>JAQQZX010000009.1:426022-436172 GCA_030068355.1 Notoglanidium maculatum | reverse complement strand
AGAGACACCTCCAACACCTCCGAGCGACAGTTCATGCCCGACTCACGCTAAACACACACTCACACTACACACTCACACTCACTGAGCCCCCGCAGGGCTTACAGGCTCGGGGTGAGAAGTCTGATCCGGGATCAGCTCTACAACAGGATGACGTTTCTCACTCAGGACTGAATACAGAACAGACACACGGTGCTGCATTTAAAGCTTATAAAAACTCTTTCGCTTCAGTAAAAAGTCAAACATAATGATAACACGACTCAAACTGCTGTCTAACGATTTGTTAATGCAGAATATTCCCACTGACGCGTCTGTTTTCTTCCGGCAAAATGGACGCCTTGAGCTCGGAATACAGCGCCTGTGTTTTTCCAAACACTGTTTGCGTCGCTACTTTGTCCTTTCTCGTTTCCCGTCAGTTACGGAATGCAATGAGGGACATGTTCAACTAAAAAAAAAGCGCGGATCGAATTTCTTCGATTGAGTGTTTGTAGTTACATTCGCGTTACATCTTTCCTTTCTCTCTTTATTTCGATTAAGAGTTATTTAGCCTCGTGTAATTATTTTTTTTTGTTATTCATCTAGTGTAAAACCAGCAAGATTGGATGTTAGCTAGCTAATCGCTAGGCTATGAGCAGGGTGATATTTTATAAACCGTTGTTTAAAAACGTTTCGATAGAATATAAAGATATCGACATTGATATCGATTCCAGGCATGAATTTTTTTAATTTAATTACTGTAAAATCATGCTAAGGAGAATATTTTTTTGGTTTTTCCCCTCGCCAAAAGGAAACCTCTAGCGTTGTAAATATGCGGACGTGATCTACGGAATGCGAAAAGGGACAATAAGACTGAAAGCGCGTTTGGAAATTACAGGCGTGTTGATTAGAGATATTTATTGAAATAACTTCGGTATGGTTCTGATATTTAAGAGTACCTTTAGTGTAGAGATCTAGTGTTATTCTTTATCATTATCTTATACTGGTGAAAGTTTCATTTAAAAATTAGCAAAAGTGCAGATAGAACACCATGATGCTCAGGACCGTGTCCAGTTCTCCTCTGGCTCCTTCTGTGAAGGTCAAATTAATAAATGCTGGCTTTCACACAGCTGCAGATCTGACTGGTGTGCAGCCACTCCAGCTGTGTAAAGGTACACTGCTGTGTAAAGACTGCTGCATTTCATGTATTTACAGCTGAGAGCAATAGTTTGAACCCTTTTTTGAAATTTTTTTTTATTAATTATAATTTTTCATTTAATTCACAGGACATTTAGTGAGTTTAGTTTATCAGTTGTTCATTATAACCCTCCTTATAATTGTATAAATTATTTAAAACTATGAAAATAATGAATGTTCACATTAATAGGAAAAAGAATCAAATGACAGTTTAAAAAAATTACATTGTGTACATTCTTTCTCTGATTACATTTAAAACCTTTTTGTTAGATAAGTTGTACTACACTGATATTTTCCTTATAACACATACATTTTAATCCATGAGGGATACAAACTTTTGCACCCGACCGTATGTGTAGAATGTACATGTAACTGTAGCAATATATATTTGGGTTCCTGCAGCAGCAGGTGTGTCTCAGGAGGAGGCTGAGGAGGTGTTGCGGACGCTGCGTGACGACTCCTTGCCCCTCCAGCAGAGGGCAGTGGTGCAGAGCCTAACAGCACTGGATCTCTTGCATCAGGAGGAGGCGCAGGGCAGCATCGTCACATTTTGCTCGGAGCTGGACGCTGTGCTCCGAGGCGGAGTTCCTGTGGGGAAGACCACGGAAATCTGCGGCGTCCCGGGCATCGGAAAGACCCAGCTGTGGTGAGACCTGAGAGTGTTCCTGGTTCTGAAGTTCTGGTTATCATGACACCAGATTCTAGTACTCACGGTCATTAACACAGCTTCACGAAGCCAGAATCAGAGTCCCTGTGTTGTGCCATTTAGAACCTTGGCTAAGGACCCCATAACACCCTGGTTCTCTTTTACACAGGGTTCCAAGGAGAACCTTTTGAAAGTTAAAAATATTTAATTGTTCTTTAATATAAGAATGGAGAAGAGGTTAAAAGAAAATGTGGTTATTTATGATTGGTGTAAAGAATAACAGGCTGACAGTGTGTGTGTGTGTTTCAGTGTGCAGCTGGCTGTAGACGTGCAGATCCCGGTGTGTTTTGGAGGACTGGGTGGTGAAGCCGTGTTCGTTGACACAGAGGGCGGGTTTGTGGTGCAGCGGCTGGTGGGCGTGGCCGAGGCGGCGGTGGAGCACTGCGCTGCTCTGGCTGAGGACGAAGGTGTGTTTATAGCATGCTTACGTCCTTCTTAAAAAAAAGTTTACTATGAAAAGTTTTCCCCCTCGTGTATAACTGTGAACAGTACATGTGATCAAAGCAGAGTGTCATCATGACATCATCACGTTGCTCCACTTCACACCGTTTAACAGAACAGTATAGTCAGGAGTTCTGGGTTCTGTGTGTCGGTTCTCAGAGCAGCGTAAAGCTTTAGAGAGCTTCACCGTGGAGAAGATCCTCTCTGGAGTCTTCCTCATCCGCTGTCAGGATCACGTGGAGCTGCTCGCTGAGCTTCACCTCCTGCACGACTTCCTGAGGAGGCATCCACAGGTACGCAGCTTTTCACACGTCCAGGAAGTCATCATAGGAGGAGAAACACGCCGCCGCTGGCACGGTTCAGGGCAGGAATCAAAGAACTAATTGACTAATTGAAGCTAATGAGTTTGTGACCTCATATATAGATGAAAATAAAATAACAAAATAAAAAAGATTTCAATATTGAAAGTCCAAAGCTGAATCTTTTATTATTAAAATGCCTAGCAGGTCTCAAATCAACCTCGAACATAATAAAAGTCCCACAGATAAATCTATTACATTAAAATGCCTCAAACATAATAAAAGCCCTGGAAATAAATATCCTAAAATCCCTTATTTTGAGAGATCATCATATTTGTATGATTTGAGAGATTTTTATGAACAGATATTGAACTTGTTGTTATTGCTGATTGAGATGATTATTATGGGATGGCAGGTGCGGCTGGTGGTGATTGACAGCGTGGCTTTCCCGTTCAGACTCGACCTCCAGGATCTCTCTCAGAGGACTCGTCTCCTCAGCGGCTTTTCACTGCAGCTCACTCAGCTAGCAGCTCAGTCCGGCCCAGCGGTACGGCTCACACTCACACACACACATTTTATGCATAACATTACACATATTACACATATCATACTCATACTACTTACACAAAAAACTTTTTTGTGGGGTGCTGTAAGAAGTGGGCGGGGCTTGGAGCATACACAATACACATAACACCAAAAGACCAGTACAGAAGATCTACATTATATAATAAAGTGCAGCATTATCAGTACCAAATATAAGAGCAAGCAGCGTCATCACATTCTGCGGGCCAGGAGTTTTCCTTCAACCTGTTAGCTAATGCTACTGATGATTAAACAAAGCTCTCATTCATAAACAATGTGTGTGATTTGAGACCCAGCTGCGGTATCTCCCTAACGTCCCTCTACACACACTTCACTCTGCTGTTCTCAGGTGGTGCTGACCAATCAGATGACGACTAAAGTCTCGAGCAGCCACTCCAAGCTCGTCCCCGCCCTGGGTAACCTGCTCGTTCTACATGTTTGGGGCTTTGGCTTTGGAACTGGAGTGGTAATGCTAATGAAGCTAACAAGTATAGCCTCCAGTTTAACGTTTTGCAAAGTGCACGCTGAGGAACAGGAAGTCGAATGGTGAATTATCCAATTGTCCTGTAGAGGGCAGTACTGACTGAAATCTGGTTTTATCTCTCGCATTAGACTTATATATATATATATATATATATATTACACTTCTCCTATATAATGTGTGTGTGTGTGTGTGTGTGTGTGGTTGCTTGGTTGTCTATTAGGTGAGATTTGGGGTCATGCAGCCACACACAGACTCATCCTGCACTGGGAAGGTGCTCAAAGGCAAGTGTGTGTGTGTGTCTAATTTCACCATGCCACACAAGTGGCTGTTTTTGTGCACACAGTGGGCGAGTGAGAATCACTGTCTCTTTCTCTCTCTCTCTCTCTCACTGTATTGGTTGTCATTCATTTCTATCATTCTCTGTGACTCTGCTTCTTTCCCTTCCATGCAATAAACACTCAAGGTCACTGTGTATGTGTGTGTGATGGATATGCATCAGGTCTGCAATGAACAAAAATCAGAAATACATATCCATCTGTTTCAGTTCGCTCTTTGATCTTCCTGCAGGTTTGTGTCTCTGTACAAATCGTCCAGCCACAGAGACGCCACCGTTCCCTACCACATCACGGTCAGTTAATAATAATAATAATAATAGTCGTCATGTCACATAATAATAGTCATGTTGAGATGTTTCTCCTGATTTCTGTGTGATGAAGGCTGAGGGATTCAGAGACGTGAGCTTTTCAGTGTCTTCTGTCCGGTCTCAGTGTCCTACAGCAGGAAGCCACAGTAAACGTCCTCGCACCGAACACCAGCACAGTTAATCCCTCACTCACCACACACACGCACACACACACACACACACACACACACACACACGCACACACACACACACACACACACACACTGTTTACACAGGAAGAACTGAGCTACTGTCTGTTTTCTGTTGAACTGATTCACACTTCCTCTAAAAAAGCTGCTCCGTCAGATGATTCATTTTGTGACATTATAAATGATTATTAATGTGAACTTAATGTGTCGAATTATACATACTTTTATTAAAACATGATCATTGGAATATTAATGGAGTATATGTAATGTTTTAATTGATTCTTATTGATTCACAGTTTGCATATTAATTGATGATTCACATTTTTCACCATTATAAGTAATATAATTGGTTTAAATCATTGTTTGATAGCTTAAAGACTTGTTTAACAACAACTAGTTAACTTAAAAAGGTTGTGTTTGAGGAACTCATTCTCACTTCAGGTCTCCGTTTTCGTTACAGTACATTTTAATCAGAGCACCTTACTGCACTTTTCTGTTGTTATTCATAATTGTTCAAATAATAAATCCGGAGTGTTTTTTCGTTCAGCTTCATGTAACTAGTGTGAAATATTACATGTTTATCAAAATATCCAAACATTGTTCTGGAGGAAAAAGAGGCAACTTTTGACAAAAACTTTTATAGAAATATTGAAATGATGTGACTATAAAACCATAAAGGAAAGAGGCAGCTGTTCCACAAACTCATATTTAAACCCTTAACAAGAGAGAGAGACTGTGAGTGTTTAATTTTGTTACTCTGATGTTATTTTCATTTCTTTTCTTTTTTTCATTCTCTGTACTGCACTTTATCCAAACTAAGATAATAAATAAATCTTGCTTCCTGACTATCTCTCTCACGCACAGAGAGAGCAGAGCAGTTAAATCTCAGCCCCAGTGAAATCTGCAGCAGTTATTTTTACCCCACACTCCTCTGATGGCCTATATACACTCCCACTGCGCTCCAGAGCACCGGTTTGTGGTGATGATCATGAATCCCTTGAGCCTCTTTGGGGAATCAGGGGAGCTTTTCGCTGCTCATTTTCATTAAAAGCCTCACAGGACTCGAGGCATCGGTCCTTCACGGTCAATTAGCGGATGGATTTCCGTGCCTCTGGTTCATGTGAAATGCCAGCGGTGAGCTGAAGGGAAAGGAAGTCAGAAGATCAACAAACATCAGCAAGAAAAAGGAAGATCTGTGAAGCCTGACACACTGAATGTCTTGCTGCTGTAAATGACATCTTCAATTTGACTCATTTTTACATGACTATATACTTAACATGCATTAATTGGCCTGTCTTTAGGTTCCCACTGTAGGTGTAAAATTACTGAAGGTAGGCATTGATAGGCAGAGTAGAGGGGTGCCAATACTTTGTACAACGCAACAGGTGGACTACAGACTAAGTGACCTGGGTGATGAACACTGAGTAGTTAATAGTGAAATATCACAGTATGTATATGTACTGTGTGCCTGTTTTATCTTTATAAATGCATTTTTGTCTACATGAAATCATTTGGAAATGACGTCATTCTTGACAGCATACAACGTCAAATCACACACAATACTTTATTTGTTTTTCACTCCACGACTTAAACGCCTTTAAAAATAGCATCTCCCACGTGCACGCGCGTCTATAGACTACTCGGGTTTCTACGTCATACCGCCGCCGGAAGTAAAATTCCCGCGTTACTGCTCGCAATTCACTTTTTAAAGTATTTCTGCGTATTTAAACTTTACCGTCGCTATATATTATATCCTCGATTTTCGTTATATATACACATTCTTTCCATTAACAATAATCGATACACAAAAAACTCAATGTCCCATAACCACCCGCTTCTTAGCCTTGCTTACGGTTAGCATCTGGCTAATGTTCGCTAACTAGCTTGTCTTGTCACGTAGAGAATTTTTTCTGCATTTCTATGATATTTTAAATTGATATTTCTTTGTGATATTATCCGTGTTTAAAGAGTAAGCTGGCTGCAGTGAATCCTCCGTTTATAACCGTTAGCACGCTGGCTAGCTAGAGGGGTTTGTAGCCCACTGACGGAACGCAGGCGCAAGACCCGGATGTGAAGGCTATCTCTGATTGGTCCAGGTGACCCCCGCGATGCTTTAACGGAACTGGAGTAATTTGAACACATTTAGCCTACAAGTCCGAAAAAATAAACTATTTAAACATTTGAGGAGTCGAAACATATCGCAGGAATCCAGATGAATCCGCTTTGGAAAACAGTTAAGAGCTGGCGAACCGATCACCGTGTACCGACTCCATCCATTCATGCACTCACTCATTCATCCCAAAGACACCGGATGACGTCGTTACCCTGTCAGCAGGCTACTCTTTCTATTTTCTACCTAGCCCCGCCCCTTGTATCTGACGTCACCACTGCTCGTTAACGCGCTCTCGCGTTCACGCGCGCACCTGCAGCTTGCTCATGACTCAAACCAGCAGATCCTCCTCCTTCTCCTGCTCATTCTCCTTCTTCTTCTTGTCCTTCTCCTCTTCCTCCCTCTGTGTCGTGTCTCTCCGGGAATGAGAAGGAGCGATGGCGAGCTGTGGCAGCGAGGAGAAAGCTTACCGCCGCTTCCTGGAGCTCTTCCTGCGGGAGATGCGGCCGCCGCTGCGCGAGGACTCACCTGTGCCCGCGCGCCCTTTGTCGGACTCGCTGGTGGAGGACGAGGTGGAGGGGGAATGTCTCGACCTGTGCCTGCAGCACCTGTGCAAATAGTTAAGTACCCGGCATGCCTTTCGCTCTTCCTATCAAACTTACCTCCACACTAATTAAGGAGCAGTAAAGTAGCCCGGGTCACCGGCGGAGGAGGTTATTATCAGGTGGCGGTACATAGGTGAGTGCTGTAGCAGTAGCTCCATCTTTCCCAGGTGTTATCCTCACTTTATTCCCAATCTAAACCTCAACTTTATTCCGAAAGAGGGACTCTGAAATGAAAGGTCAGGTAGCCTTCAGTGTGCTCATTTCACCTGGGAACCGACCTTCTACAGCGGAGCTTCACGGCTCCAGATATGGCCCTGAAAATACTCATGTAAGGTGTCAAGCTATAAACCAAGTCCCCGTAACGGTACCGCAACAGGGACCAGCAAAGTGCCGTTTGGAACCCGTTAGTGTAAGCTTAATAATAATCTAATAATAATACCATAAGAATAATGTGATAATGTTCTGTTTTGATCAACTTCTAATTCCCCGGTTATTCTCAACAGATAAATAAATAAATAAATATAAGGTCTGATCTTCCGACCTTGACAGAGATGTGTACAGTTCTGCTCCTTCTTGCTGCTTTTTAAGCTTTATTCTAAGCACTGTTTACAATCCCGTCACCTTAAATCTGTTTTAATGGCATTTACTCATTTCTATCATGTCCATGAACAGATGTACTCGTCATGTCTGTGATCAAATTAGACAGTCTTTAACAAGGTGTTCATTTTGTGCCGTTAAAGAGGGTTCGAGCTCCTGCGCGGGACCACACAGAGTGAACAGTGAAGTAGAAACATGGCACAGTAGAAGTATTCTGGTGCTGTTGGTATTTAAAGAATCATTTCCTCCTGTTAATGTGCTCACTGTGGCACCAACACACATGTATAATCGTATATCAGATGATGTGCCATCGCTCTAAAGAGCTTTTTCTGCCATCTTTTATTTGTACCGTGCGTGCAGTGCATCTGAAGACGCGTGTGCGCGTGTGTGTGTGTGCACTTGTGATTTCGAGGCGCGTTCCCCCCTCCGTATCTGTGACTCGAGGTGCCCTAGTGGTAAATCCCCAGTTTTTGCGTTGCACAGCGTCACTGCTGCAGTTGCCTCCCTCCTCCTCCTCCTCCTCCTTCTCCTCTTCCTCAGACCATCATCCATCAGGAAGCTTCCGGAGCGAGTGTGAGATGCTGAGAGAGAGAGAGAGACAGCGACAGAATGCAGAATAACCACACTCTTCGTTGTATGTGTGTAAGAGAGAGAGAAGGAAATGAGTGAAGATTGTGAACACTGTTAGGCACGGTGCATGTTCTGTGTGTGTGTGTGTGTGAGAGAGAGAGAGAGAGAGGTATGGTTACCTTTTCTTCAAGATGCCAGCAGCCTTGGTGCGCTCTGTTTCTCACATGCAGAAAAACACACACACATGCACACGCACTTAAGAACCCTCCCGCTTTTCTGTGGCTGGATTCCAAATGCCTCCTTGCCCCCTTTAATGGAAATAAGTGCACTACATTAGAAATAATAACCCATAAGTGTAAGTGTGCAGAGTGACGTATACGATACAGGCTGACTTCCCACTTAGTGCCCTACTTAGTGCACTTCATGGCATTCAGCTCCCTACTCCCCATGTAACCCCGCTTACTGTATTATCCATGTCCATTAGGGACCTCTATAGGAGTCCATGTTCCCTAGCTCCCTACTCACTATTTAATGTACACGTAGCAGGAGTGATTTCTCTCTGAAGTGCACTACATTAGATATAAAATTATGGCATGTACACTATACATGTCCTGCTAGGAATCGTTTGGAACATTGCTCACTGACCTGTAAATAAGTTCACTACACAGGGAATGGAATAATATTCCCACTTTGTGTTTAGGATTCAGATCCCGCCTTCCTGTTAAAGCTCACTCCACATGGGATGAAGTAAAGGCTCCTACACCTTATGTAGGGCACTATTTGTGCAATGAGCGGCCATTTTGTAGCTACCTAAAAATAGTGGCTTCTCTACCCTATGTAGGGCACTGAGTGAGAGAGTGCGCTCCCTAATCCCTAAGTGCTTCATCTCCCTATGCAAGCACACCACAATGAGCTCTACACCCTCCCTATGTAGTGCACTATAAATGCAATTGGGTGTCTCTTCTCATTGTCAAAGAGCACTATGCCCTATATAGTGCACTATATGTGCAATAGGAGGTGATTTGGGATGCTTCTCAGTACTCCCTATGTAGGTACACCACACCCTATAATGAAGTGTATGAAAAGAGCAATAGGGAGTGTTTTAAGTTTCATCTCTCTGCTCAGTTTACAAGTACACTATGTCCTATGTAGTGCACTATCAGTGTAATCAGGAGTGATTTGGGTTTCAGCTCACGGCTCCATATAGAAGCACACTACACCCTATGTAGTGCACTGTAAGTGTAGTTGGGAATCAACTGGATTTCACCTCCTTGGTTCTTATTTAAGTGCGCTAGACCATATATAGTCAGTGTGAGTGCAGTTTGGGACACAGCCGTGGTGAGCAGTGGATTGTGTGGAACAGCGTTATCAGGTGATGGGATGTGATGTAGGTGAACCTCCTGGCTGTGTGTGAGATCTGATCAGTGATCTGGAGCAGGAACCCAGCATTACAACCCTGGTTAGTGTTAGAACCCTGGTTAGTGTACTGGGGTTGAGAGGCAGTAGCCTGCTGTCGTTGGGGTTCTTGGCGGAGGCGAGGGCGTAACGAGGGGTTTTTCTGCTCGTCTGCTGCTCCGCCCGCGCTGATGCAGCTCAACGTGTGATTATTTTGTCTCCGGGTTGAAGATCTAATAATAGAGCAGGGGAGAGAGGTGGAGATCCCCTTTGTTCTCTAGCAGCGTCTGTCTCTGTGTGTGTGTGTGTGTGTGTGTGTGTGTGTGTGTGTGTGTGTGTGTGTGTGTGTGTGTGTGTGTG
>JAQQZX010000009.1:393338-417609 GCA_030068355.1 Notoglanidium maculatum | reverse complement strand
TGTGTGTGTGTGTGTGTGTGTGTGTGTGTGTGTGTGTGTGTGTGTGTGTGTGTGTGTGTGTGTGTGTGTGTTCGTTCCCCTGCTGTTTAAATGCCAGTGTTGTGTAGCCATGTGCCAAAAATCAGTAAGCGCATTTAATCACAGTTAATCCTGACAGTTGACGTTATCAATCTGTTCTTAAAATTAGTTTCTCTCTCTCTCTTTCTATACCTCTGCCTGTCTTTCACACCCCTCTACCCCCCTCCCCCCTTCCTGCCCCCTCTATCCCCCCCTGCCTGATGATGGTGTGATGTTTGCCTCCTGTGGTGAAGCTGCTGGTCCTGCGCTTGTTCCGACAGGGTTGTGACGGCTCTTTCCCTGCAATTGGATTGGTGAGATGCTGCGCTAGTGCAGGAAATCTCAGAACCAGTCTGAAGGTTCCGGTTGGTTCCTGTTTCAGCTTATCTTGCTACAAGATGTAACTTCTGTACGGTGTATGAAGTCTGTGATCTGTGTGTTCACTGAGGGGTCTCAGTGAGAGATTCAGTAATGCGCACCCTGCGTCCATGGCTTTAACCTCCTTCTGGAAGGTCAACTAGTTTTGGTGAGGCACGGAATTGAGAGGAACCTTTCAGAGAAGCAGAAATTCAGGAAAAGTTTAATTAAAATAGTCTGGTTCAGAGTTTGGGGAGTGTTTAGTGAGGTGGGGAGTGATGAGCGAGTGTGTCGTGAGTGTGTCGTGAGTGTGTAGGAGTGTGTAGTGAGCGTGTAGTGAGTGTGTAGGAGTGTATGGTGGTGTGCTTCTTCTGAAAGTGACCTTGTTTCAGACACTGAAATTGGACTAGATGGCGTGAGCAGGCAGCTGACCTGTTACGTGTGTGTGTGTGTGTGTGTGTGTGTGTGTGTGTGTGTGGACATACCTCCCTTGATCATTTCTCTGTACACACACTCCTGAGGCTGCAGAACTGGGCTGCGTGGACGCTGAAGTGCAGTGATGACCTACATTCAGACACTAAAGCTTCTCTCAATCTGGATCTCCACTGAGCACACACACACACACACACACACAGCTGAGGTTATTCCTGTACTGGAGGTTTGTGCTGTGGCGTCTCTGAGCTCCATGACATCCTGTTATATTTGATTTCATATTTATTTTAAAAGCAGCAGTAAATGTTCTCTTCCTCGCAGTAAGCACGTCTTCAGGGATGGTTTATTAACCTAAAGCAGCAGTCCACCTTCAGGTTTGTATCTAGGTGTGTGTAGCCAGTCTGTACGCTCGGCGCCTGCTGGCTTTCTCCGTCTGACTCCAGTTTATTCTGGTTGGAGTCTTCGGGAGGCTTTGTGGGGGTTTAAAGTCAGAAGTGACCCGGCGTTCCAGTCTGTCCTTCACCAAACACTGCTCTGTATTTTACATGTGTATAAATAAACCTTTCCTCTCGAGGATCTGTCTGCATCCACCATGCACTGACCCTCAGACATCAGATATTAATGCAGTCTCATTTTATAGTGTTTCTGCTTGTCTGATTGTTTCTTATCTTTTTTATGATGCTTAAAGTACAAATTAGCATCCTGTAATTATCCACGATACACTCACAAAGATTAAGTCAGGATTCCTTCTTTAAAACTCACGTTTGTCTTGGAGTCACATGACACTCATTTAACGTGGCATTTGCTAAACTGTAGCTAGCATTAGCGCTTGAAATGTAACGTTAGTCACTTTTAATAGTAAATGTAAACCCCTGGTGTTTAGCTGGAGTAGCGTAAATAGGTAGGGCATAGTGGGGCATGCGGCGTAGCGTTGTGCTCTTGATGCTAGCTAGCTAAGTAAGGTTAGTGAAACAGCTAGCTCGAGCTAGCGTCTGCCAAACTTTTAGTGCAATTTAGTGATAATATTAACACTGAAATACTGTGTTGTTTGTAATTCTTTTCTTTTCCCTCACATTTCATTCCTCAGCCTTAAACCAAAATACAAGATGAGGTTTTACTTTGGAGCCTCTGGATGCATTTCAGCAAGACAAAAGAAGAGATGTTGCTATGGTGAAAACGCAGACCGCCCCTTTAATCCATGGGTTTGGTCATTCACCTGAATTAAACCTCATTCACAGTAACTCGACGTGAACATCTGTAGAAAAGTGGCGGTGTGGCAGGTCGGGCGCGGGATCTGGGTCAGCCGGAGAACGCGACTCTTATGGACATTGCGGTCTCGTTCTGTCCTGATAAACAGCTTTTCTAATGCAGTATTCAAGCTGAAAAAAGAATACAGCCCAGTTCATGACCATCACGATGTCGGAACTGAAAATACGTCCCTCTCTGTGCGTCCTCGACTCCGTACATGGAAGTCTTCAGAAAGCAGGAAGTTACAGTATCCGCATTCATATATGCGCATGTATTTAGTTACACAGCTAGCTAACATGAACTAACCTGTTAGCGTTTCTGCTAACGTTAGCTAGCATGCTGATTTCAGGGGTGTCTTTGTGCCAGTTTTAGACACACCCACTCGGAAGCGCCGGTAGACAGGCACCGATTGTCAGAAGAGTTTTAGAAGAGGACAACTGTGTTAATTGCATGTTTCTTAATTGTGCCTTTAGTGTGTCTAACTGTGCTGTTTCCGAGCTGACGCGCGGTGCTTATCTGACCGCTGTGACGGTCGCTCACACTGACAGTGTGAGGTGGTGGTGGTGGTGATGTCACTTCCTCCCCTTCTGTTCTCTCTGAGTGTAGAGGAATTGGCGATGAGCTCACAGCAGATCGGGGAGGCCTAAGATGGGAGAAGTGTAAGAGTGTGTGTGTGAGGTGGGGAATCGTGTACCCGATCAAGCCGCCTCCGCGTTGGCCTTCAGCTGTTAGCGCTGGGGATAGCGACAGAGAGAGAGAGAGAGAGAGAGAGAGAGCGAGAGAGAGAGAGAGAGAGAATTAGCGTGAGCTCTGACTCATAATAAGCACTATGCTGACGGATTGCGACTCCCTGAAGCTCCTCGATTAGCCGCTGTGTCTCAGTAAAACACCACAATCTCTGAGTCACGGCTGAATAACCAGCACGCTCGCGTTGCTCTGACTCACCACTCTGATGCTAATTCGGGGGGTCACGGTGCAGGTTTTTGGGGGCTTACCCACTCGCCCTCGGTCCATCTCAGCTCACTCATTAGCAGCGAGGTCGAGCAGGTCGTCTCCAGGTCATATTTCAGTTTCTTCCTCGAGCTAGGGAGCGTAGCGGCTGGGCTAGTGACGTGCTAGTTAACATAAGCATCTAGGATCTAAACATGACTAGCATAAGGAGGGACATTTTTCACAAGTAGCTTGTCTTGAAAACGATTGTGCTTGGTCATCAGATTAATTCTCTCTCTGATAGCAGTGCAGATTTACATTAATGCGCTCGCTCTGACGCGTTATCGTTTCAATAGTAACCGCTCGTTCGCAGGGACGTATACAGCGAACGCTCCTCTGATGATAAAAGGATTAAATCGAGTAGTTGATGTGAAGTTAGAATTGTGTGTGTGGTGTAGAGGAGGAGAGTCCAGTGTGAGCGCTGTGTAGCAGGCAGAGGGAAAGCGGTCAGGGTTCCCACATCTCCAGGACAGAGGAGTTTACACTGCACTGCGCTTTCTCACTCACATCACACGCTGCAGCTTTATCATGTTCATGTCGAGAGAGAGGAAATGTTATAGTGTGTGATGAATACAAAGCAATAAATGATAAATGTAAGTGATGACAGGAACTGACTCATCTCACAGGTCAACAGCATTAAATTTGACTATGAAGAGATAAAAAACATGCTGTGTCGTTCTTAACTGAAATTGCTGCTGTGTAAGAGGAATAAAACACTTGGGGGTGTGCTTTTATAGGAAAATAATCGACCTCAGCGTGATGACAGTAACTCCACTTTATCACACCGTCCTATCACTCAGTATTTTACTGTGACACACACACACACACTTTTATTCATTTGTTAAGCTTCTGATGTTCCCGGTCTGAATGTTGTTGACATGGTCACGCCGCTACGCGCCTGATTCGACTGTGCAGATATTTTCCACGGGAGCAGCCGGTGAGTTACGTAAGCTTAAGCTCTGCGCTCACGCCGGTGCTCGGATGCCTCGAAGGAGGACGTGGTGACTCTTTAGTACCGCTGCCCTGTTGTTTAGTGGGAAGTGGGTCAAGGCTGTGCAAAAAAACTGTTTTTAATAAGTAAATTGGAGGATAAGCTGAAGTCTTGAGTCACAAAAAACAAGTGTGTGTGTGTGTGTGGTTATATCCATAAGGTCAGGAATGAAGCAAATACACAAATGTACACAAATACACACACACGCAGACGGCAGCATCATCTGCTCTGTGATTTTCCTAAGAAGAAATGAGCAGCAGAATGAGTGTGACACACTGCTGAAGAAGCGCAGAGGCGGAGAGAGTACGAGAAGATGGTGATGATGAAGATTGCGATTGCTCAGCACTACAGGTGGAATGCTGTGATATTGTAAGGCTGCATTAGAGCTGGGTGATATAATGATACAACATTCACATCATAATTTGTCACAGTACACTTCTTCAGGATTAAATGAAAAAAAATTAAGAGTACACAAATGAGTACAAAATCATAGATAATCTTTAACATTGTAAAATGCAAAAAAAAAATCATGCCTTTTTGAAAAGCAGCTCTACATTTAATAGCCTGTAAACGCATTTTCTCTGTTTACGATGACGTGGTAATCAGTGTGGTCCTCAGCTAGTATACTGTATATTATCTTGTATACCACAAAACCATTTCCAGGAAGCAGGTGACCTTCGGCGAGTCGCACACCTCCATCCAACTCCGTCACAACCTTTAAAATCGAGGGATTGATCCAAACCTCTGGATCATAACCCCATTATTGAAAGCTAAACAAATTGAGTGTCATGACAACCTGTAACATTTCAAGCTGGCTGCTTACTGCATGTGCTAGCGTTAGTACGGTGAACAGGAGGATAAAAAAGATGAAAGTCTACAATACGAACACTTGTCTGTGTGGACCTCACGCCAACGTTAACTTGGATCATGTTCCTGATGTTTCGTGTGTTCCCTCTCTCTCTCTCTCTCTCTCTCTCTCTCTCTCTCTCTCTCTCTCTCTCCCCCCCCCCCCCTCCCTCCTTGCCGTGAGTTCCCTCTCGCTCCAGCCGCACTAACCCACGTCCTGATCGCTTACATAACCATCGCTGTGTGGAGGCGTCGAGCCCCGTAATCTCTCTCTCAGAGCTCTGATTCTTTTGAGGACGCCGAGGCTGGAAGCTGATTGTAGTGCAGCCGCTGCTGACTTTTCTTTTCTGTTTTTTGCCCAGAAACTTTGGCCCTCCATCAGGCACACACACAGTGGGAACAGCGCCAGTCGTAATCTGAGGATTAGGACCTTAATCCTGGTTTGTAAAACAGGTGGATAGTCCATTCAGGGTCATTACAGGTCTTTGTTCTCGGGTTAAAAACAACCATACCGTCCCCTTCAAAACTTCACAACAGACTCGGCACACAAATAAGAGTCGTCGGTTTGAAGTAAGCTATAAAACAGGCAGTGCGAGATTTACTGAAAATTTCTGCAGGATATACAGTTTGAACATTAGTTGCCGTTAAGCTGATGAACATCATTTCAGCTCCCAGAATGACACACACATTTGGACAAAATTTTATCACAGCACTTAAAGAGCAATAAAACCAGGAGTAAACAGCTATGAAGCCCCATGCTGGCCAGAACAAGCACTGCACCTAAAGACTGACTCTGAATTGGCCAATAATTTGTAAATTAGTTAAATTTTTATAGAATTTTTATTACACCACAGCGCCGCTGAGTTCTGGATTGTGATTCCAACTTCTGGGTGGTGACAGTGACGCTGCTTTGCCTCAGGACGCCTCACACCACTCTTCTGTTGATTATTTTCCTAAAGCGGCAGTAACTCTGCCTCACACCCTGACAGTGAGGTGACAAAGTGGCCAGAAGTCATTATCTTTCAATGAAACAGGTTCTGATCTTTGATGATGTGAGGTGGGGTGGGGAGGATTACCAATTTATTGTGTGTGTGTGTGTGTGTGTGCGCACACTTCAAAGTGGCTTCATTTAAGGACTGCATGGTGCTTTGACTCGTCTACAGGTTCATTTTGCACACATCGGCTTCGCCATCTCTAAGAGGCGACCTTGAAGACCAGAACCGATTGATTTGGCGTGATGAAAATCCAGAGAGTGCGCTCCTGCAAACCAGAAGTGCTTTTAAAACGTATATTTCTTCTGAAAAATGTCCTTGACGCTCTGCAGAAAGGATTTTATTCAGTGTGCTGTAGCTGAATGGTGTAGAATCATGCAAGGAGCTTTGAATGAGCAAAGAACCTGCTTTTAAACAGCTTTAAATTATACAGGATTTTAAACATGTCCTGGGGCTGAGGGGACAAAACACCACTTAGAAGTGCACACTACAGGAGGGTAGTGTAGAGAACAGGGTGGACTGAGCCGGAGTGTTTGTTTAGCCCACATTACTGTCCTCTTTGGCCCAACTAGGCCATCGTCTCTCTCAGAAAAGACACACTCTTCCTCACTTTGCGCATTGTTCCCTTTATTTATCCTGCTCCTGTTTCTTCTCTCTTCCTACTCCACTTTCTCAGCTCCTCACAATCACATACATGCACTCCGTCATGATATTTAGCTCCAGCTTTTTCAAATGTGATCTATTGTTGAATATTCAGTAGAGTATGAAGTAAATCTACAATGTTGTTTCAGGACGACTCAAACGCCAGAATAAATCCTTTAAATGAATCATTCATAATTTATTACACTAATGGTAATGGTGGGTTTCTTCTAAATTCTGGTTGTTTTGTAGCTCTAGAGATATTATATATATTGTATAATATATAATATACATATATAATTACTGTATATATTACAATATCGTGATATCGGCCCATTTGTATTGCTGGTGATTTGTTTGTGTGTAAATGACTCTGTGAATTGATTCACAAGAACGATGAATCAAATGCTTTCTTTTTCTGTACTTGATAAAACATTGATGCGTCATCTGACATACGTTTCTGACATGTCTAAATATATACAAACCTGTGAATTTATAATTTTGTGCAAAATGGGAATGGGTTAATCTTGTGAGAATACTGTGGCACGGAGTATAAACTAGCTGATAACTGAGGCCTATGATTCAGCTAGCTAGCACATATGTGTTAAGTCTTTTATACAAGAAGTGTAAAGACAGTGATGATGGAAACAACACAGAACTATCGAGATCATCAACATTTACCTCAGATGTGCTGCTAAATTATTAATAAAACACCCAGAATGACTAAAACGACACTGTAATTACACTTTACACCTCTGTGGTGAAGTGGTGACTATCACAAGACAGTGGCTAGTCAACTGGGACAAAACACAGAACATATGATGGCTCAATTAGCTGGAACACGTGTTTCCTATTTTATAAAGACAAAGTGACTGTGGAAATGAGACAGAGTTATCTGGAACATCAACTTTTACCTCAGATGTGTTGATAAATTCATGAGAAAAGATTCAGAACAGTTAAAATTACACTGTAGTTGCATTTAGCATCGAATGCTAACACAAATTTCATGGGTTCTGCCATAATAAGAAGCAGGAGCTGTGTGTCCTGATGGCTAATGGACAATTCCTGAGGTATTCTTTTCTTTTAGCTCTCATTGAATCCGAATCAGAAGTTTTGATTCATTTTTGAGCTGAATTTGGACCACCATTAGCACCATCACACATGAACGTCAAAACTGTAAGATTATTTGTTTGGACATGTTATTTATTTGGTAATAACAGATTAAATGTGTTCTTCCTTTTATTTCTTCTGCTCTAGACTGAAGGTTTTATTTGAGAAATATATTCCCATTATGAGTGTGTGGGGTGTTTTGATGCGTAACCACTCCTGACAGTCAGTACTCAGTGCTGTACTTGCATTTGATTAGGGTGTATTTTGTACTTTTTTTTTATTTATTTATTTATTTTTTAGATTTTCATAATGGCTTGTTTTATTTTGAAGCTTCTTCCCTTAATAGGAAGTGACTTATATTTTTAAAGCACTACACATGGAGCCTCGTTCCATCTGCCTGATCTGTTTATAGTCTGAGCGCTGCATTATTGATGATCCCCGAGCCGTAAGAGATAGCATCAGCCCGTCTGCTGCAGAGCGGGATTCCCGCTCGTGACGTGTCGTGCCTCGGCCCAGCCGCTGCTTTCCATAATGTGGAAAGGGAAAGAAATAAAGGCATTTGTTTGGCAAATACACTGCAGAGACACACAAATGCACGGGTGCAGGGCCGTGCCCTCTCCTCTTCAAATGTTGAGGTCTCTTTTGGCTCCTCGGGTGTCTGAATGTTTGAAGGTCAGCGCACTGTGTGTGTGTGTGTGTGTGTGTGTGTGTTAGAAAACTCTGATTCAGAGATCACTCCCGTGTGGTGTAATGGAGTAGCACGTAGCTGGAGGCTCTCCTTAAGGAAACTGCCTGATGAGAGAGAGATTAGACCAGGCTGAGTGGCTAAAACAAGGTTCATGATTTGCTCAATGTAGCGCTGTGGGACAGTGGTTAGCACTGTTGCCTCACAGCAAGAAGGTTCCAGGTTTGAACCTACCAGCTGACTGGGACCTTTCTGTGTGGAGTTTTCATGTTCTCCCCGTGCCCGGGTTTCCTCTGGGTGCTCAGGTTTCCTCCTGCAGTTCAAATACATGCAGATGAGGTCAATTGATTACTCTAAATTGCCCAGAGGTGTGAATGTGGGTGTGAATGAGTGTTCGTCTGCGTGTTAGCCCTGTGATAGATTAGCGACCTGCCCAGGGCGTAACCCCGCCTCTCACCTGGCTGCAGCTTCCCCACGACCCTGACGGATAAGAGCTGGAGATAATGGATGTATGAATGGATGGATAATGGATGGATGAAGTCAAAAACATTGTTACTCTGTTCATGAACAAATTTGATGGATGAAAAATGACCCATTGGTTCCTGAGAGCCTTCAGAACATCTTCAGCACTGTTCAGGAACATTTCATGGTTTCCGTGAGGAACTGTCTGTAGGACTATATTCAACATGTACTCTTGTCTTTTTATGGCCGTGTTTGAGTTATCTGTCTACAGATGCTCTGACCCACAAGTTGTGATTTTTAATTTTGATTGCTATAAAAGCCTTTAGTTTGATTTAGTAATTAAAAATAACAAGGTATTAAGAGAGATTAAGTCAAAATAATGACACAGTAATGTAAAAGAAAGTCTTTCACCTTGCAGTTCAGGGCTTCTTAATCTCGCCGCACAACTGCGAGCCTCTCGAGCGCAGTATCTCCAGAGCGAGTGTTACATTTGTGATCATTCCACATAAACCCTACAAAACATTTAAGATGTAGTTTGATTAATGAAGGAAACGGTCCACATAGTTTTACAGAAAACAAGAAAACGCTTTCAGACTCTGATGCGTCAGCAACACTGATGCGCTCAGGACAGCGTAGATCCTCATCCTGCTGCTTCAGTCTTTAATACATTTAAGGCACATATGAAACACAGACACGTCTCTCTTACTGTCTTCATGAGGACCTTCCATTGTCCTAATGATTAATGTAGCCAATTAATGCTACACCTGCCCTGAACCCTGAACCCTGAATCCTAACCTTAAGCTCAGTAATGAAAAGGAAACTCTTTTTCTTAATTTTGTTTAAAGAGAAAACGAACACTTTCCTTGTGAGGATCATCCAAATGTTCTCACAAGGACAAAACTGTCAGATTTTACTATCCTCATGAGGACACACACACACACACACACACACACACACACACACACCACACACACACCACACACACACCACACACACACACAAAAACACACTTTCTAGAGGAAATATATTTTCCTCTACTTGTGATAAACTCGGCACATGCGCATGTGTGCACATGTCTGACATGGCCAGTGCACTTTCAGTTTAAGGTATGCAAAGTGTTTAGTGGTGTGCGTGCGTGTGCGTGTGCGTGTGTGTGTGTGTGTGTGAGATGTCAGTCAGCTGATGGTGAAAAAAAGATCAGGTTTGCAAAAGATCATGGAATGATGACGTCTCTCCGTCTGTCTAGAAGTCTTTGTCACATTTACATTACAGCACAGTGAAATTCTTTTCTTTGCATGTCCCAGCTCGTTAGGAAGTCGAGGTCAGAGGTCAGGGTCAGCCATGATGCAGCGGTCCCTGGAGCAGAGAGGGGTGAAGCTCAAAGACCCACAGTGGCAGCTGTGCCCTGTGGGGTGAAAGATGGTCTCACTCAGGTCCTGGATAGAAAGACAAGGAAATAGTCAAATAATTGGCCTGCTGTTTTGTCTGTGTCTGTGTGTGTGTGTCTGTGTGTGCTTCTATCCACGGTGATGGACAGGATGCAGATTCAGTGTTGCACGAATCCCGCACATTGCTATTAACAACCTCTGACTCATCCACCTGCATTCCCCACACACACACACACACACACACACACACACACACACACACACACACACACAGCCTTGAATACTCAAAGCACTCAACACACACCCACGAACCCATTTGCACCCACACACACACTCCAAAAACGAACAACCTTCCTCACAGAGATCCTGGCTTTTGGGAGTGTAGAATTATATACACACATGTGCGCACACACACACACGCACACACACACACACACACACACACATACACACATAGTTGAAAAGCTGCACACTTCTCAGTGTTGTGTAATAATGGATGGTTGTGCAGCTGGAGCTTGAAGGGTCTCTCAGGAGGCAAGCTGTAACACACACACACACACACACACACACACACACACACCGTGTTATCTAGGACAGTTGAATGTTAATGATGGTTTCTTGGGTGCTGTGTGTGGATTTTTCCATCTCTCTCGCACACAGACGCAAAAAAAATCCCCTACACTGCAGACATCGTGTGTGTGTGTGTGTGTGTGTGTGTGTGATAGAGAGAGGGCTGCAATTTTTATTCCATGCTAATGACGTCAAAGAGGGTTCCTATTGTATGCCTGTTTCTCTCTCTCTCCCAATAATCCCCGTTGCTCAGTAAATGGAGCACTCTGATTGGTCCGACTCGGTTGCTTCAGCCAATTAGGATTCCCCACCTCGATGCCCCCTCCTGCCTGCTGCTGACGAGTGTGTGTGTCTGTGTGATTTCTATGAATGGAAATGCGGAGGTGGATCCCAGAATGTGATGGCAATTTGCGTCTTTTCTCTCTGTCTCTCTTCTTCTATCTCTTTCCCCCCTCAGGCCGTCCACCACTCCTCTTTCACCCCTCCTTACTTTCTCTTTCATCTGTTCATTCGCACGTTTCCATGTGCAGCTAATTCAGCCTGATCACTCACACACTGACAGTAATAAATGACTTAAAAAGAAATTTAAATCGTAAAGAAAGAGAAATGTTTTGAGCTGCTTGTTAAAGGGCCAGATCAGACTTCCCAGAATCCTCTGCACCGGGTTGCGAGTCACCGGTTTCGATGCCATCGATATTCCAAAAACAACTGGCAACAATCCGGAGACATCCTGGGTCAAAGATCGTATATTGTAACGTGAAACTGAAGATATTGTGTCAATGTATCTGTATTTGAAATTCTTTCGACCGATCCGTTCCGTTTGCGTACGGTTATTCCATAAGTAAGGCATCAGAACCGGCCTCGCCTGTGAAGGAAAGAAGATTTAAGGCACATTCTGTTCAGAGGTCCCAGGTATGACACGTAGATGAAGGAAAAGTTGGGATGGTTTCAAAGGAAGCACTAACAGTGAATTGGTGGAGGTTTTGCTGCAGAGCGCTAGCAGGTAGCGCGCACACGCTTTCAGAATACAACCAACACGCTGGCTTGTTTTCAGCTGCTCACAGCTTAATGTCTCAGGCTCCGCCCACATTCGTTCACTTTTGTCTCTTTTTTTAGTATCCACATGAAAATGGTGTTTTGAGTGACAGCAAACATTTTTTTTAAATAAATCGCCAATGTTGAAGCTGTGTTTTTATGTGGAGAAATGCATGTTTCACACTGATGCCAGAGGAAAACTTCACATGGCCTTGTGATTAGCACGTGATTAGCACGTGATTAGCACGTGATCAGCAGGTGATTTGCATGTGTTGTGAATATGCTGGGACTGGGTTTATCATCTGCTGATCAGGTCGTTACTGACTGCTCTGTAACATACCTCACCCTCAGAGTGCGCACACACACACAGGAGCGTCCTGCTGCCTGGAGCTTTAAGTCGGCGTGCTCTGGCCATGTTGGTGTTTCGCTGCATTTCTCTTTCTTGAGCGTACAGACTAAAAGTCATGACATCTGACGTTTGGCGTACCAGTTTATGACGTGCTGTCACTGGGCTGTCGTGCTCACATGAGTGATTTTCAGCATCGCTCTGTGATGTGGAGTGAGAAGTGAGGTTAAACACGCTGTTTGTGTGGATGGGAACATTTTTAAAAAGGGGGGGAAAAAAATTTTAAAACTATTTTCACACATATTCATAAACCCGCACGCTGGACCTCGTTGTCCTCCATCTTATTTAGAGTCAGCGGCTGTGTCTCAAACCACACTCTGTGCACTACTTTCTTCCATTAGACACTACACTGATGGAGCAGAACAGAACCGGCTTCCACAGGAGCCACACCATCACACAGAAATATCCTATATACTGACAGTTTATAGTTACTTTTAAAGCATCTGGCAACCCTGATCTTAACACTTCCAAATGCATGTTGCAGAGAAGATGTGCTAGTGTGTGTGTGTGTGTGGTTTCTCATCCCTCAGTTTTACACATCTAGAGCAGGCTGTCATTGACGTGTCCTTGAGACACAGCGTTCCACTTTCCTGTCCGTGAGAGCAGCTGCAGTGTGTGTGTGTGTGTGTGTGTGTGTGTGTGTGTGAGAGAATGTTAAGACTTGCTCTAATTTCTAGTACCCAGAGTCCTTTGCATCGGACATCAGTGTGTTTTTCTCCTCCTGCTGCTCTGTCGCCACTGTTTGTTGTCATAGTTACGTCGTCATGGTTACGAGCAGCATCCATCAGTGGCCTTGTGTTGCTACGGGAGTGGAGAGAAGGCGATTCAGCCGTACCTGAGTGGAGGAGGATAATGTTAAAGTGATGACACGCAACTCCGTGGTGTGTGTGTGTGTTTGTGTGTGTGTGTGTGTGTGTGTGTATATGGAGGGGGGGGTTCAGTGCATCTTGAGAGTTAATGCACTCCTCAAGAATACACACTAGCTCATTCCTTAATATACACTAGTGCAGAGCAGCACACACTTGACACTCACACTGTGAGACTCTGTAATAAACACTTCTTAATCAAGACATCCATAATGTACCCCCCCCACACACACACACACACAATGTTGTACAAAATATGCAATCACATGTCAGCTGTATAAAAGTCTGCTACGCACTGAAAGGTGTGTCTATAACGTCACACTGAACACGTCTCTGCTGTTCGACTGGGATAAATGTCATTTTTGTCCAAATGGTTGCTTTATTGTCTCCCCCCTCTGTGTTCCAGTAACTGTCCGTTCCCGCTGGCGGCAGGTTTGGCCCGTGGTACGGCTGATAGTGTTCTACAGAGCGATCTCTCCAGCTGCCACCTCACCAAGACCACTGAGGACGGCGCAGAGACCGAAACTGTTCCTCGTAGGTGTTTTTTAAACAACACTGAGATCATGACACTTCACTGTGCATCACACACAACGTGTTTCTGAAACTAAACATCTTTCGCTTTATGTCTGTGGTGTTTAATCCCTCAGCTCAGGTTACTGTGTGTGTGTGTGTGTGTGTGTGTGTGTGTGTGTGTGTGTGTGTGTGTGTGTGTTCTCCCTGAGTAAGTGTGGCTTACAAAGAGGCCTAGCAAAAGGCGCTGTCACATACAAAACCTGCCAACGTATCGGGTAAAAACAACACGGGACCCATGATCAGTGTTCCTCCTCATCCGGTGTTCCCGAACAGTAAAGTAACGGCAGTGGTGTATTCCCACCTGACTGCATTTAACTACAGAGTGTGAACCTCTGCGAGACTGGATATGGCGTGTATCTGACGAGGAGGCGAGTCCGTATCGTCATGAAGAAGCCGAGTTGAGGTGTTAGCTGGTTAGTTAGCAACACGGCAGCAGTCGAGCTACACCACGCCTCTGTGAGCGAGTTCTCTTCCTGCTTCTGAGCGCCGCAGGCAGGAGCAGAAGAGAGAGAGGCTACGTGAGAGAGAGAAAAAAGCAAAGGTCTAGAACCTAGTTTTTCATTGACAACAGCAAATTTAAATCACCGCCAGCAACAGTCGCTACGTGTCAGTCCGCTGGTCCCGATTCCCGCTGGAGCCGAGGCAAAAGATTATCGTTAATGATGCTCAGTCACCAGGGGATAGATTACATTTTCGACTGGACGGTTTTGCTCCCGTTCCCGCAGGACCCCATTACAGTATAAGAGCGGTAAATAAACACCTTTCAGTGCCGGGGGGAACGGGGTATAAGAATTGCCCCAAGGTGTGAGTGTGAGAGTGAAAGTGTGTGTCTCGGCGTGTCCGGTGACGGCCCGGCCTCCCGTTCGGGGTGTACTCCACCTCGCACCGCGACCCTGGCCAGGATGAAACACTTACTGAAGATGAACGGAATTTAAGGAGTTGCTTTTGAATCAAATAGGAAACAGATCATGAATGCAACTGAATCGGTCATCTCAAAGATTCACGCATGACTCGACTGGAAACGGAGCCTGGTGTTTACCGTCCACCAGCCTTCTAACTCGGCACGGTCACCAAACTCGCAAGCTTTCATCATCTCTGCCTCTAAGCTGAATCGCAGAAGCTCCGAATCTGCGTCGCGGAGGCGTGCAGCCGAGTCCCTCTGAGAGCGCCGCTCCTGTTCGACATTGCTGTGACATTTCTGGGTATTTCCAAGGACAGCCGTGACCCAGAAGCCGACGATTTTAGGTCTTAGAGAGACTCGAACAGGGAGAGACTCTTCCGCCCTGCTGCCTCCACGCTGCCATCGGCTGGCGTTCAGCGCTAATGTAGGCCACTCTGCACGATTAAACCCTCCTGTTCGACTGCAGAATCAGGTCACTTACTAACTTAACACTGGCCTGAATTGCTTTCTTAACTTTCTATATTCGAATGGAAATGGCAGAGGAATTGGAAGTGGGGACGACTGAGAAATGCTCCAGACAGACGGATTAGTGGAAAGATCAAACATCTGGCCTTCATATTTACAGCAGGTGTGTGTGTGTGTGTGTGTGTGTGTGTGAGGTGCAGGTCTCGCTACAGCCATTGTGTTTGCACTCGGAGTGGAATTCAGCAGGGATTTGTAGAGCTCATGAGCGAGCGTAACACCAGCAGATGGTCTGCGAGGGCTGCGTTTATGTGAAGTGATCTCATCTCCTCCAGAGACGAGCGTTTCATCCACACACAGGCTGTAGAGAGATGCATTTTAGCTTTCACACTTCGTTTCTTCAAGACGTTCAAGACGTTTCTTGTGGACAGTATTGACCTGCTTCCTCCTTCACATCCCTGTGTGTGTGTGTGTGTGTGTGTGTGTGTGTGTGTGTGTGTGTGTGTGTGTGTGTGTGTGTTTGCGCACGTGTACATGTGATCTAATCTCATTAATAAAGTGTCTGGGCTTCTTGGTGCCCAGAGCTTGAGTTAAAAGATCAGACGTTTGGGATGTTTTTGAGCCTCTGATTCGGACGCTTGGTCGTGGCAGTAAAGTGGAACGGCGTGCGCTGACTTAGTTTTATACCCCACAGTTTAGAGACAGGGGCAGTACTGAAACCGTATTCTTCAGTACTCAGTGCAGTGGGAATGAGACTGGCGTGCAGTAACACTGCAGACTGAACATGATGAACTTTACCTCCTGCAGTGAAGAGCGGTTTCAGGCCAACAGCCTCTTTAGCTGTTCTGATGTTAGCGAGCTTTCACAGCCACAGCTAAACGGTGTAACTGTTCATGGATGATGTGTGATTGTACTGAGCAGATGTTCTAGACACACAGCGCTGTGCTGAGATCAAGACCGGATCCTGAGTAAGAGGATTACTACCCGGATATAAGAGTGTATGAGAGAGCGATGAGACCAAAAGTCTGAGAAGGTCTTCAGTAATGATCTCCTGACCAGGAGCCAGATTGGAGGAACTTGAACCAGGACTAAGACCAAGAATGCAAGTGAAACACCACAGTACAGTGAAAGCCCTGTGTATGTGTGTGTGTGTGTGTGTGTGTGTGTGCGCGCACACACTGTTCTGGGTTTAAGGTGGATGTACTGTTTTTGAGATGATCTCCTGTTTATGTAGAGCAGGCCCCTCCCCCCTCATGTCCGTCACTAACCTGATTCACTAAGCACCTCACCATGTAGACTTCCGTGTGAAACACCATGTGGTAGATGAATGGACACGCAGACAGACGGACGTCTGGCTCAGGGCGTCTGTTCACCAGCGCGGCCCTGACGTGAGGGATTAATTAGCTCACGCCTACAGAGATGAGGAGGCGTGCTGCGTCCATATAAACCACTAAACAACATCTTCCTCAACCTGAAAACACGCAGCCCTGTTCAGAGCGCGCTAAAAATAATCAGTGTTTCAGTGACGTCTGGTTTGGTTTTGCAGCTTCATAATAATAAAAGACCTAGGCAGTCTAATACCTGCTGTAGGCTACAGAACACAGAACAAAAGAAATGGCACCCTCAGACTTCCAGCTGAATAAGGCCCTAACCCTGAGCTCTGTCTAATAAACGTCCCTCCCGCTGTGCAGCGTCTGTCATGAGCACAATAAAGCACAGACCTGAAAGTGAGACCAAGTCTGTGTCTCTCTACCATAACTCAGACTAATGAGACGTCTGTGACTGAGTGATGAGAAAAAAACTCCTATTAGACGGTGTGTAATCATTTCCACAAGTTCTAAAACTTGCTAACATGCTGAAGTTCTCCATTTTCCTGAGCTACTGAACTGTCTTGAAACCCTCGTCCCTGAAACCCTGACATATCTTCTCATTTGCCCAACAAACAAATCTAGTGTTTAAAGGTAAAAACCCAAACATTGTAGAGTTTAAGTGTAAAACAGAAATGTGTTCGAGCTGCACATTAAACACTGTGAGTGAAAGAGAAAAAGATCATCTCACTTTCTCTCTCACTCTCGTTCTGTCTGTGCATCTGTCTCTCTTTGCAGATGTCCTCTTTTGTTCCTGTCCTCAATTCTCACATTTGAGTGCAAGCACACACACACACACACACACACACACACGCAGACTTTTTCTCTCTTCTTGGCCTTTTTAAACTCTGTGTTGTAATCCTTCACATGTCTGATCTGTGTCTTTAGATTGTGCAGCACTGGAACGTGTGTGTGAGATACACAGTACTGTGCAAAAGTCTAGACACCAGCTTTTTCCCCCTACAAATTTTGTTATAGATATTTATTTGAATTCTGCATCATCGAATCGGTACGAAAACACTTCAGATCCCCAAACTTTACTTTCTCCAAAAATTCTTTGCTTTTGAAAAATGTTTCTATGTTGGTAAAGAAAGCAGCATATTGCGTAGACCACTCTTCAGACCAAAAACATAATGAAGGCTCCTGGGATTTACTGCAAAAACAGAAGCATGTGCGACAGTCCAAGTCTCCCGTCACACTTGCAGCTCATTTCCTAATAAAACTGCACACGCTGACGTTTTCTTTATTACGGGTCACTGCGCCGTGCAGTGTTTTTCGGTGAAGTAGAAGTAGTTCATTATTTTAAGTCATCTTTACTTTGCAACATTTCTTTGCATGTGTATAATGCTCATAATAGGCTGTGTGTAATGTGTGTGCGTGTGTGTGTCCCTGTGCAGAGATCGAGGCAGTGAAATTGGCTCGTCTGGTCTTTAATAAGCTGTGTGAGACGTGCTGCGTGTGGCTGAAGGGTTTCCCCTCGCGACGCCGCTCTCAGGCCTACTACGAGACCTCCATCCATGCCATCAAAAACATGCGGCGCAAGATGGAGGACAGGCACGTCATCATCCCTGACTTCAACACGCTTTTCAACCTGCAGGTAACACACACGCAAGGAACTTTCACTGTTTTGTGTCCTCACAGCGTTTTAATGAGACAGGAAGCTGCACAGGTGTCACATCCAGATCCGTCCACATCATCACTTTTACCTGCACACGTGATGTTTATTTCTTTACAGTTGCTCGTTACTTTACTGTACAGCTCACCTGAACTGCACATTCATTAAGAACACACTAGACTCCTGTTCTCTCTAGAACATCCAGCATATCCATGCGAGTGGCTAACAGCTGGAGCAGCTAGCAGGCTTAGCAAGTTATTGATTTAAAAAGCCAGCTATTTAAAGAGACCAGGATGGGGGATTTCCTGCTTCCTGTGAAACCCCTCGAACAGAACGTTTGGCTGAACTGCAGGCGTATTTCTCTAAACGCCGGCACTGAGTGCATTACCTCCTGATAAAGCCCACTGTATTCAGCCTTAATAGCGCTGAATTGAATCAATAAAGCGTTTGTGTATAAACGACCGGCTCGCTTTAGTGCTGCTGATAAATGAAGAGCCTTTACTGGAGCTAAAGAGCAGAAACACACTCAGTCAGACGAAACACAAGCTGCAGCTAAAGACACAGCGCTCAGTATTCATAACACACTACACACACACACAGAGAGAGAGAGACAGACAGAGCAAGAGCGTGAGAGTGAAGATTTAAATCCTGACAGCAGCTTTTGAAAGTTTGGAGGCAGTTTAAAGGTAAAAGTGAAACATGTCAGTTATAGGAAAGTAATTTTATCACATCTAGAAAGGGGGGTACAAACTTCTGAACTGATATCATTTTGATTTATTGCTAACATTTTACCACTATTTGTCCAGTTTTGTTTTTCCATCTTAATGAAAGGGAAAAACTCTTCAGATGAACTAGGCAGAAGGGTGTGCAGACTTTTGCACTCAGCTGTGTCTGTGTTTGCGGGTTAAATGTTAGATTTGTGTGTGTGTGTGTGTTCCTTGTTGGCGCTCGCTGCTTCCTGAGCAGTGCAGTGATTACTCTCCCTCATCACGTTTCTCTCTAAAGCCACATAATGACTCTTAATCTGCTGGTAATTAAACCTGATTTAAAGCCGAGCGCTTTGTTTACACCTGCTCAAACAACTGACATTTCATTTAGTGTGTTATAATAAGAGACTGGGAGTCACTAGCATTAGCGTGTGTGTGTGTGTGTGTGTGTGTGTGTGTGAGGCCACAGGTTTTGTGAGGATTGAAATGGTTTAAAAGTGCACCGAGTGCTGCAGATGAATTAGACTTAAGGGTCGTGCTGCAGTTTAATTCCGCACCGGTTCAGCAGCGTCTCTCTTCATTCACTGTTAATTTAAAAACAGAACTGTGTCAGCCAATAACCCTCAACTCATCCGATTACATCATCAACCTCCCTGTTAACGTTAGATTTAGTGTTGTACAGTGGGACAGAGGATTGAATAAAGAAGTTGATGTTTTTGGGGAATAAATTGAGGTTTTTTGATGCGATAGAGGACACGCCCCTCTCACTTAAAACTGGCATGACAGACCTGACTTTATATTTGTGACATGTAAAGGTAATTTTATTAACATACAGGGTGGTTGGGTTTTGGTTTTTTTTTTTAACTAGAGTCGAAGGAGTGATGTTAGAAAAAGATGTTTTTTGTGTCTGCGCGCGCCTGCAGGATCAGGAGGAGCAGGCGTTCTTTGCCGTGTTTGATGGTCACGGTGGCGTTGATGCTGCGACCTACGCCGCAAATCACCTGCATGTCCATCTGGTGAAGCAGGAGATGTTCAGCCAGGACCCTGGGGAAGCTCTGTGCCGAGCCTTCAAAGTCACTGATGAGCGCTTCGTACAGAAAGCATCACGAGAGGTGTGTGTGTGTTTGCTCATACTAGATGAGATGTACATTGAAGGGACCTGTTCTCCTCAGGGACAACATGTCCATCTTCAGTAGATTATAGGCTGAGCTTCAACCACTGTGGCCTGACTCTTAAACCTGTTTATTTCTCTGTGCGTGTGTGATAGACCCTGCGCTGTGGCACCACTGGGGTCGTGACCTTCCTGCGAGGCCGGACGCTGTATGTCGCGTGGCTTGGAGACTCGCAGGTCATGCTGGTGAAAAAAGGACAAGCAGTGGAGCTGATGAAACCCCACAAACCAGATCGAGAGGTAAGATATACTTTCACACTGTGTGTGTTGAAGGAGGGGGGGGAGGGGGGGGGGAGGGAGTGTGTGCATGCGTGTACTGCGGCATCTCTGAGAGGCCCTTGAGGGCAAAATTCCTGAAACAGCTTTATGTATTCAGGATGGATCCAGATCTCAGTCTGGCAACTTATCTGTTTACTATCAGTGCGCAGTTCCGGAGCGTTCTCCACTCCAGTTATCTCCAGGTTCTGTGGTTCCTTCACGCTACTAGAGCGTCCTTCCTGAGGGGGGGGTGTGTGTGTGTGTGTGTGAGTGTGTGAGAGACACCACTTTACACACACTGCTGAAGATGAATGTATAAATTAATCTTGATTAAACACAGAATTAACGAGTCAGTCTTAAAAGGTCACTCCACTCCGGTGGTCTGTAATAAAAATGACAAAAGTTCAAATGATTTCCAAGAAGTGATTGTAATGTAAAAGCAGTTATTAGTAAACAATCTACAGAGTGGAGGATGCTGATAAACCTGTAAAGATAAATGTATTTATAACGTGTATAATCTCGGTCACTCTGATGTGATGCTCGGGCCAGCTTGCCGATTTGCTGACATGTTTTTGACGGTTGACATGGTGTGTGTGTGTGTGTGTGTGTGTAGGATGAGAAGCGGAGGATCGAGGCTCTGGGTGGGTGTGTGATTTGGTTCGGGACGTGGCGAGTGAATGGCAGCCTGTCCGTGTCGAGAGCCATCGGTACGTAACCTTACACACACGCGCCCTTCTGCCGAATCAGTCCTTATTACTGACAAATCACTGAACTGATGCTCTCGAACAGCGGCTTGGACAGCAGTGCAGCTTCATATTAATGCGCTCGTTCTGATACGTGATTGTTTCTATAGTAACAGCTCCTTCACAGGGACGTGTGCTGTGGACGCTCCACTGATGATAAACAGTAACAGCAGTGAAACCTTTTGTGTAAATGTGTGGTGTACAGAAGGAGTCTCCAGTGTGAGCGCTGTGTAACAGTCAGAGGGAACGCGGTCAGGGTTCCCACACCTCCAGCACAGAGGAGGAACAGAGATTCTCAGTAACATGACATGCGTTTGCTCACATCACACCCCTGGTGCTGTCGCCAGATTAACACGAGAGAGCTCTTTTTTCTTTTTTTTTTAACTAAGCTGAAATGGGCAAGAAAAGCCGCTCCGTCTGTTGCCAGATGGTGGCGCTATACCAGTGTGTCACTCTGGGCATGGGGATATCATGATCATAGCCAATAACCAGTGAAGTTTAAGTTTAATACATGGTGGAATTATGAGGCACTTCCTGTTTACGTGGCGAGACAAATTCATCGTGCCACCATTTCAACGTAGTGTAATATATCAAACATCCATTCACAATTTAACATCAGCAACACCCGGACATCATGTCTACCACATCTGACAGTCCGTCTAGGGCTGGCCTTTAAACCAGTCTGTATTACTCTAACATCTGGTGTGTGTGTGTGTGTGTGTGTGTGTAGGAGACTCGGAGCACAAACCGTACATCTGTGGTGACGCTGATCACGCCTTGTTTCCTCTGGATGGCACTGAAGATTACCTTATCCTGGCGTGTGATGGTTTTTACGACACGGTGTGCCCAGAGGAGGCAGTGCGCATCGTCTCTGATCACCTGCAGGAGAATAACGGAGACACGGCCATGGTGGCGCACAAACTGGTGGCCTCTGCGCGTGACGCCGGCTCCAGCGACAACATCACAGTCATCGTGGTGTTCCTTAGGGACCCGCGAGCTCCGCCCCCATCTGACGAGCAGCAGGAAGAAGAGGAGGTGGATGCTGAGGAGGAAGAGGAAGTGGAAGAGGAAGAAGAAGAGGAGGAAGAGGAGGAGGCGATGCAGGGTGAGCTGATGTGTCAGGATGGAGGAGGGGAGAACGGAGGGAAAGTGCGCGGCGGCTGGCCCCTGCAGCAGTGCTCGGCTCCCGCTGACCTGGCCTACGAAGAGCGCACCGACTCCTTCACAGACAGGACGAGTCTGAGCACCACGGGGCCCGATCTCTCGCCCACGACCGGCGGCTGCTTCTGTCCCAATCCCAGCAGCTCAGACCTGGGGCCGAGAGGAGGCGGAGGGCGTCGGCTGCGTCCCAAACCTCAGCTCCCGTGCTGCAGTGGACGCTGGGTGGAAGCGGCAGCGCTGTTCCCTCAGCAGGGACGGAGAAAGAGGAGGATGGATGAAGAGCTGGAGCGCAGGATGAAGGAAAAGCGGCGCGTCTGCAAGAAGAGGGAGCGCCGCGATGTCCCGAGCTCCCGGCCTGAGGTACCCGAGCCGCTGCGCTACGCCGAGACCCGGCCTGGTGTCGCCCTCCCACGCGCAACACACGAATACAGCATCTAAACCCCTCCCTCACATCATCCCGCCATCATTCTCACACACTCAGTCCAATATTCACTACGTTTCCTCCTGCAGGTCAAAGCCACATTTCACACACACTTCTCCCCTGGCCTGGAGTTAGTCCCTACATTAATCTGAGCCAAGATATAGATCTCTCTCTCTCTCTCACACACACACACACACACACACACACACACACACACACACACACACACACACACACACACACACCTCTGACCTGATGGAGAAATTAGACCAGAGGATGTGTAGAATACTCTTCACCGCAACTGAACTGTCTGCTGTTTATTATTATTAATTTTAGTTGGAAGAGTCCGTCACGGTTCAGGCTTTTCCCGCTGATTTCTCTGTGCGTGCCGTTACAGGTAACTGGTAGTCTGTTATTTCTGTCGTTTATAAAAGAACGACCATTCGCTCGCCAGCACCACGCCATGCGACTAAAAGTTCTGTTTAGCAGTTAAAAAAATGAAAGGGAAGAAAAACTTCTGTTCAAAGTTTAAAACCTATTATTGACTTGCACAAACTGTCACCATACACGCTCGTTCCTCAGGCGTTCTCCTGAAACTGAAGCCTTCTGTACTTTCTCCGCTGTGTTTTCTGTAAGGGTTCGCAGGGTTTGAGCCTTTACACGTCTCTGCACAGCTTGGAAACGAGATTAAAGCCTTTGACTGAGAATAACGGCGAGACAGCAGACCAACTGATTATAGAAAAAATGAATTAAATCTAGTTTACTGCTTATAAATAATAGCGAATAAGATGGAATTGAGATTGATGTCATTTATGACGCGCCTGAAATCACCACGTGGCTCTACCGAGTCTTTTAGAAATATTCCGTTTTAAACTTTACAAACCTGATTATTTGCCGTTGTTTGGCCCAAATCGGATCCATCATGATGCTTCTTCCTTTAAGAAATATCAGATTTGTGTCTAAAACGTCTGCCATTTAATTTCCGACTGAAAGGAGCACGAGTGCCCCGGGGTCTCTGCGTAAACGCTCGGGCTGAGTGACCGTCGTGCTACGCTTCTTTACAGATATAGCAGTAGAGATGCAGTATCAAAAACTCGGTGGGTTGCCGACGACATCGAGACCAAAGAAAGGCAGAGTGTGTGTAAGTGTGTGCGCACGCGCGCAAGTATGTGTAAGACCGTACCCTGTACAGCTTCAGCGAGTGAGGGACCGCAGCGGTTTCACGTTATCTTCGCCTGCCCTGCGTGCGAGTGTGTGTGTGTGTGTGGAGAAGGCTGTGACATTACACACCACTAAAGTCATTCATCAGAAACGTCAGTCTTGTGAGGAAGAGGAGACATGTCCATGAGAAACATTAATAACCTCCCTAATGCTGCAGGTTTATGGGAACGCTCCGCTGTACAGCAGCACCAACATCATCGCTCAGATTAATCTCCATCACAACGTCCGCCATGTTCGCTAACTCCGCTAACGCCGCTAACACATGGACGTGGAAGTGCATAGCCTCCAGTTTAGCAGGAGGCACTAAACGTGCGCGTAAATCCTCCCAAAGGGGCGTCTCCTTAGTCAGAGTTGTTCAGATATGGGGCGTGGCCTAAATCTTGAAAGCGGAGTTTGTATGCTAGAAGTGAGCTTTTAATCTTAATACTGACTTTAATATAAACTTCAAGTAGAAATAATGACATGGAGATGCACGCTGTGAGGATTTACACGTGTAGATATGGACCTGCACTCAGTGGAACTAACCCACACACACACACACACACACACACACACACACACACACACACACACACACACACACACACACACACACAC
>JAQQZX010000009.1:380949-393238 GCA_030068355.1 Notoglanidium maculatum | reverse complement strand
CACACACACACACACACACACACACACACACACACACACACACACACACACACACACACACACACACACACACCTTCATGATGGAGAGGATCAGGAAGATACAAGCACCATGTTTTTGCTCGGACTCTGGAACGTATCCACACTGAGAATATTTACACATCGCAGTTTGTGTTTTTCCTTGAAAGTCCAGTGAGCCTGAGCAACATGACATCATCACCTGCCTATGCCCATGACATCTTCATGTGGACGTGACGACGTGTTGAAGTGAACAGCGGCACTCCGAGGTTCTGCGTCTTGTGCTGAAGTGTTCACTCTCTCCCTCGTTCCCCGATTTACCCCTCAAGGGGCACAAATATATTTACTGGAATTGTAGTAAAATAACATGTATATATGTATTTTTGTGGGCGTGTGTGTGTGAGACGCTGTCTGTCTTATTAACGTGATAGTTAGGTCTCAGACACACGCTGAGTTGTGTTAACTCTTCAGCCATGATGTCCCTCTGCATTTAATCCTAAAGAAAACTACTTGAAATTATCCTAAAAGGAGGCCGTGCCATGAACAAACAAAAAAAAACACAACACAACACACACACGCACCTGAAGTGGCCGACGGCTTCCTCCTCCACGTTCAGGGATCCCGAGCCACGGCGCTTCACCCTGACGGCTCCTGCTCCTCTCACTTCCTGTCTCTCTCGCCGTGTGTCGCTCGTCTGTGATCTTCACGTCTGCTTTTACTTCCTGTAAGCAATAATGAACCTACTGAAGCCATGAGACTCTCAGAGCCGCAGAGCAAACATTCTCCCACAGGTTCACCACCGGATTCTGTTAAAGAGCAGTTCGGCTAAAATCTAAAGCGACGCGGCGTTTAAAAGCCGAGACGCATTCGCTGGGGCACGTTTGCGTCTGCAGTTCAGCGCTGGAGCTACGCGGGGGAGCGAGCAGGTCATGAGTTTCAGGTGGAATCTCCAGGACACAGCGGGACTTCCTGTTAACGTCACCGCGCAGGAATCAGCATTAGGTTAGATTTGCTCTAGAAGAGAGCGTCAGTAGCGTAACATGGCGTTAAAGGTTAAGTTGTTGCTTGTGTTTTATTTTATATTAACGACCCAAACAATAATGCCAAGTGATGTTTGTTACAGCTTTGCTCATTTATAACCTACTTTTTATTTTAGCTGATTAATTGATTACTTGTCATGAATAAGCAACTATTCAAATATTTGTTTCCAGCTCTAACTGGAACGTTATTTAAGAGAGCCACCGTCTCGGACGACCGCGATCATTTACTTCCTCAGTCCGTCTGGTACGACTCCGCCCTAGACTCCGCCCCCCAGAGAATTAACAGTAGAATCATGGCAGAAGAAGAGATGAAGTTCTACTGTTAGCTTGTGTTTAACAATACACATGAATTATGGTGAGGATTTTGTAAACGTCACACAGCGAACTCGTCTCTGCTGACTCGCAGGGTTGTTACTAAACTGAACAGCACGTTTAAAAGGTGTGTGAGACTCCTGTACTCTACTACAGAGTGGGACTGAAAAGTTTTATCAGGACTCTGAGCGAACGGATGACTGGAGACGACGTCTAGACGCTCGGACGTCCTGCTGTCTGCGTGAGAACGCGTGAGCTGTGCATCATGTTCGAATGTTTAAGCGAAACTGACTCTGTTACAGATTCATTAAAGATGTTAGCCTTTGAAACACACACACACTTTTCAGAGGAGAACCTCGTCCTGACGCTCAGCACCACACCTCTAGGAGCTTTTTGTTTTCTGTTTCCCGCTCGTTTACTGGATGAAGAACACAATGAGTCACACCTCTTCTGTCCTGGTGAAGGAACGCCGTCACATCACCACATCGCCGCCTCTCCGGCGTCAGATCGGCGTCTCCTCCAGGAACCTCAGTAACCTGCGGACACCAGACACCCCGTCCCCCAAATTAGCTCACAGTAAATAGTGAACCTGTGTGTGAGTGTGAGTGCGTGCGCGCGTGCGAGTTCTGTGCTAATGTAGTATTTATTATAAATATGTATATCTGGTGACTATCATGTATAAAGAGTGTAAGAAGTGTGTCGCTTGTGTGTGACTTCTTACTAAAGATCAACACCTGGCGGCGAGACACGGCCCACTGATTAATCCACACAGGGTGACAGTGCGATCAGACGGCGAGGATCGGACCTACGATCGGATTTTACATTGTTATTCAATAATAAAGCGTCTGAGCAGCATGTAAATAATAACCCGACACGCTTCACCACATTCAGGAAGCTTTAGAACGCCGTTCAGTGTGTTTACGTTTAACTCTAATTACTGACAACATTAACCACCAACTCTGATCACTTTATACAAAATAGTTCAACCAGTGGCTCATGAGGAAATGACTGAATTAATGAAATAGTTAAGTAATTAATTACATGATTTATTTAAATTAATGCATTAATAGTAGGTTGTACATTTGATTAAGTTTCATTTCTCTGAAAAACAGCAATAAAAGAACCCTTATGCGTGTTCCAGCACGTTACACATCCTGCAGCTCTCGACTGGGCCGTCGCTCCCGGGAGCTTACAGTTTATAAAGCACGCGTTAATGCCATCTAAACGTGCGGTAACAGCTACGCGCGTCACAGCCGCAGCCGCACACACAGCTCCAGGCTGCACCTCGTGTCTGAACACCACGGCACACTTACTACTTTTTATTTCTTCTTTAATGGATTAGTGATTATTATATATTTTATAAATAATTAAATACTGAATTATTTATCAAACTCTGTTAAACCACACCGATAAGAAATCAGATGAGAAGTTCGTGATTTAGCCAACATCAATCTAAAGAATTTCCCTGATGCTGTTGCCCTCATCTTCAGGAGGCATTATTACAGTTCTCTCTCTCTCTCTCTCTCTCTCACACACACACACACACTTGATGACCACAGCCCTGAGGAGTGTTTACACCTGGGCTCAGTTCCCTCACACCCTGGAAGCTGATAGCTCTGTGTGTGTGTGTATGTGTGTGTGTGTGTGTCAGGAGGTTTAATTACAGTCCTGTGTGTGCACATGTCATGGCCTGGTGATGCAGAGAGATGATTTAATTAAACATGTGGTCTGTTAGTCAAACCATAAACTCTTAATGTCACTGAGAATGAACTCCCCCCCCCCCACACACACACACACACACACACACACACACACACACCCGCCACAGGACCAGTGAGGCCTTTGTGCATATTATTACATTAAAGTAATATCAAAAGTAAAGGAAAAGGTTAAAAGGTGCCGTCAGCGACGTCCTTTTCTGTCCTCGTCCTTTGTTTGTGACGGAGGAGGAGTAAAAGCGCAGGCCGTCGAGCCGAGACGCTCCCATCAAGGTTACATAAAAGTTTCATTGTTCCGGAGTTATTAATGGACATATTTGTGATGTGCAAGTGCTACTGAAGCTTTAGGGTCACTACAGTGCACATTATTCAAACACACACAAGCAGTCAGCTAAACCTCAGATGTAGGAACTGATGAGGAACCGCAGATGAAGGGCCAAGAGGGGAATTAAAGGCAGCACCTTCACTGGGGTTTTCTTTTCCCTTCATCACAAACAAGAACCCAAGGAACATAAAGATTCTGCTCATTTCCCACCAACACGACGCTGTTTACAGGCGCTCAGAAGGCATGTCTTTGACTCCATATATGGACATAACAGCGGTTCTATTCGAATGTGGCTTAATGCCATATATGGAGGTGTGGGCGTGTCCATAAATAGTTTTACAGAAGCTAACACAGACATAAGTTTAACCACACGTGTTAATGCTAATGTAGCTCAATTTAATCCACTCCACGTGTTCACGTCACAGTATGAAATGACGGTATGCACGTTTCCAGCGTACAGCAGCCTGCGCAGTTAGAACCTTCACCATGCTAAAGGCCTGCGTTGCAGATCCCGCAGCTGGGACTGAGGAGGCCATCAAAACACAACCACTGAAGTTTAACGCTGTAACCAATATAAACTGATTATTACCAGGGAAAAAAAAACAGACATCTGGTGTGTGTAAAATAATAAAGACAAAACCAATAAATAGTAAGTACGTCATCTCCATGTCACTGCTGTGTAACTGTACAGGCCAGCAGGGTGCTTTCTGGCACTAGAGCAGTACCCCAGAGCGCCGGATCAGAGCAGGTCCAGCGACATGCTAACATCAGGTCATCGCCTTAACTAACACACGGCGCCATCCTGCACGTGTCCATCAGACCAGGGTGGGCAGGGTGGGCCAGCTGCCACCCCAATGACCACAGTGTGAAGAGAAGAGTTTCCCCTTGTGCTGTAACAGTTTTAGAGGAATTAACCGTCAACTGTTTTAATGACATGACGTCACCAAGCACCCATTAACACCCCCATTAACAGCCCAAAGTCTCCAAACATGTCCGAGCAGTTAGTGTATGATTTGTGCACGCGATATAAAGAAGCTCTGTTTATGAAGTGAGTGTTGGGGTGAGCGGAACAGCGGCAACGTGAGGAACAAACCGTGCCAAACCACGTGAATACCGTCCTTTAAACACTGCAGAGGGTTGTAAAGCGTGCCAACCAGCAGCTGTGTGCAGCAGTAAAAACCCCTCAGACTCCAGTTTCATCAGTTTCAGGCTTATAATCCAAATGAATGCTGATATTTTCACTCAGTAAGTGAACAAACTCACAGCGGCCTCACCCTCATTAGCGACTTCTGAACCACGTGATCAAACCAAACGCATCCTATTGGATAGAATCAGCTCACTAGAAAAAAAAACCTTGGATTTTCTTTCTAATTCCGCATTTAACACAAAATAATTCGAAAAGCTACAAAGCAGATTTATTTAGCTTTCATTTTCCGCTTCTAAAGTGCGCAAGGCGCGACGCTGTTGTGATTAAGTAATGGAGTAATTTACCTGTTAGCTGTACTGCCAGTCACGCGCACACTCCATGTGGTGGCAGCAATCAGCCACGCAGTGACGTCATCGCCCGTCCACCTGCACGTCGTGTGCGGTACTTCCTGGATACGGCTCAGATGCTCGTTGTCATGGTTACAGTCCAACACTCTTGTATAGTATAAGCAGCAGTGATTTAAAAGTAGGAGGACAATACATCTATCTCTCTGTCTATCCATCTGTCCATCTCTCCCCACATTATAACTGTTGTGATGTAAGAACACACACCTCTCATCCAGTCAGGCAGTCTAAGTGTCAATGAAAGAAACTGCTGTCGATGTTCATGTGATTCTCTGTAACTTCACTGTGATTTTTTTAAATTAAGTAAAACACAGAGCTGTTGTGCCAAAAGGGAAACTCTTAAGGAGTGATAGAAAAAAGATCAACTGACAAAGGGAGAGGAGCTTCACTATAAAATGTGTGTGTGTAGTTTCTATAAGGACACGACAGCTGGTGTTGGTGAAAAGAAAGACGGAAAAGAACACAAATAGCTGTGAGCAAGCATCGTGATGGACAGGACACCGCCTTCTCTATTTGTGTGTGTGCGCGCGTGTGTGTGGCCAGAGGACAGGAGAAACACACAGAGCAGACGTGATGAGGACAAAGACAATGCCAACACTCAACCCTCCACAAAAATACAGCCAAGGCCAAATCTCACTAAAGCTGGCACAGATCTCTCTCTCTCACACACTCTCACACACTCTCTCACACACACACACACACACACACACACACACACACACTTATATATAAAATGTAACAACAAATCACACCTTGAACAAATTCTTTTTATTTCTTTATGTGTTCCATAAATACATCATTTACATTCACATCACCAGCGTGTTTGCAAAAGCAAAAGCAAAAGTTCTCTGGGCTGCGTCGCGCCCTTGCTCAAGGAAGTGTAAGTGCAGAAAGAGAATCATGGCATCAGGACACACGTACATTTCCCTGTACACAGACTGGTACTGGGGCCGGTGTTCCGATCGGGCTCGGGTTAAGAACACCACGATAGTGACTACTTACACGCATGCAAGCAAAGTAATGCAAGAAAAGTTCTGAATCTAGGAAGCTCTGTAACGTGGAGCTGCAGATACAGCCAAGCAGTCATAAAGAGCGATAAGCAAGCACAATGCAATCAAGCTCATCTCCAGTGTTTTTCTCTCTATTTGTAGTCTATAGTCTACGTGTGTGTGTGTGTGTGTGTGTGTGCGCGCGTGTGTGAGAGATTGATTAAGAATGTAAGCTCATTTCCTTGCACTAAGAAAAGAACAGAAATCCAGTTTACTCCAAACGTACTTATAAAGGCAGAATTATCACATGGCCTCCCTCAAGACTCGATAATGAGGACCCTATTATTATTATTTACTTAGTCTTTTTAAACACTGTTAATAAACCTTGGAATATTACATAAATAAAAAAAACCTAATTCAATACAAAGTGTTCAAACGTGACAGTCTTCTTAAATCTGTTCTTATAAACTCAAACTTTCCAAAACTGGTGCGATGCCATAAAAAGTAGTTCGGGTTACTTTACACTTTCCTGAAGGTGGTTGTGGTATTAATATGCCATCAGAGACACACAAGTACAAATTCCTCTCTCTAAAAAAGTAAATCCAACTCTGAAACCATTACAACTTCCAAAGAAATATGCGTTTCACAACCATTCATTAGCACCTTTTGATTACTTCGAGTCTAAGTGAGTTTGGAGTAAACAGAGAAAGATTATAGTAGAAAAAGAACAGATGTTATATCCTAAAGAGAAAACACACACACACACACACACACACACACACACACAAACATAAAATGTTTATTATGACATGGAAAGAAAATATTACACAGTACAGACAACCAAATTAACAAAAAAAGACCTAAAATAAAAAAAGAACAGAGTGCGAGTGTGAAATGTGGAGCCAGGCACGTGCTGATAATCGCTGATATGATACACCATGATATTTTACACATAATGTTATCATGATGAACTGCAGCCTCCATGTGACGGAGGTGAATCTGGGACGAGATGCAGGTGACGGTTATGGAAGGTCAGAAACATGGCGTAGAAGGAGAACAGGGTGATCAGCACATGCCTGGGGGTTACACGAACTCTCTTTAAAGCGCCCCCTGCTGGAGGAGGATGTTGTGCACAAAGAAACACTTCCCAACTCCCAGTTTAGGAAATAAAAGCACACACTTTAGAGTAAATCACAAAGCTGCAAAGCATCACATCACAAGGAGTAGTGTTCATAAACTTAGAGTCCTAAAGGTCATCTCTAACTGGAAAGTAAACAACATAAATAGTGGTGATCACAGGAAGAAGAGCAGCAGCTTTAACCGATGGGGCCAAAATCCTCAGACCTTAAATTCACTCAGGTACGATTCAGCCTAAGATTAAACATTCACGCTGTCTGTTAACTGAAATTAAACATCCACTGACACAAGGTGATCTATAAACATGGACAGAGTCAGAGTCAGAAAGAGAGAGAGAGAGAGAGAGAGAGAGAGAGAGAGAGAGAGACTATTAATGTGGGATCTTGAAGCCGGATCACGGTCAGAGATGGGGGGTGGGGCGTGGCTAAAAGCCTGGTGGGCGGAGACTACATTTGAAATTAAAAAGGGACGGGGTGAACATCTAATTTTTGGCCAAACCGCTCCTTTAAGAGTTTAACGCGCATCTGTTTACTTCCTGCTAAAAGCCGTCGGATGAATTTCAGTTGTTTTAAAATGTGTTCAAGAACAAAAGTGCAAAAATTACATACAGTGGTTTAGAATTAGTATTATATAATCCTTAATTAAATACTCATTTTGACTTTTGTTCCTCATGCCAAACATCTCCATCAAGGAAGCGCGACGCACACACGCACACACGCGCGCACAAACACGCACAAACACACACACACCCCCCCTTGGTCACATAACGGAATGCACAGCTCTATAGTATACAAGCTTTCTATTTCTAAATACTGTATCCTCATGTAAATGAGGCGCTGTATCTTTACACATCACACACACACACAATCACGCCCCCTCATGTGATCTGCGGTCTGCTCATCACCTCTCAGTGGTGTCCCCGGTCACAAAGCTCGGATCATCCGGCATCAGCTGCTCTCCTAAAACACACACACACACACACACACACACACACACACACACACACACACACACACACACACACACACACACACACAGTTCCACTCCATCCATATAAAGCCTTTAGCAAACACTAAATACACCACAGAATGGTAATGCAGCTGCAGTAAAATAAAAAACCAATCTAGAACCTGAGCAGGGCAGTGGGAGAACTTCTCCATTCTCTAGAACCCCGTCCTCGTTCTCAGTATCACACTCCACCTCACTGTCACTGCTGATACCTGGCAACAGGTGCGCAGATGGCTTCTGACACAGTAACCCTGATGTGTGAGCACACATCACACAACACACACACACACACAGACACACATCACTGCAATCCTGCTTCAAATCTGGTAGCTATGAGTACAACACCCACAAAAGCATATTTTTGATGTTTAGTTTTTGTTACAATGAGCATGTCCATCCTCCTGACGATCATGGAACGGACTACACTACTACAGGTGTGTGTGTGTGTGTTTGTGTGTGTGTGTGTGTGTGTGTGTGTGTGTGTGTGTGAGTGAGAGAGAGAGAGAGAGAGAGAGATAAAGGTGTACCACCTTCTTCAGGGTGTGAGGAGGAAGATGGCGGCTCTGTGAGACTCAGCAGTGATTGGTGGATGTCTCCGGAGCAGTCATGCTCAAACTCCAGCGATGTGTCGGTCAGCAGTGCAGCACTGAAACACAGTGAGAGAGGAACAGCGCGTGTGTCTGCATTCTGCAGTAATCATGCGTGTGTGAAGGTAACAGCTGTCTGGAGTGCACTTTAAGAGCTCTACTCTCACACTCACTCATTTTATTCTCATTCTGTACAGAAGGTAAATTAATTAAACATTATATTACATAAACATCACTGTGTACATATTAACTAAATGTGTTACTCTTTTGTTCAAACTGGTTAATCACTAATCTACAGCATTAAAAGCTGCATACAATTTATACTAGAATACCCATAATGCACCGGAGCATTAGAAGCCGTGTGTAGTGATCAGGTTGTGGTTTGGGACAGGCCCACAGCGGACTGCTGAAATTACAGCGTATGATTTTATCTCGAGGTGGTGTAATAATCCATACGTGCTGCAGGCAGTCCTGCGCTGTTTGCTGCCTGTGGGGGGCGCTGTGCTCAGAACGGACAGGTTGAAAGCGTCGCCCCCAGCGGCTCCATACAGAGACTCGTCCGGTTTGGGGCGGTTCTCAGAAGAACTGGAGACAGATGGGGGGGACGTCTGCATACTCAGAGCTTTCACTGAAGCTAAACACAATAAAAACAACAAATCACAAACACCAGGAGTGGCACATGCTGATTTTGACGAAGCCACTGGTTTTATACTGACTCTCTGCAGTGGAGGGTCCCTCTCTAGAGCACAGAGAGGGTTCGAGAACATCTCCTGCTGCTCCTCTAAGCTCTTTCTCATCAACCTCACCACTCTGGCACAGAGAGACTCCTCCCACTGCTCCTCCTACTTCCTGCTTGGGGGAGACAGTTTTCTTGCCACCTGTGAAAAACACACACACACACACACACACACACATCTACATCATGCTGCAGTGTTTTAAAGTGCCAACATAAGCGATCTCTGTAATACATTATCGTGTGGTTTATCCCGTACCGTGGCGGCCGTGTCTGTTCGTCCCGGAAGCTTTAAACAGCAGGTCCAGTTCTCGTGGCTTGCGTCTTGCTGTTGTTTCCGGGTCGATCGAGGCGTTGTGATCCAGAACAGAGCAAAGAGGAGTGATGCGAGCATCGGAGACACCGGCGCGGGCTTCCAGCTGCCCTTTCACATCCGCCATCTTGCTGCGAACCTCCGCCATCTGGGCCTTGAGTCGAGTTAGGACAGCCAAGTCCGGGGCAGAACGACGCACAGCCTGAGAACGACGCTCTCGCTCTTTACGGGCAGAGAGCAAGGCCGCTGCACGAACGGATGATGTGTTTAGGCAATTCCATCAAAGCAACTGAACTTGTGTTTAGTCTATTATTTTGAAACAGCTTTCTAAATTAGAGTAAATAAATAACGGCGACGCATTGCTCAGGTGTGTTTAGTGTTTTTGTGTTTAATAATCACAGCATGCTCAGGCCAGGTGATGATCTCCAGTAGCCTCAGGGGTTCACACTCTTTCTGTGCTGTATTTATAATGTGAGTGGGTACAAGAAGCTTATTAAAGAGCGTTACCCTGGCTGGGGATCAGCGAGGCGGGCGGCCGGGGCTGGATTCCCCACAGAGACTCCACATGGCTGTGCTCTTTCAGGTCCAGTAGTTGGATCAGGATGACAGGGTCGATCTCCAGCAGACTGGACGTGGCTCCTGCTGCGCTCCTTCTTGAACCCCGGACTCCTGCGCTGGAGCCTCCTGAGCAGCAGGAGGGGAGGGGGAGACACTCAGCTCAGTGTGGAACACTTAAACAGACCAGCCAAAAAAGGAAGCTTCTGGCCTCCTATTTACAGCCATAGTTGTCTGAATAATCACGCCATCACTTTAAATCAAGAACACCAATTAAACAGTTTACAAAAATAAATACATTATGAAAATTCTATCAGCCAATCACTTAACATACAATCTCTGCCTTCAGAGTTTGGGCCACACCCCCTTCCTGAGTTTGATGCTGGTGCTGAGAAGAAAAAGGTGATCACCTGTGGCTCCTATAATATCATCAGAAATTTCTCCTTCCTCCAGGTCCAGGTTTCCGCTGTACTCCACATCGTTCTCCCCAGACCTGGTGGAAGAGAGCCGTCGTCAGGACAGAAACATGAGCACAGCACAAAGCACACACATCTCCATATCACAGCCAGAAATATTTGGTGATGCATCACGGGGTGGTGTAACACTCTGTGGAAAGCGCTGCCCGTCCTCTTCCACATACAGTTCACAGGTCGTGATGTTGCGCTCTTGGCTCCTGGTCACGGAGGGCTGTGGCATTGCCAGGATTTGAGCTCGTGCTCTCTGTTTGATGGAGCAAACACTTTACTGCTATGCAGCCAATTCATAATTTGAAATTATTCTCCCCTTTTGTACTTAAGGACAACATTGCACAGAAGATGCCAGCTAATACGGAGTTGGGGGCTAGGTGCTGACCCACACACTGCAGTCTGTCATGGTCATGGTCTCAGTGGATCTGGAGTCTGTCCCAGGCACCCTGGGTGTGCGTCGGGAATACACGTTCACACCGAGGGGCATTCTGGAGTCACCAATCCGCCTACTGACATGTTTTTTGGAGGAGTGAGGAAACTGAAGAGCCCAGAGAACGCCCACATGGTCACAGGGACAACATGCTGTCCATGGAGGCAACAGATCTTTAAGAAGTGACCACAGTCCCACTATAACTACCAACACACAGCGTATTCTAGTGTAAAGGATTTCACAGTTTGTAGCAGGGACCTGGTTTCCTCTTCTATTACACGATCAGGTCAAATGTTGTGAATTTCAGTTCCTACTGATCTAAATCGTAAGTGCACCGCAATCAGAACCACCTTCACGAACTTAATAGGCTTTTTTACCTTCCGAAGACACGAAGCTGTAATGAAGTCATGATTTAAATACACTTATTGCCTTTCACACTCTCTCTGCAGTGGAACAGATGTGGTGAAATATAGACCTGAACTTCTGCAGGTCTGTAGCACTTCTGTCACTCGCATCTCATCTCCTGATCGCTTCAGCCAACCCTGACGCCCCCCAGTTCAAACCAAACCGGATGTTTACTGTCAGTGGTAAAGCGTGCAGCAGTTTGAGACCAGGATGGCGTCAGTGTAAGAGCTTCAGTCAGAAATATCACAGGAAGAGCGAGAGAGTGCGGCATCTCTAACACGGAGCGGACAGGAAAAGTCCTGCAGCGAAATCAAACGGCCGAGAGGGAAGAGAAATGTGCGTGGGTGAACGAGAGAGAGAGTGTTCATGTGAGCGTGACTGTAGAAGTCTGTCTGTGTGTGCGTGTGTGTGTGCGCGCACGTGTGTGTGGGAGGGAGGGGAGGGAGGGGGAGAGGGAGAGAGAGGAAAAAGATAGAAAAAGAGGGAGAGGATGAGGCACTTGGATGCAGGAGCTCTGATGACTCATTTATCTCATCTGGTTTGAGAGTGCTTTGTGTGTGTGTGTGGCGCTAGCCCGCGGCAGGAGCACCACTGTGACATCTCACTACAAACACTCAAACACTTTTCCAGTGCATACACACACACACACACACACACACACACACACACACACACACACACACACACACACACACACACACACA
>JAQQZX010000009.1:351175-363306 GCA_030068355.1 Notoglanidium maculatum | reverse complement strand
AACTTTCCTCAGTCTCGTTTCTCTTCAGCTTCATGTGTGTGTGAGTGAGTGTGTGACTTCCTGTTAACTTCCCCTGTTGTCCTATATGTAGCCCCTCGGTCCTGGAGGAACTGTGTCACGTGTATCATCTGTACACGGCTGAAATGAGAATAAAAAGCCACTTGACTTCCTTTTTGTTGTGTTTCATTCTCTTTTTCATAAAAAGGTACATATTTATTTTTGCTTGTTTTCATATGAAACTGTCATGCTGATACTTCTGCTTACATCATGTATGAATTTGCTTTGCACACAAATATTATGCATGTTGTATATAATAAATAATAAATAAATATCCAATAAATAAGACATATTTCCAATGTAAGAATCGGGCCTTTGCTTGTGTGGTGTCCGGATGTAGGTGGACACAGAATATTTGCAATGTTGCGTGCTCATGTAATCCTTTTATTTGATGTATTTGCACTCACTGCTCTTCTTTATACATCTTTAAAATAAATGATTCTTAAAAAGCCAGTGAATTGTGTTTAGGTGAGAATCGTAAGCGTGTAATAAAGACAGTAACTCTGAATGTAAATATAATTTCTGATATTAATAGTTATTGATGAAATAACTGCTACAATCAATAAAAATCAGTCTTTATGTCACATTTACTGAAAATTTCATCTTGCTCTTTAGGGATTTTAATTTGTTTGTTATTTGTATTTTATAATGCATAATGTTAATGTTGAAGTTGTTTTCTGATTCTTCCGTTTACTCCGGGTGGCTGTGAGGAAAAGCACAAGCACAGATTCAGTCCTGTGTTTCACTAAAGCTGACTGTGAATGCAACATTCTGAAACTAGAACAGTCCACACACACACACGCACGCACACACGCACGCACACGCGCACACGCGCACACGCGCACGCACACGCGCACGCACACACAGCAGAGGGAATTCCAGAGGAAATGGGAGTGAACACCTCCCTGTTATTCCCAGTCTCACCTGAAAGCGTTCACACTCGGACATTTCATTTACCAGGTAAAACGTGGTTTTTATAACCGTGTTCATATTAAACACACATATTTATGAAACCTGAAACAGGGGAAATGTATCAGCTGCAACTCATTAAGAGATGAAAGATTAATCCCACTAACATTTAGTCTGTTTTGGACCCACGGAACGTTTTGATGTCGACAGTGTGGTTGGAGAAATCGCTGGTGTCACCCAGACTCACAAGAAGTCCCACTTCAGATGAGCTGCTGGAGTTCCACAACTCTGCAGAACCATGCTAGCTGTGATGAAGGATGTGACAGTCACTCCTCAAGCTAGCGAAAGTAAATGCCCCCTTCTCACTCCCCTATAAGGATCGATCAGGTTTTCCCACAACAGATTCACCCATTCTGCGTAGAAATGGTAAAATATACAGAGTTTATTATCAGCACAATGAAGCAGTACAAACATGAGTTTCGGTTCATTTACACTGCGGTGCAGCAGAGTTACAGAGGAAACTGCATGGAGTTAACCAGACAACATCACCACCGCTGATCCTGAGAGCTCATGCAGCTTCACAGCCCTCACGTAAAAATAAAACACACATGTGGATTAGTTCCAGCAGTATCTTCCGGCTACAGCGGAGCTGCTCCTTTAGGCTGAATCTCAGAGCTGAGCGCTACAGAGGGAAGAGGGAAGTGTCTCGGCGACCACGAGGAGACTAACAGTCAGTTCAGTGCAACGTTGTTTAACACACACACACACACACACTACAGCTTACACTTTATTATTAAATCGACGTTAAGGTTAGGCAGAAACACGTTATAACCTACACACCTGAAGAAAGTATCTCCCGCCGCACACCGAGCGAGGGAAGCGACGTGATTATTATTAAACTTCTGCAGCCTATCTGAAGTTGTATTAGCTGTTTTTAGCACTGCTTCATAAAGACTTCACAACACGGAGAGTGACGTAAGGAAACAGTCCTGCACGTGGCCTTGCATTCGCCCAAATCTCTGGACAACGGGTTGAGATGAAAAGCACAATGAACACAGCACGGATGCAGCTGACGTGACGACGTGAGCGGCCCGGAAAACAGGAGGCGCTGGGAATTCCACCAGATGAACACTGATCCGCACACTGCAGCGAGACACGGTAACACCCACGCGGGACACGACACCGGCTCTTACAAACGCAACGGCTTCCAGACGACCAGCTAACACTCATGACTGACTCTGCTGAGGAAGAAGATCCCAACAACAACATGCGAGCTGAAACGCTAAACTTCCTGCGAGATCCTTAAAGCCCTGGCCCTGTTCCAATAACTATAACCTGTCCTTTACCACCAAGGGGACTTGGTGACCTGGTGGAAGCGGCTGAGGATCTGATCTTTAATGCTCCTGAGCCTGAAAGTTCTCCTAAAAGAACCTCAAGTCCCCTTCACCATGAACCGCCCTAAAGCTCTCAGAGGATGCAGGCCTGTTCCAATAAGCATAAATGTGCAGTGCTGCGTGATTTTAAGCTCATTGGTGGCTCCCTAAAGCAGCAGGATTCGCTCTTTAAACTATAAATGGAGTTCACTAAGCGCTCTGATGGATTAGCAGCATCGTTAGCGTTAGCGTCAGCATCAGGTTTGCTGCCCTCATGCAAGCTCTCAGAGGAACCCGGACCTGCTACAGTAACCGAAGGCTCCTAAAAGAACCCGGACCTGTTTCAGTACCCGTCCGGCACTGCAACATGATCTTAAATGTGTAAATAGTTTAGGTTTAGTGTTCAGACGTGACCTGGTCCAGATCTCCTGAAGGAACCAAAAACTGGACCACCGTGGTAAACGCTGTGACCAGAAGCAGGAGGCGTTCCTTCACCACCAGGTGATCTTGAACTCGTAGATGGGCCTCTTGCAGTAGTAGTGGTTGATGAGGTGCTTGTCACACACTCCGATGCACTGCTGGTCGACGGCGATGCCGCGCTCGGCCAGGTCGCTCACGATGCAGTGCAGCAGGTCGTACACGTCGGCCACGGCCTCCCACGGCCCGAACGACACGTCCACCTCGCAGTGGTGCTCGAACAGCTTGGCCTCGCTCTCAGAGCGCTCGAAGCGCAGCGAGTTGAAGAGCGGGCGCTCGTACGGCGTGATGGGCATCTCCTCCTTATACACGCAGATCTTCAGCTTGGCAAAGCGAGCCTTCCTCTGCATCGCTCGCAGCTTCGCGATCTCCACGATGCGCTCCAGATTCTCTGAGGGACAAACACAACCAAGACCTTTTAGAGGAAAAAAGGTGCAGAAATACAGAACAGTGCAAAAGGACTGACGGCAGGATGGAAAAACCTTCCATACTTATTGTTAAGTGATGTTCTCAGTGCAGCAGGAGTCGGAGTAAAAGCTGCAGATTCAGGTTTATTCCTTATTTCTGGTTTAGTCATTTATATAATATCACATTTCACACCTACGTTAAGCCACATCTATAACACACACACACACACACACACACACACACACACACTTACCAAATCTGAGTAAAAATATATACATATATAAAAAATAGCAATATAAACACTTTAATAGTTTTTGCTCTCTTAATTCTATTTCATCAATTCTCATCTATTCCTCAATTAGGGTGTCATTACTTTAGTACCAAAAACACATTTCACACCCAGAATGCATGGATAAACATTTATATTGTTCAGTTCAGTTAACCTTGCCAGAAACTGATGAAAAAAATAAAAATAAATATAAATTATTTCATAAAGTTTATAATCTGCTTTTCTGACAGACTTTTTAATTCAGCTATGAGGAACAAAGTGTTAAATATAGCTTATAATGTTAAATGATTTTATGGTGTGCGTGTGTGCGTGTGCGCGTGTGTGTGCGCGTGTGAGACCTTTATAATAAGGCAGGAGGTCGAGGAATGCCTGTCGCACTTTCTCCCCGGTCAGAGGCTGTCTGTCCTCCAGACTCTCTAACAGCGGCCCGATGGAGTAATACTGAGCCTCTCTGTGTACGGCCCGAACCCGGTCCCTCTGAGGCAGCTCACCCTCACGCAGGAAGTTCAGGATGTCCCTGTATCAGGAAACACACACACACACACACGTTCATGATGGTAGCACTAATACACAGTGTTTTGTTGGTCACAGTGCAATAAGCACAGAAGGCTGAAGATTTCAGGAGTGTGTGTGTGTGTGTGAACTGCAGGAGGTCTCACTGTAACACAGTCATGTATCCTCACCCAAAATAAGCTCCATCTCGATCGATGAAGTATCGTCCCTCGGCGTCTCGGGGGATGTGATGGCGTCCGCTGAACATGGCGGCCAGCATGGTGTCCTCGTACCGCCGCAGCGTGGACAGACGTGTGGTGAAGTACGTCCCTCCTACGTTCAGGGGAATCACCTCGGGAAACTACGGCACAGAGACTCGTTATATATTAATTATTAATATTAATATTTAAAGTATGTCACTGAAACCTGCATTGATCAGCAACGTCGCAACACGCACCGGAACCTGTTCACTACTCATATTAAACATGTATATATTTATCTAAACATCGTAAGGACAGCTCATTAGGTAGGCACAGCAGAACGTCCTGAAATATTGCGTATTTGCTGTGATGTAATGTGGTGTAGTCCGCGTGCAGACCTCGTCCCCTCACACAGCGCAGTGGCTGCTGATTCAGGCAGACGCCGTGGGGCCGGGGCTTGGCATCACCACCTGCTTAAATAGCTTTATTAGCTTTGACATTTTGTCTACAAAACTGTGAGAAATACGCACTTGGCACAGATTTCATGTAAAATGATATTCTGATGTGAAAATCAGTGCCCTGTGATGATCCACTGCCTCATTTGCATTCTTTAATCCTTTCACCCGGAAACTGTCCCCAGTAAAGGGCCTGGGGTTCACGCGGAGACGGATAAAAGATCAAAATCAGCAGTTTAACATGTGATGTGCGGCTTTACAAAGACCTGATAAGACTAAGGAACATTAGAGTAATCATGCCGGTGTCTCTGCTGTTCACACATCCTTATTAAGAGTGGAATTCTCCTAATCAGGATTCATTAATCAGGATTAAACCCCAACAGCGCAGGCAGTGTTGTGACAGGAGTGTGAGCTCAGCCAATCAGAGGCGCCGCCTGTCCTCCGCGTGCCGCGACGCACCAATCAGATTTCAAATTCACGTAACACGGGAAATCAACGCCGACGTCCCGGGCAACGAAAACATTGACACGCAGCAAATGAATTAAGAGCTATAAATAAAACATAAATATAACGCTCGTGTAAAGGAGAACAGCACACACACACACACATCTATATAGACATTAGGCAAATATGGACAACAGGCCACCTCAATACTGCCGTCATAGATATAAATAAATAAGGCACAAAGCAGGCCTGTTTACCTCTTGGGGTGCGTTCAAGGTGCGCAGGGATTTGGGTAGGTTTCTGTTTGGAGCAGAAATGGCTGCTTTGCGTTTCTCCTCCTCGGACTTGGACATGGCGGAGTCTCCCAGTGGCTCGCTGTCCCTCGCAGCCGAGAACACGACCATGACTGTGGGCTGAGGAGGAGGAACTCCGTGGGCCTCCTGAGTGAGTCTCCTCAGCCGTGATGATGATGATGATGGAGATGATAAAGAGACAGGAGCCGCGGGCAGGAGACCGGCCGAGCTAACCGAGCTAACCGAACTGGCGGGGCTGAAGGAGAGCTGTCCTGCGTCTCTCGGCGTCTCGCCTGCTCCATTCTGCTGCATGCACACCAAGGAACCCGACTGGAACCGGATGTGTGTGTGTGTGTGTGTGTGTGTGTGTGTGTGTGTGTGTGTGTAGCAGTGTGTTTAGAACGGAATGTCACCGCGGAGAGACAAACACGAAGAGAGATGGAGGACATTCAGGGTTCCTGCCTTTCATCACGGTCCAGCTGCGACCTGAAAACACATCTGACCACGCCCCCTCCACTACACCCAAAAGCCACGCCCCCAGCCAGCTCGTTCTTAAAAACACACTTTATAATACAGTTACTAACAATAAGGTTGCAGTTGTAATTCTAAGGTTCCAATTATCATGAAATAAAATAAGCCGGAAGTAAAGTGAGGTGAGATGAAAAATGAATGAATTAATTAATAAATAGGATGTGGTTAAACCTCGTCATAGCTGTTCAGAAGGTTTAGCAAATTTACATACTTAATTTTTTTAATCTGATCTCTAATATACGATTATATTAGACTCATAATTATACTCTTATAATTAAGACTAATCATTAAATCGTCTGCGTTTAAATGTAAAAATGTCAACCAATGACGCTGCCGTCTAACCAATCCGCGAAGCAGGAATTCTTCCTCGATCCTGATTGGTCACTTTTTTGTTACCGGAAGTAAAGCGAGTTCTTCTGGCTGAACCCTGAAACAGGTTTATTTTAGACACAGAGTGCACTAGCTACGCTGTCTCTATGCGTCTCCTCGCGCCTCAGTGCCCTGAGTAGTGCGCGTGTAGGGAGCAGGGCGTGGTTTAGGACTCCGCCTTTGAAGGGTGCACGTAATGGCGGAGGTCAGGCTGCTGCTCGCCTCGGGATCCGGTAGGATTTTCACATTTTCACAGATTTTCAGGCTGTTTATGTGTTAATGCGCAGAGTGAGGGTGTTTCGTTTATGTTGTTATTCAGTTTGCTTTGGGAGAAAGTGCTTTGAGTCTGTTTTTAATGACCTGTTTAAGGCAGTGTAGAGGAGAAACGGGTATATGGAACATGGGGTTCACTGAAACACACATAAACACTGAGCTATAGCATTATTAACATTACTTGATTAAAACTATATTATTTCAGAAATAAGTATAGTTCCCACGAAAATAAATGCATGCAATTTCTTCTTTTTACCACTAGATGTCGCCATCCATCGTGTTGGTCATGTTCCTCCTTGTTTTACGACCTCACAAAATTCCATTTGAAAAAACAAGTTCTTTAAGATAAAAGATCTGAAACAGTCTAAACATCCTGGATTTTTTTTTCTTGTTAGTCATTAAAACTGAGGTAAAGCTGCAGAAGCAGGCTTTCAGTTTGGTCACTAAAGGCATTAATTACAGTTGTTTAAAGTTAAAGACGAATCTGTATGATGTATGATGATGGTAACCAGTGCGCTTGTGATTCCAGGTCACCTGAGGAGGACGACGACTCCATATTTTTTCCTCCGTCTGTCCTCCAGTGATGAAAGGTTGAAGGTCTCTGCTGTGACCCGAGCGATCCACGGCTACGGCATTTTATCTCGCAGGCGCATAAACATATCGAGACCGTATAGAACCTCGAGCGGCGACGAGATCCCATTATACAGATCAAAAAGTGCTTATTATGACATTCTGCAGGTTTCTCCGAACGCCACTCAGGCGCAGATCAAGACTGCGTACTATAAGCAGTCCTTCATCTTCCATCCCGATAAAAACGCAGGCAGCGAATATGCCGCTTCGCGATTCTCACAAATCAGCGAGGCCTACAGTGTGCTGGGGAATAAAACTTTACGCAAGAAATACGACGGCGGGATTCTCAGCGAGGCTGACGTCCAGGGTTCGAGCAGATCAGCTGTGACGAAAGAGAAGACGAGCAGATCTTCCAGCGATGCTAAGAGAGAGAGTGGCTCTCCAGAGGCCAGCGCGCGATCGCAGAACGTCTTCGATTTCGACACTTTCTACCGCATGCACTACGGCGAGCAACTGCAGCGACAGAAACACATCCAAGCTCGTCTGCAGGAGATCAAGAGGCAGAAGGAAGCCACGTTTCAGGACCGGAAGCTGGGACGCATGTCAGAAATCGCCGTCGGCATCATGCTAGCTTTAGCGGCAGCCATTTTATTCAGTTTGAAGTCAACAAAGGGATGATGCGTTAATCTGCCTCTGATCCCGCACGACTTAACCGTTCATCAGCAACACCATGCCGAGTTTAATCTGGACTCTGCACAGTACCCTAATCACAGATAAAGATTTATTCACTGTTGGAGGACAGAAAGGAGTTGGTGAAAAATATATTATGTTAAGTTTAGACTGTTAAAGCTGCTCCTGAGAGACAGAAGGAATGAGACAAAAAATAAGAAAAGCAGAAAAAGCCTCAGTTAGCAGAGAAAAGGTGATTTGCAGTTCATCTGGGATAAATTACAGGCTTTTCAGCGTTTATCAGGATGTCAATAAATCCTAATTCATCTAATTAATACTTCAATATTTTGTGTATAATTAGCATTAAATTAATTCATGCGTGTGACAGTTCACACTGGGCGATATTACTATAATATTAATATTAATAATAATAATAATGTCAGGTGCATTGTGGGTAAATAAATAAAGCTCTGAAGATAGAATTATAACATTTATTTTTATTTTTCCATCACTTTACAAATTAAAAAACCTCTAAATTATTCAGACTAAATTGGTGTTAATTATTGGAATAAATAAAATAAATGACTTCATAAGTATAAACTCGGGCGCATGCGCGCGCGTGCACACTGTGGATACACTGAAAATACAAAATATATTTACTTCCATCTTCACGCCCGGCCGATAACAAATCATCAAAAGGAATAAAGATACAGTGACTGGTTTTTCCCCATTCTGGATTAAGACTGGAAGACAGAATAGATTTGTAAATTCAGAGAATACAAATAAAGTCAGAAACATATGAAAATGGAATGGAGTTCTGTTATTTACAGTTCAGCTCCTTTTAAGGTGTGAAAATAAAATGTAAAAAAAAGGAGAATAAGAATATGAAAGCCAGCAGAGAATGCACGAGTAAAGGTTTCAAATGGAGCTTTGACCTGAGATTGGAGTCTGACGCTGCCTGGATTACAGTTCAGCAATCAATCACACACACTGGCGTATGTCCATGATATGCAAATGATATGTAAATAAGCTCCCTAACAGGTCCATAATCATTTTATTATTTTTTCTATAAAATCAGACTTTGATGATTCAAATAAAATACACAAATCAAATAAACTCCCTTTAATTCGACTGAGAAGGGAGAAAGACAGAAATGTACGTTAATGACGTGTAATAAATGAACAAGCTGCGAGTGTTAAGTGTTCGCAGACACACAGCGAGGTGTAAGGAATCATCCGGAAGGAACCCAGTTTAACATTTCGCTGGTTTCTGTAACTAATCTGTTTACTAAAATAAAGGCTTAAACAGCAAAACCTGAGACAGGAAGTGAGGAAATGTACTCCTGATGCTGTGGAACAGCCTTTCAGATTTATAGATTTATTTCTAGAAGTTGTTTTACACATCGTTCTGGGACAAAAGAGGGACTTGTATTTCCTGTGCAGGACTTTCGGGTCGATAAAACCGATGAACGCTCAAACGCAAATAAACCGAGTGGAGGATGAGTTTCAGTTAACGTGCTGATTATAGTGTTACGAATTCGAACAGCAGTTCTCAGACGTGCGTGTGACGTGTCTGTGCAGTGCAGCAGTTCTCAGACGTTTCCCCTTCCAGTAAACGCACTGGCGCCGTGTCTCAGGTCTCGCACTGTCGGCACGGTTCTAGAGCGTTACCGAGCACGAACGCTAACCGCGTTTCCTGTTACACTTAGTGTTTGAACGTTAAAATCCTGTTAAACCTACTGAAAGCTCGTTTTGTGTACCAGATGTCCGGATTCGTAAATCCATCAGACTGTAAGGTCACGACGACGGCGTAAAGTCTGAGGAGGGACAGATTTGCGGTCATTCGCGTGACGTCGGGAACTCCTGGCGTAGCTGATGTGACTGCTCACATCGTTACACACCACATTAAACCACCACACCAGAGAAGGTTTAAATGCTTTACATGTCAAAACGTACACGTGTTCTGACGCGTGTCAGATTAGCGTACAGAGCAGCACGATCATCAAACTCATTAACACAACAATAAAGGTGTCAAATTTATTACATATTAAAAGTACACATTTCTAAGGATCTAATGAACTGCCGGCAGTTTGTTCATCTGACAACACAGACAGGACTGTTTATCATCCCTTCAAATACATATTAAAACAATTCCATAAGAATTTCATGTTTATAAAATACCTGGATAAATTATTACTGCTACATCAACTAATAAAAGTCTGCTACTATTACTGTCATTCTTATTAAAAATAAAAAGAGAAGGAAAACGTTGGACTCGTCACAAACACACACAAAATGAAGTGAAGATGAATCGGCCTTACTCCCTCGCGCCCTTCATGTCCCCTTCAGCTGCCATATTAAGGGCTGTTTCGTTGAGCTCGTTAGCGTGTTAGGGTTTTAGCAAGCTAATGTGACTGTGTGCAGTGTTGGCGCTCACCATGCCAGGATTTTATTTAGATTTGGTTTTTTATTTATTTATTTTAGTTGGCATTCACTCAACCTCGATTGTTTAAGAAATGCTAACAGTGAACTAGCATTTGTTTAGCGTCAGTTTGTCTGAAATAGCTATTAAACTGTACAAAGCCTGGGTTTGGTTTATTTTTAAAACTGTATTTTAGGATGCAAGTGATTTTAAGCAGATGAAGGATGAAAGCATGCGCGCGTTTCCTGCTCGTGCTGTGTAAACACAAACACATCATACAGTGCAGTTTGTATGCTAATGCTAATGCTAATGCGAAGAACAAGTGTTGTTTCATGGCTGTGTTTCATTTTTACAAATCCACTGAAGGTGCCCGGTTCTAAAGTGGTTCACTTACTAAAGTTTTTATTCTAAATATCATAAATTATTTCTCAGAAACGTCTTTCTCGGCAGTGGAGGTGATTTGGGACGCGCCCACTCAGGCCTGATGATGTTCAGGTGGCTTATATGGAGAATAAGCTGTGCGGTAGTGAATACTCATGATGCAGTGGGGTGCTTGTAGGGCTTAGGGAGTAGGGCACTGAGCTGTCCACACCTAAAGAAGTGAAGCTTTTTAGACGAAGAAGTTGATCTTTCGGTCATGTACAAATTTCAAGTAGCGTAGAGCCGAAAGCAGAGCTTCTGCTTCCTGAATGCCTCTTTTTTAGTCAGAGGCTGCTTTTTATTCTCCACACACACACACACACACACACACACACACACACACACGGTTGATAAAAATAATAAAAACTGTAGTAACAGTAACTCCAGTAACAGTTGCTGCCTTTATTGCTGAAGGTTTTTATTGTTTTGGGTTCCTGCGCTGTTGGGTCGCCGCACAGCATTAAGTGTCCTATAATAATAATTAATTCATTGTTTAAAAATAAAATGGGCTCTTTTGGTTTTCTCCTCCCGCAGTGGAGAACCCCACATCCACTGAACACACTGCTGGAGCTGCTTATAATCCACCGTTTTCCTTCTTTCCTCCTTTCTTTCTTTATATTTAAGGTGAAAAGTGCTCGGAAAATAGTATCAAATATTCTAAATTAGTGTCCAGCAAAATTTAAATAAGACATAAATGAGGGCCGGGAACCTAAAGCGGTTCCAATTTAGAACTGATAGGAAAATACCTGGTACCGGGTACCGATTTTATAACATTTTTCGGTTCTGCTTATTGGTTCCTCAACACTACATCTGCCAGGACCTGCTTTAGGTGAACACACCACACACCAACACACAACAGCCACCTGCTTGGACGCAAGCTAGCGCGCGCGACAACAGTGTGAAAGTGGCGTTTCACTTTAATAAAGAAAACAACCACAACAACAACAGCTGACACATCGAGTCTGCTCTGCCATTTTGAAGGAGATTCAGTGTGATGGGGTTCTGATGGGGATCGCAATATATTTACCGGTCGAGACTTCAAAGCGCTTCTCCAAGTCGCTCTGGATAAGCGCGTCTGCCAAACGCCGGAAATTACAGGACTGCTGCAGAATATAGATATTTTTTGGTATCTAATCATTAATCCTCATTTTTTTTTACCTTTATGGAACTGACACGGGGAACTGGTGAGAACGGTAACCGATAAGCAGAACCGGAACCAGAATCCATCAAATTCAAGCAAATAAATGAGATAAAACACTGATAAGACAGCTGCTCACACTGATCTGAGACCGAGCACCGCCCACACCCACACACACACCCCACACACACACACACCCCACACACACACACACCCCACACACACACACACACACCCACACACACACACACACACACACACACACCCACACACACCGATGGGCGTGGTCTAATATGCTAACGAGCTGCTTGACTGGCAGTGCTCTGTCCGAGACTCCGCCTCC
>JAQQZX010000009.1:253807-272868 GCA_030068355.1 Notoglanidium maculatum | reverse complement strand
ACTGTCACTTGCATCGACTATTTAGGAAAATCAGAGAAAAATATCATTTGCATAATAATTTGGAACGCAGTGTAATGTTCTGTTCCTCTACACCTCCATCACACTCTGTCTGTCCGTCCGTCTGTCACTTCCTGTCCGTATGGAGTCTGATTTCCTGCACCTGTCTCTGGGACTCCATCTCTGCCCCACTGCATCACTTCCTGTCATCACTCTAGACTTTTCTCCTCACGTCTCATCCTGTTTTGCACAACCAACGATGAAGGAACCCGTAATGTTTTACACGAATCAGAACTCCAGAAAAGAGGCTAATGTACGGTATTGTTAATTGTAATTTATACAAACCAGTGTGTTAGTGCCTCAAAATTAATACACTCCACCTTACAATTAGAAATTCAGCAGAATAATAGTCCTGATAAATGCTTCACTCTTTATTTTAGTTTAGATTTTTTGAATTTGTGAAGTTTATTTATTATGAATAGATTTTTATAGGTTGTCATTTCCTTGTTTATTAATTATATTAAATTATTATAAGTGATGCTGATGTAAAAATCGGGAACAGCAATAAAAATTATTTCCACAGTACCTTTTTCTCAGTTAGCCACAAAAGTTAGCCGTGATGCCGCAAAGCAACAATTCCAAACGGCTGACTCAGAGGAGACGTTCTCAGAGCACTCTGTACCGTAGCAGCCGTCTGTAGTCCTCAGAAACACACTCAGGTGTAGGTCTGTGCCTTGTTTGTGTTTAGCACTCAGAAATAAAATAAAAGCTGCAGCATGGTACATGCCCGGATTTAACTGCAATATAAAATTCATTTTAAACACAAGGAGCACATGCTGATGTGTAAATATTTTACAGTAGAGCCAGAGATCTCAAAACAGACCACGCTCACGTGGCACAAACTACCCGTGACATGAGCGAATTGTTGGTTGTTAGTGTGAGTGCAGGATCTGAGCAGGAAGTGGAGTGCACATCTGGACAGAGTGTGAGTGCAAAGCCTGCAATCTGTGAGCAGAAGGAGGAGAAAGAGATGAAGGTGATGGAGGAGTGCAGCTGTGCAGCTGGAGACACCAGAAGAGACGTCGGTCCCGGAGGAAGACGCTGGTCTGTCTCTCTCACACTCACACAGAGTTTACTCTCAGAGTTCTGCTAAAACAATGTACACACGCACGCACACACACACCTGTCATGATGTCAGTATTTAGTATTTTACCCCTGACACCTGGAGCAGGTAACAGAGTGTGAGCTGATCCACTCTCCTGCTGTTCTTCTCTCACTGTGTCTTTATTTTCCCTGTAGGCCTGAGGGAGAACAAACAGGGAGAGGAGACTGTGGCGATACATCTCTCCACCTGGGACCGACCACACAGGTACACCGCTACACACTACATCTCTAAACCATTACACAATACACAAACACAACCTTTACACAGTGTGGGCGTGTCCTGAACACACCAGCTACATCACCACAAACACCTCACTGTAGGCGCATACTAAATCAGTTTTAATTTTTAGTTTCAGTTTAGAGGAAATGAATTCACTGATTTCTTCTCCAATTTGCAGGAGTAACCTGGCGTTTTCCCTCTCACCTGCCGCTCGAGCTGCACGGAGTCTGTTCCAGTCTCAATCCAACCTGACAAACCCAGGAGTTCATTAGTTTTTTTTATATTGTTTGTTATTCTTTTTATATTGTTATTTTTGTATTGAAAGAAGTGCAATAAATGTTTATTAGACGTTAATTGAAAAAGGTTGGAGTTTGTGGTTCAACAAGATTTTAATTATAAACAGACTTTACACAAACAAATTATAGACACAGATTCATCAACACAATGAAATGAACATTTCTGTGCTATACATCATCTACTGAAATGTTGCTTTTTTCCATAAAAATAAAGCTGGGGGAAAAAAAAAAAAAAAAAAAAAAAAATAAATAAAAATCAAATTGCATTTTGAAATACTCGACCTGTTCACATGTATCTGTTCGCACCTGGGAGAAATGGTGATGGTGAACAGAATTATGGGATTGCTGTCCCTCTCTCAGTACGTTACCCTGTCAGGAGTTAGATGTTACTGTGTTACTTTCTAAAAACAGCATTTCCCAGAGTATGAGGAGATGAACATCTTTTAGAGGAGAACGCTGCGTGTAAAGCGGTGTGCGCACGCAACATGGCTGTCTACATGCTCGAGTGTGAGAGGAGGCCAAACTCGTTTACCCCAGCATGTATGAGTGGGGAGCATCTGTTCAGTTTGGTGATTTTATCCTCAGTGTGAGGAGGAGGGAGAGACGGAGCCGTTCCTGTCCAGCTCAACGAGGCCGAGGTGCTGCAGCGTCTTAATCGCAGCCTCACTCGCTCTCATGTTCAGTTTCTTCATCTTCTGCAAACTCAGAGGTGCTCTGAGAAGAAGGAAAAAGGGGGAAAGAGAGAGAGAGATGGGGGGGCATTTAGAAAACAATAAGATGTTCCATTCAGACTGCACATTAACAATTCTCTGATCAACAGGGTAATTATTTTTGGCAATAGTGTGTGTGAGAGTGCGTGTGCGAGTGTGTATACACACCTGTTGTCTGAGGAGAAGTGTTCAGTCAGCTGTGTGTACAGGGTGTTGAGGTCACAGAGCTTGACGTTTCCTCGTACACTTCGCGGCACGGCTTCGAACTCCACGTGTTTCACGTCTCTGCGCGATTCCTGCACTGACAAACACAAACAAGCATGTTTAATTTTCACAAATCTAACGAACCATCACAAGCATTTTTGTTTAACACTACACTCTTCACATCGTCTCAAAGAACTCCGTCTACCATTCATATGAACGCATTTAGCATCTGCTATGGCACCCCCTACTGACAATCACACTCCAAATGTAGTGGAAGAATCATTCAATTATTTTACAAATTAGTACTACAGGTGTTACTTTTCCCCCTCTCCTGACACGTAGCATAACCCTTCCATCTGCCTCCAGTAAACACACTGGCGCCTTGTCTCAGAGCTCGTACTGTCGGCACAGTTCTAGAGCGTTACTGAGCACGAACACTAACCGCGTTTCCTGTTAGACTTAGTGTTTGAACGTTAAAATCCTCGTGTCATACCACCCCGGCGTGGATTATTCTCCTTGTAACATCATAACACTTCTCTCTAGAACACTAAATCAGTGGAAGGAATACACACGTTACTGACATCGTAAAGTGTTCACACGTTACAGCAGTCCTGCGTTACACATCTGGAATTAAATAAAAGTGTAGGGTCGGGGTCGCAGGAATTCATCCTGTACATTAGGGGTCACAGTGACCAGTTTAAAGGTGCGTGTGTGGTGTCTGATGTACAGGGTGTGTGAGTGTATGGCTGCCAATAGTGATTTGGAGTTCAACACTTCATGTTCTGATTTTATATTTTAGATTGTTGTACATTACAACTTTCCTAACTGCTGTAATGATTAAATCTCCACACTTACAGTTGGACTCCTGTTGCGTGTGCACTTCAGACGGAATCTACAGAAGAAAAATGTTTTTACACAACAAAATTACAGGAACAACTAATTAAACAATTAATCAGTAATCTTACACAGAAATGCATGTAGGAATGTTTTTGTTATTTAGGACCAAGAAGGACTAAATATCCTCAGAGAGATAATGTGGTGTCAAATGTTCTGACCAGATAAAATGTATTTTATTAAAACCCACTACATAGGGAGCTGAAATATTTCCTTAGGATTAGGTGCATCATGGCATTAATTATCTACTGTAATCATTATGCCAATGGAAGTCCTCACAGAGACTCTGTGTGTGTGTGTGTGTGTGTGTGTGTGTGTGTGTGTGTGAGAGACCTGTATGGACAGAGCTGTGACTGATGAACAGAGGGAATCTCTGGCTTCCTGTTCTTCCTGTGTGAGTGGAGGAACCTGCCACAGAAACATTACACTAATCGGTCATTTCTCTGAGAAACTCAGATTCTAACGTTGGTTTAAATGATGCTTTAGGTGTACATTAGTGAATAACGATGTTGTTTGAGTCACCTGCGTGTCTGTCGTGTTCTGCAGCTCCTCCACCAGCTTCACCGTGGTGTTCAGGTGAGACCTGATGGAGTCCATGGAGCGTTTCTGCTCAGCGGCGATCTCCTCCATCTGAACACACAGAGCAGCGTGACGAGCCTTAATGGCCGCCAGACTCTCCAGCAGCTGAACAGGGTCCCCCTAACACAGACACAGACACAGAGAGAGAGAAAGGCCAGGAGTTATTCATATTTTCTGTGCAGTCATCGTGACATATCATCTCGAGATATCAAGTTGTTTTCTCGAGATCACATTGTATTCTCTCATGATGCGGACACGAGTGATTAAGCATAACTGCTGTGCACCATGGCTGAGCGCCCGAATGAGGGGTCAGGGTCACTGCCACCCCACTGTACCGGGACCGGAACGTCTCCATGGTGATCACATGAGGTTTCAGAGATCATGAAAAACAATACGTTTCTAGAGAACACAGAAAAAAGAAAACTCACACATTCCTGGACTTCTGATGTCACCTTTCACCCTCAGTACCACCTCTAATTTATACCAAAATATTTTTAGATTAAAATCATTACATTATCAGTCTGCCAAAGCTTCATGACATTTTTTTATAATCTAGAAGTACTTCTTGCTTATTTCCCCACCATAAAGTTAATGAAAAAAAACGAGGAAACGTTTAAACCCTGCTTATGAAACCACTGCGTGTCAGACCTCAGCGCTGCCGTTCTCCTGGGTGCTCGTCATGAAATCGAACTTCAGATGCTTCTCCACATACTCGATGTCCGCCTCCGCCTTCTGGAACTACAACACCATGTGGATTAAATCAAACAAAACATATCAACAATTATTCAGAATTGGGTTTTATTTTTTTTTTTAAATAATCACAAATTAATCTCAGAGTTACAAACTGCATTTCAGCAATTAATAACTCAAAGACCTAAAAAAGTCATAATTTATTATTATTATTATTATTATTATTAATAATAATAATAATAATAATAATAATAATAATAATAATAAGTAAGAGTAACAATTCAAATAATTAGATATAAATATAAACAAAGGATTAATGAGCAAATTGCATGATTCCATTAGAAGTAAAAAAATTAAAAGATTAGATTAAAAGCCAATATTACTTTATTAAACAATATTAAATTATTCACCATTTCACCAACAGCTAAAATATAATACTTATGACAGAATAAAATGTGAGTGAGTGAGAAATGCATAAAAATACATTTGCATAAATAAATGTAAATAAGAAGTCATGTTACAAAATTAAAAAAATAATAAACTTAATGATAACGAGTAATGCCCATGGAATACAGTAACAGGATAACACTAAAAACTAAAATAATCCTATTAATTTAAATCTAATATGTGGTACAAGAAGTCAAGAAATATCTACAAACCAGGAAAAATGTAAATAACTGCACAGGATTCAAAAGAAACAAACTCCAGTCTGAGTGCTGAAGCAGCGTTTAACCCAAACCCTGAAACCCTATAAGCAATATTGCACTACTCTGAACACAGCGCACAGCAGAGACAATACTGATAGGGTCCCAGGAATCAGGAGAACACACGCACGCACGCGCACGCACACACGCTCCAGCTGCTAACAGATGCTTTGACAATACTATTGCACTGCTCGCTGTGTGGTACAGTAGTGCAATGATGTCAGAGCTCCTGTACACAGCACCGGTGTTGAGGAACAGTAGTGCGATAGACCTTGGAGAGAAAAACCCGGCCAATGCCCTTTTAACATTGCACTGCTCTCAGAACCACGGCACCAGTAGTACAACATAAAAGGGGCACTGGACGGATGGAGGGAGGGATGATGGACAGATGCTGGTTCCTTCTGCAGGATGAACGTTAGAGTTAGATTTGAGACCTACAAGACAAACGGCCACATCACATACCACGGCCCGGTCTCGATACTGCTTCAACACCTTCAACTGATTAACTCAAAGAACTTTAATTGGAGTTGATGAAGTGACAGAATAGCCCCAATCCTCATACTGCCTCGCAGAGGCCTTGCAGTCACTTTATCAACTCCAATGGCGTTCCTTTAAATCAGGAATCGAATCAGTGCTGTAGATTTCAGGAAAACCCAGAAGACACTGATTCACAGCTTTATTTCTTTATTGCACTCCCTTTGCTTCATGTCTTTCTCCCACTTGTATGTTTACAGCTACCGGGGTGTTGCTGATACACACATCATCTTGTGCTTTCATTCGTTCAGAAATGACAACGTTTAATAGAGATCTCATTTTCCTTCACTACAGGACTGATACTAAGTCTCACATCAGTGCATGGAGAATCCTGAGCTCACGGCCGATTTATTTACGCATTCACAGTTAGTGCAGAGAGCTATAACTGGACACGATTTTTTTTTCTCCCTTTCCGAGGTTTAACAAAGATTTGTATTTTGTGTATTTTCTGTTCATATGAGTGTCCAGATACAGTGTGGGGAAATTGAAGGCAGTTCACACAGCATGCTCAGGATCTCGGAATTCACAAATGTGGCTGGAAATCCTGGAACAAACTCAACACTCCTCTCAACCAGTCGGTATATTAAAGCTGGGCCTCCTGCCCCTGTACAGCACCTGTGTGTGTGTGTGTGCTTTACTCTACATTGTGCCATCTCACACTGTTAACAGTATTCCACGGAGTTACATAACAGGAAGTGTGGTATATCTCTTACTTTAATGTAAACGTTATCTTTATGCTCCACATTGCTCTCATGTCATGCTACGTGTGTATATATGTTGTCACGTACACTGTAATAAGATAAAGTCTTATTTTATTTTCTGAAACTCCGAGACCTCAAAGGTCATGGACGTTGATCGTGCGCGCGGACACTCGTACGCTTGTGAGCGCGCATTCCCGGGCACGCGGGCACGGCCTCCTCGCGAGCGCGCATCATATACTCTTGTACTCGTTGTCCTCGTCGTACGGCGCGTAACAGAAAAATGAGCACTTTTATTGCCTGTGAGCCACCGTTTTCACCTTTTACTCACTATAACAGCTTTCACAGTGCGAGCTGGCTGGATCAAAGTGGTAGAAAATGTGTTACTTACAAAAATAAAAAAAGCTAGCTGGCTGTGTTTTGGGAATTTTCTCGCCTCAGAGCGAGCGCGCGCAGTTAGCCAGCGTCAAGCTGAGGCGATGGACGAAATTTAGCGTTGTAGCATATGTATGCATGTACGTCAAGCATAAATGACTTTGAACGATAAGCCCAAGTTGATGGTTTATATCTGAATATCTTATTAAACAGTCCGGTTGAAAATTTAAAAAAAAAAACCACAAGCACAGATCTTACCATCGCCTCCAGCTTATCAACTGCTGTCTCCATGTTGAATAGTTTACATTCCTGAAGCAGCCCCGGAAATACAGCGCGAGGAGCTACTGTAACGCGTCTTCTTATTGGCTGAGCCGTCGCGAATTAGTGGCAGCTGATTGGTCGGTGAGGAGACGCTGCAGCGAGAGAAAGGCGGGGTTTCATAAAATGGCGTTCTAAATATTGGGCGAATCCCAAATCATCCCTCACTATCTACACTAGCGCACTATATAGCTTGTAAACCTACAGTGTTTCTGCGCCCTACGTAATGCACTACATGTCTAATAGGACGTTAATCAGAACTCGACTACTGGTTGGATAGAAGAATACAGCTATTGGACAGTACATTTCAAAAGTGTGCACGAGTTGTACGTCAAAAATATCTAACGATTTTGTTCTACTTTCGTGTAAACATACTGTATGAAACGATGGGTAATAAGACTTTATAATAAAGCTGTTTTAAAACTTGACATGCACATTTTTAATGACTTCTTGGAACAAGCAAGCATTTAAAAACATTTTCTTGTAATGTAGTAATTGCAGCAGTTACATTATTGTTATACTGTTGTTCACGAGAATGACAAATGTGCCTTCTCACCTGACATTTATATTGTCCACTCTACGGTATCTCATAACATGACTAGCAAGAATAAAGATGTAGTGATCTTAGTGATCGACCGAATAATTAAAAACCTGCGATATAAACAATTTTCTCTCTTCTCTTCTTTTTAGATTTTTTTGTTTTGTTTTATAGCGGCTGGCAAACTTACTCACATGGTGTGATTTTATAGTATTCTAAAGTAAATAAATAAACACGAAATTCTGTCAATCAACTTACTATATTTAATTTACTTTCTTTAAGATTTCTAAAAATGTCTTCTCGCTTTCGACATTAATTAATTCTTCTCCCGTCTTACCTAGCTAGATTTTACGTACAATTAAGTCAAGGAATTCTGAGGTATACGAGTGACGAATCATGTATGACCTGGACAAACGTTTAACCAATCACCAGCGAGTCCTCGGAAGAAATTATGATTGACACGCCTTTGGACCAATCAGATTCCGCGTTTGTAGCCATTTCCGTGCCCGTGCTGTTCGGTTGTGCTGTGGTTTCGTTCTCGACCCGGCTGGAGGACGTTGGAGTCATAGCGAGTCATAGCGAGTCATAGCGGCTCTGAGGATCCATTTCACCTTATATAAAGTCACACATAAGAAGAACTGAGCAGATATGTTTTCACGAATCGCGAGATCATCTGCTAGCCTCGTGCGGTGTTTATCTACAACTTCTCAGGTAAAAAAAAAAAGCACTCATTTAAACGAAATCGTGAGGATGAGATGAGGCGCGTGCTTAGCTACGAGCGTCACCTCTGTGGTGGAGAGCGTTAGCTTTGTGGCTAACGGGTGCTAAAAGAACAGCGATAGCTGCTTAGCGCTAACGTTTAACATTCATACATAGCAGTTTGCTAAATTTTTAAACTCTGATTAGCACACACTGACTGACTGGTACTTAGCTGTTATCTGTAACGTCAAATGGCGTACATTAGCATGCTATGCTAGCTTGACATTTCCTCAGTTGCGGTTGTGGTGCAGATATGAAGGGTGAAAGCAACAACCTTTATATCTGTTTTTATATCTAAATAAACTTCAAACAGGGGATTACACCTCGCAGGAATTAATACACCTACTTTACAGCTTAATTATAATTTAATAAAGTGCATTTTGGAGTCCATTGTAAGTACGTTTTGAAGAGCCTTGTTTAATTCTTATTAAAGTTGTTTTCTTATTAAACCTCCACAAATACGGAGTTTTGCTGGCACCTCTTACAAATGATCACTTTTGACCCCGGCTTTACACTAACGTTGCGTTTTTAAAAAAAAATCCATCTGCTCTTCCTTGTTTTAAGTTTTTTGTTGGCTCCTTATTACCATGACTGAAAGTAGTTTTAAAAAACACACACACACAAATATTACACATTTCTCCATGTTTAAATGTATAATTTACTGCATTTGTTTATCAGGTCATGTTTCACAATCACCTTTGTTAACAGAATCAGTGTTAGAAGATGATCTGATCTCAGGTGGTGCAGAACAGGGATTAATCTGACTCTCTGGCTCTAAAGGTCAAAAGGTTAAAACCTAAAAATACTACACGGAGGTTTCTGTTTGTATCTCACTGAGATTAGATGGCGAGGAGTTGAAAACTGATGCAGGTTAATCTCTTCCAATGTAACTGTATGTCTGAATGATGGAGGTATTTTTTGTCCTTGTAGAATAATGCGAAGGTGGCGGTGTTGGGAGCGTCGGGTGGAATCGGGCAGCCGCTCTCCCTCCTGCTGAAGAACAGTCCTCTGGTGAGCGAGCTGATGCTGTACGATATCGCTCACACGCCCGGAGTCGCCGCCGACCTCAGCCACATCGAGACCAGAGCCAAAGTCACGGGTACGGAGATATGAAAATCAGAACTGTAACATCGAGATTTATTCATTCCACATCAGCACTAAAGGTTCACTAAAGACTCCTGCTTAGTTTGTGAACTTTGGGGGGGTTTATTCAGAATTCAACACAAAAACTTATCTAATGTGTGTGGGTTTGTTTTTTTTTTTTCTTTTTTTTTTTTTGTTTTTTTTTTTTTTTTTAAACTGATGTAAATGTCTCTGTCTGTGTGCGTGTGTAGGTTATATTGGACCTGATCAGCTGAGCGCAGCTTTAAAAGGATGTGAAGTGGTGGTTATTCCTGCTGGAGTTCCCCGTAAACCTGGTGTGTGTGTTTATAGTTTAAATTCTCCTAATTAATATTTGTGTATAGATATTTTCATTTAAATCAGGAAGTCAGCATGAGTATTGTGAAGCTAGACTTGTTTCCATGACGACCAGTTTTTTAAAATTACTATCTATAAAATAGCGTTTGAGTTAGTTATCTTGGAGAAACAAAAAGACTCCGCTTGCGAGTCTGGACTTGTTTTCAAGACAACCAACCCACCAAACTTTTGATTTTGTTGTCATTTTAGCTGCGTTCGAAAACTATTTATTCCTGTTTCTTCTTTCTGCTTCTTTTTACAAAAAAAAAAGTTCGTCTTCCTGTTGTGTAGTTTTGCGGGTTAATGAATAAAATGCTCTATACACCTGAATTTACACCGCATTAATTTCTGAAGTAAGTTCTGCTCTGTTAATGCGTTGTGTGTGTTTTCTGTTCCACAGGCATGACGCGTGATGATCTGTTTAACACAAACGCCACCATCGTGGCCACTCTGGTTGACTCGTGTGCCCGTAACTGCCCCGAGGCCATGATCTGCATCATCGCTAATCCTGTGAGCAACCTTAATTGTTTTATTTATTTTCTGTGGCACTTAATCTTTCCTCTTGCCTACTGCTGTAATGAGAATGTTCTCCACAAGAGGGTGCAGGAAATACACTTACAGAATCAGCAAGTATTATCATTTGAAGGAAATAAATTTAAGGTAATGTAGAATTAAGGATGATCACACATGATTCAAAGGAAAAATAATTACTGGAGTGTGTGCATCAGGCAGACACGTGTGCTTGTTACACACACACACACACACACACCTTCTGGAACACTTCTACACATAAATGTCACCACTTTGAGCACGTCTTGTAACTGTAGAGGCCAAAGGTAACTTGTCTTAATCTCATCATGTCTGAATAGATTTAGTGTTAAAATATTTGTACAAATTTTTCTTTTCCTGAAATGCGTTTACATTTTGTGTGTATTTATTTATATATTCACGTTATTCGACAATCAGGAGTAGCCACACAGGTGCTTTTTTAATATGTAATCTATCATTCAGGGGAAGTGTAGTAATATGAAATAGTGTGTGTACTTGTTACAGTGGTGTTAAACAGAGGTGTGTTGTTTTTCAGGTGAACTCCACCATCCCCATCACTGCAGAGGTGTTGAAGAAATACGGTGTTTACAACCCTAACAGAGTGTTTGGCGTCACCACGCTGGACATCGTCAGAGCAAACACCTTCGTCGCTGAGCTCAAAGTCAGTCACGTGTTGAAGTGAAGACGAGCACTAAACACCGACCTGAACAACCTCTTTATTAATGAGCTCCTTTCTTACTTTCACTACCTGTAAAAAACACACACACAAAACAGCTTTTTATGTTTAGTACAGTCCTGTTCTCGGTCCTTTTATGCGTTAGGTGTAGTTTTTAAACCTGTGATCCTTTACCCAGCTGGATTTTATGATTATTTATGATTACTGTATTGAAGATATTTTTGATGTTGCTGATCTGCGTGTCTGCAGGGTCTCGATCCGGCTCGCGTCAATGTGCCTGTTATTGGAGGTCACGCCGGAAAAACCATCATCCCTCTGATTTCACAGGTAATACAAAAACAACCCTAGCAACCACCTGCCCTGTAATAACAACCAAATAACACCCTAGCAACCAGCGGAGTTTCCTTAGCAACCACCAACTAACACTATAGCAACCACATGGGAGCCCATAATAGCCACCTAGCAGCCAAAATGGTAAGCATAGCAACAACCTGGCAGCACCCTAGCAACCAACAGGAATATGATCTCCACAATCTAGCAGCCAGCTGGCACAGTATAGTAACATCTTACCCTAGCAACAAACTTGAATGTTAGCAGCCACCTATCACCCTAGCAACCAGCTTCAATATGCTAGCAATGTAACATATTTGTTTTAATGCTTTAATCTAGCTTAACATTTAACACTAAACATACTTAACTGTTCATAGCAACCAAGTAGCAACACCCTAGCAACCAACTGGTTTAGCATAGCAACCACATGGACTACCATAGCACCATTTAACACATTATCTTTTAAACAAGTGTTTGTTTTTAAATGTTTAACACTTCCATATTATAAATGTTTAGTCTTTTAAGCTTTACACGCTTAACAGTTAAATGTTTTAACATTTTAAAGTCAATGATGATGGAAACACTGAAATGTTTTACTCTTGTCATGTTTACTCAGTTGTCAAGCCAACATCAAAGTTGGTTCATGCACTTTAGCCTTCTAGTGTGATGCATGATTTTTAATGTGATTGTTGGCTTTTTTGAACCTGCTTCCTGTGTAAGAAGACAAATTATTTAAAGCTTGTAATTTTTTTGGGTTTTTTTAAAAGATTTTTAAAAAATATTTCCAGATAGTTTTCTGTAACATTAGCTGTAGATGCACTCTCAGCTGTGTGTTTAATAAAGTAAAAGAGTGAACCTGCACGTGATGAGGCTCGTCGGTCGTGCCGTGCTGACGGTGATTTCAGTGTGTACTTTAGATGAACAGATCAGTGTTGTTTGTGCTGTAGTGCACTCCAAAGGTGGAGTTTCCCGCTGATCAGCTTTCAGCTCTGACGGAGAGGATTCAGGAGGCAGGAACGGAGGTGGTGAAGGCCAAAGCTGGAGCAGGTACATGTTCATTCATTTACTTCTTTCATTGTGATCTGTAGAGATACAGCGCTGAGGTGCATGTCTCCTATGCTAATGTTTATTTTGAAACAACGTTCTGCATTATCTTAAGACAAACAGGAAAACTTCAGTACGAGTGTTTTTATTTATTTATTTATTTCATTTCAGTATGTTATTAGCATTTTTTCCAACTAAGAGTGACATATAAGCTACAGTGTTCGTGTTTGAGCTGAACTTTGTGTGTTTGATCCATCTAGAGTTTAAAGTAATTTTGACTGCTTTGCCATAGATCAAGTTTTGTTGTATTTATACCACCTTAAAGTATTTTTATCTTACATCTTTGCTGTCTTTGTTTTCAGCAGAACCTCGGCCTTTAAAGCTTAATTTTTAACTTTTAGATACTGCATTGCTATAACAGAATAAATGAGGAAAACACCCTGAATAAAATGGGGTTTTGTTACTTCTAAAGTAAGAGGCACGCAACTAGTAAACAGCCTTGTATAATATTTAGAATGAGACCTTTCCTCATCTACTAAGGACAGACATGTTCTAGATACCATGTGGAAGCTGAACTTCTGCTGCTTCATTTTTGTGAATTATCTACTTGTGTACGTGTGTGTTTCAGGTTCTGCCACTCTGTCGATGGCCTACGCTGGAGCTCGCTTCACTTTCTCTCTCCTTGATGCCATGAATGGGAAAGAGGGAGTGGTGGAGTGTGCGTTTGTGCGATCAGAGGAGACTGAGTGTAAATACTTCTCCACACCTCTGCTGCTCGGGGTAACACACGCGCGCACACACCCCTTGATCCTCACTGAGCAGGTGTAAAGAGGGGAACGTAATTAAACTCCTCTTCTGTGTGTTTCAGAAAAATGGCATTGAGAAGAACCTGGGTGTGGGGAAGCTCTCTGTGTTCGAGGAGAAGCTTGTGGCTGAAGCTCAGGCTGAACTCAAGGGTTCCATCAAGAAAGGAGAAGATTTTGTGGCCAACATGAAGCTGTGAGCGTCCAGCACAAACCTCCCTGCTCCAAACATCATTATTTATAAAAATCCAAATTTCTTCTGTAATCTTCATCCTGACTGAAAAGCTGAGACGACTCAAAACTCTCCATCGTCAATCAGTCTGCCTCACAAACATCAAGCACGTGTGTTTTGTTTTTTAACGTTTGTGTCTCTGCGCAGACGCTTATCATGATGTGCTGTTTGAACGTGTCCATATTGACTCCGTCTAAATTAAATAAAATACTCAGAGAAATAATGAATGACTGTACAGTGCAGTAAAACAAACACATCTCACTGCTTCACTGTAAGTGCAGTAACAAAAAAGAAATAAATGTTTTCTTAACATGGTGCGCTTCTGTTTGTTTTTCACCAGCAGTAAGAACTGAACTGTGTTTATTTCTGTTTACTGAAATACTGCCTGATCTCAGATCAGAGTTCTAACCCACTGAGAGCACACTGATCGGTTGTGTCCTGCTTACAGTTACAGCCTAAAATTCTGGCCCCTCTGGACGTGAGTCGACTCCTCTCACCTTCCGGTGACGTGGGTCGCAACAACTGTGATTGGTCCGCTTGCTAGCCACGCCTACGGCCTGTGAGCAAGCGTGCCTTATTTATCATTGCCATGACAACTGCGCGAGCTGCGGCGGCTTGCTGCACTCTCGTTTTCGTTCCTCCTGTTTAATGTAAGCTATAAAAGATAAATACCTTTTTATAACCGAGAAATACATTATTTCAAGCCTGGTGTTTCTGTGCACATTAGTGTCTCTTTCCACGTCTCGCACGCCCACACACGTAGGCATATGTATGAATAAAATAAGTAGGCCTTACTGCTCTAACTGCATTTTTGTTGTTTTTGTAGCGGAAATGGTAGGCTATTATTATTTCTGTAGTTTACAAAGGTATTAAAAAGTCATGGAAGTTTTTCGGGTCGCTCGTACCGAATACAGACAAGTTAAAACAGCTCAGAGACGCTTTCAGTGAGAATTCACCTAGTTTATAATTAATCTCGCGATGTTTCTCTTTCCTCAGTAAATTTGTTTCAAAACAGCATTTTGTCCGTGTTATATTCTGTCCATATTATTGTGTTATTGTGTATTATATTAAGATATTATCCATCCTTATTCTGTTCATTATTTCTACACTGCGTCGAATCTCTGCTTCTGTGCGTCACTGCAGTAAATCCTGGCGGTTTCATGCGGGCGGCAGCGCCTCCTAGTGGAGACGCACACCTTACGCACAAGTGTAAATGCTGCGCGACCGAAGCTTCAGAAGTATAAATCGGCCTTAATTCTTAACCTGAAGCATTAACATAGAACACTAATATATTTCAGGATCTCTTGATCCTGTTCAAGATTATTTTCAAAACAAATGGCTTCCGAAACTTGTAAAAGGTGTAAAAAATAAACTTGTAAAAACAAAGAATTTAACCACGCCACAAGAAATTGGTCAGCCTGTCGTCACTGTGGAGTTCACATTAATTGAGGCACAAAAATCCCTAAAGCACGTGCTGGACATTGCATGCTGCGGCAAAACAGGTCTGAGAGATTTTAAACTGTTTCTTCGAAGATTTTTGCATTGCCATTTTTTCAACACGGTACTGGAGAGTGAAAAAGTCACGTGATTAGATTGGACAGCTACAGTTAATTGTCCACAAGAGGGCGCTGATGCAGGACTGACGCTCCGAATAGTTTGCGTCGTAACAGAATGTTTTATTATCAGCTGTGTCACGCGGGTCGCGCGTCTGCGCACAGGTGACCGGAAGCCGACCAGTCACGTGGTGAGGTTCCGATGGGCTCGAGTAGGGATCTGGGCTAGCAATTAAGCTGCATTTCCGGCGTGTCTCGTGTCGGGTTTGCAGTGTAAACAGCGCCGGTTTGGACATGCCTGCTCTCCCGGAGGAGCGGGCGCGCGTGCTGGCAGTGGTGCGCGCGCTGAAAGCGGTCGGTGTGCGCGTGAGGAACTGGAAGAGCTTCCTGCACGGAGAGACAATAACTGAGCAGGTAGAACAGAACTCAGTCCTCAGTCCTCACTCCCACTTGTGTTTCTCCCCAAGGGTTTAATTTCCCCAAACACACACGCGCACACACACACACACACACACACACACACACACACAGTGCAGGGAGGTAATTTTGGGACCAGCTGACTGTGTACAGTCTGCACGAGGCTGCAGTGAGTAAACACGGGAGATTGGATGGATGAGGAGGTGAACAGAAATATCATATCACTTACAAATCTGAAGAGGAGACCTGGTGTGTGTGTGTGTGTGTGTGTGTGTGTGTGTGTGTGTGTGTGTGTGTGTGTGTGTGTTTAAAGGTGTGAATGTGTTGGATGTTTCTAATGAAAATGGATCTTTCTGCTTGTTACAGGTCTAATACTGACAGAAACATTAAATACAAAACATGTGCATGAAGCAGATAGACAGCAAGTTCTCTATCGTGACTGACCTTTGACCTTTCCGTCGTAGGAGTCTCCGCAGCAGCTGTTTGCTTTTGGCCGAGATCTGCAGCTGCTCCCTCAGCGCCATGTGGCCGAAGTGGCCGGCTCCGTGCCGCTGTACGATCAGTTCTTAATTTTTGCCAAAACGACGTCTGTCTCCTTTTTGGATTCTGACTGTTTTGTTTGCTTCCAGGTTCTTGGTGGAGGCGTGTGAGTATTTATCTCAGCACATGCACACTGAGGGGATTTTCAGGAAGACCGGTTCTCTCGGACGCATCCGAGCTCTGAGGGTGAAACACTGAGACACTCGGCACGCTTTCCTAAACTCTGACCAGACTTTCTCTCTACATTCTCTGAGTAGCGATAAGTTTAAACAGTTTGCACACACCTGAGTGAGGGAACAGATTTCATGAACTTGGGAACATTTCACGGGCAAGATTTGCAATGTTGATCCAGAGCGTAAATGAAAACCATCCAAGTGTCTTCTTCCCTCCTGTGGTCTCATAGACGGACCTGGAGAAGGGCGAGGGAATCTTCCTGCCTCCCCGTGAAGCTTTGCTGCAGCCGTGCGACGTGGCGTCGGTGCTGAAACAGTTCCTGCGTGAGCTTCCCAAGCCGCTGATCGCAGGAGAGCTGCAGGTTCCGCTGTGCCACGCCCAGACTCTGGAGGCGGGTGCGAGTGAGAGAGCCACGCTGCTACTCACGTCCCTGCTCCCTCCAGTCCACATTCACACCCTGCGTTACATCTGCAGCTTCCTCAGGCGCGTCGCACACAGGTACCATCCTGCAGTACGGGCATTTATTTATTCTAGTGATGGTGGATAACACTGTGTGTGTGTGTGTGTGTGTGTGTGTGTGTGTGTGTGTGTGTGCGCGCGCGCGCGCGCAGGTGTGATGAAAACAGGATGGAGGTGAGCAGCTTAGCGCTGGTCATGGCTCCTAACCTGCTGCAGTGTTCTCCTCAGACGTGTCGCCTCACCGTCCTCACAGAGAAACAGCTGGAGCAGCAAGCTGCGGCCATCAGAACCCTCATCTTACACGCCGAGCGCATCGGTTAAACCTCCAGCTCATGATTAAATCTGCTGTTTACTCCACATGTTAATGTTTCTCTGTGTATAATTAAAGTGTTTTTTAAGGAGTCGTGCCCTCGTTCGTCCCGGACGCTCCGGGAGCGGTGGAGGCGAGCAATTCCACCCCACCACTAGAGGGCGCTTTATTGAACAAGCGAGCCAGACTCGGTGTGTACGGCAGCCTGTGCAGACAGAGGAGGAGAAGCGTCGGAGGTGACCTCTAGAGTCCGTTACAAATGCTGAAACATGTTTAAAAATGCTAAAATATTTAAAATGAATGCTTTTGTTTAATGTTTGTGTTCCTTTTTAGAGATATTTGTGGATGCTTTTTCTAAACTCAAGCCCAGCAGGACACCCACCGGTCCCCCTCTGCCCTTAGACACCTCATCAGGTAAAACACCTCCGTCATCTGATACGCTCATCATCATCATCATCACCCTTCAGTGTTCAGATTCACAGCATCACGTCAGTGTTTTGGCTTTTCCTGCTCGTATAAACTGCTTGTAGCTTCACCACTTAAAGCAGACTCCAGACACTGAACATGTCTAAATGTTTGACATTTACGGGACATTGTGTTGATTTCTTTGTTTTGTTAAAGTGCACTTTTAATGGAAGTCTGAAGGACTACAGTAAGTTTGTCAGTAGACAGCTTGTGTCCAGATTAAACCCTAGCAGCAGGTTTGTAATAAACACCGGTGTTGGTTAAAATGTTAAACAGGACCTCCGCTGTCCAAAAGTCCCACGCCTCAGTCTCCAAACACGGTGAAGCGTAAAGCCTCGGAGGACGGCGTGCCTGAAGTGTGTGGCTCTGCCAGAAAGAGGTACAGAAGTTACAGAACATCTTTACGTTACTCTGTCTTTCACCTTCCAGGCTTCATTTTCGTCAGATTTCTTGACACTGACGAGGGGATGTGTAATTCAGTCTGATGTCCTGTATTCTGCATTGTTGATGTTTATTTCCGTTCTGTGAGTCTGCAGGCGTTCGCTACACGACCTCAGAGCCGACGCGCAGTCCATCAGCAGCCAGTCTGCAGACGGTGAGCTCGTTTCAGCTACATCACAGAGGAATCCTAAACGTAATTTTCACCGTAATGTTTCTCAGATCCGGTTATCATGACAAAAAAATCCAGCTGTAGTTAGTTGTTGATGCGGTATTAATATTAAACAGTAAGGATTCTATATTAACTCTATATTTATGCATTATTAAAGATTCGGTAAAGATGAGAACAGGAAGTTCTCATTTAAACATAATGATATTAGAAGCCTGAAACTTATAAACAATCCATTGTACATTAACATATTAGTCAGAATAAACATGTTTAAAGTGGCTTAAAGGGATCATTTACACGTTATTGACATTTACATTAAAGAGTTATTGAGGACCTCGTACAGTAACCTTGGGTTTGAGAACAGCGCTGGATTTTACTCTACAGCACCCTAGAACCTGCTAGAACCTAACAAACGTTCTGGAGATTTTATTAAATATTAGATGATCTGAGACGTTGATTATGTCACACTCAGGATTAAACACCGAACCACACAGGTGTGATCTCAGCATCCTGTCTAACTGCAATATAAATCTGATTATAAAGTGTATAATGATCAGGCCGGATATAATCAGATTCCACAGGAGGTCCGAGTCCTCAGGAGGGGAAGAGCGATGACGAGTCACACCGCAGTGTTTCAGAGAAAAGGACACAAACACGAGCGCAGAGGAAGTCACATCGGTGAGATTGTGTGTGTGTCTCTCTGTGTGTGTGTGTCTCTCTGTGTGTGTGTGTCTCTCTGTGTGTGTGTGTCTCTCTGTGTGTGT
>JAQQZX010000009.1:243527-253707 GCA_030068355.1 Notoglanidium maculatum | reverse complement strand
TGTGTGTGTCTCTCTCTGTGTGTGTCTCTGTGTGTGTGTGTGTCTCTCTGTGTGTGTGTGTGTCTCTCTGTGTGTGTGTGTGTGTGTCTCTCTGTCTGTGTGTGTGCGTCTGTGTGTGTGCGTCTGTGTGTGCGTCTCTCTCTGTGTGTGCGTCTCTCTCTGTGTGTGCGTGTCTCTCTGTCTCTGCGTGTGCGTCTCTGCGTGTGCGTCTCTGCGTGTGCGTCTCTGCGTGTGTGTGTATGTCTCTGTGTATCTCTGTGTGTGTGTGTGTCTCTGTGTGTGTATCTGTGTGTGTGTCTCTCTCTGTGTGTGTCTCTGTGTGTGTGTGTGTGTCTCTCTGTCTGTGTGTGCGTCTGTGTGTGCGTCTGTGCGTGTGCATCTGTGCGTGTGTGTCTCTGCGTGTGTCTCTGCGTGTGTGTGTATGTCTCTGTGTATCTCTGTGTGTGTGCGTCTGTGTGTGTGCGTCTCTGCGTGTGCGTCTCTGCGTGTGTGTGTATGTCTCTGTGTATCTCTCTGTGTGTGTGTGTGTCTCTGTGTGTGTATCTGTGTGTGTGTGTCTCTCTGTGTGTGTCTCTCTCTGTGTGTGTCTCTGTGTGTGTGTGTGTCTCTCTGTCTCTGTGTGTGCGTCTGTGTGTGTGCATCTGTGCGTGTGTGTCTCTGCGTGTGTGTCTCTGCGTGTGTGTGTGTATGTCTCTGTGTATCTCTCTGTGTGTGTGTGTCTCTGTGTGTGTGTGTCTCTGTGTGTGTGTGTGTCTCTGTGTGTGTGTATCTCTGTATCTCTGTGTGTGTGTATCTCTGTATCTCTGTGTGTGTGTATCTCTGTATCTCTGTGTGTGTGTGTGTTTCTTCTTCCAGGAAATGATGAACTACAGAGAAATGAAATGAGATGTAATGCAGTTCTTCTGTCTTGCTTTTATGTTAAGAATAATTAAAGTTAGGAGTGAGCGGAACTTCTAAAGTAGAAAAGATTCATTGCTTCATGAAATTTAACATCAGTCTGTGGTTTGAAATATGACAATGTAAATAGTGTGTTGTTTTTCTCCCGTAGCGCTCCGAAGCAGGAGGAGCGTGTACGCCGCAGGAGGAGATCTCTCCGCTTCTTCTCCATGTCGAGTAGCAGCAGTGGCAGTCCAGTACGCTCTCACACACCATATACTCCTGTGTGTGTGTGTGTGTGCGCGTGCGCGTGTGTGTGTGTGTGTGTGTGTGTGTGTGTGTGTGTGCATGTGTGCTAGGTGGCATTTAGACAACACAACAATGAACACTGTTAAATTTATGACTGATTTATTTAGCAAACTGTGATCAGGATATTTATACAGATTTCACTTCAATAAGATGATATAAAGTGAATAAAAATCGGTTGTTGGACTACTGACACGTACATGATGTTGTGTTCCTGTATGTCTTTATGAAGTCTGTTGTTTTGATTCTGGTTGTTGATGTTTAATGGTGTTTTTTCTGTGCAGGCTCTCAATGTGACGCTGGCTGAGGATCCTGAAAAGTGTTCCAGCTCCTACAGAAGACTCCACAGCAGTAAGAAGAGTCTGTCGAACTCGGAAAGCGACTCGTCACTGAAAATACCGCTGATCCTGATCGAGGAAACGGGGCGAGGTTTGGAGCTTTTATTATTTTTGCTATGTTACTTTAGTATGTTTAATTCCTCCAGCTTTGGTTCTGTTTAAACTGTTCCTGATTAATTGCGGTGGCAGGTTTCCCCGTTATTTATAATGTGTTTGCGTACAGAGGCGTAAAAAACCAAAAACTTATATTAAACGATAATGTTAAACCTCGACACAGCCTACAAGAATTTCCACAGCGTGTTTGGCAGGGCAGCCGGAGCGGATTGTGACACTCTCACCACGTTTTGTGTGAACGTGCGGTGATGCAGACTCCGTCAGTGAGCTGCTCCGTGGTCATGTTCTCTGTGGCAGAAACCCTAGGGTTTTGCTTCAGAGCCTTCAGCTTTCATTTCTGTATGTGTGTTGCAGTCGTAATCGGGAGTGAAGTGGATGACGATCCTGAGCTGCTCAACTGCAGTTTTTTGGAGAATCCTGACGACGCACTGGGTTCCGAATGTAAGGAAACGTTACGAGGACGTCAGCAGCAGCAGAGCGAGGAAGCGCACAACGACGACCAGTGGGTTTTGCTTGATGACGGAAATCCAGAAGTCATTGTGGAATATGAGGTGATGCAGAAGGAGAGCCAGAGACAGGAAGTAGAAAAGACGGGAGATGAAGTTAAGACGGAGAGTCAGGAAACGGAGATGCTTTCCAAACCCAAAAAGAGGAAAAGCAGTTCTAAGAAGCGTTCTGGACCACGGCGCTCCATCAGCATGCCCGAGGTGGCTTTAGATCCACGTTCAGACGAGGTAGGCGAAGTTAGGACAAACGAGAGCACCTTAAATGATGACGTGTGGTCCACGTCTGTCAGTCTGCCTGTCAAAAAGTCTGAAGGGAAAGGAAAGGAAGGGAGAGAGCTGAGGAGGAGATACGGCACGTTTCATGGGCAGAAGAAGGAGAAAGGGTCTGAATCAGAGCTGAAGAAGGCCAATCCTCGGCTGTCGATGGCTGAGAGGTTCAGGAGCTTCAGCGCTCTGGCTTCTTTTCTCCTCACACCGACGGTTCGTCTGCGCAGACAGGGTGCGAGACGGTTCAGCCGCTCGTTCAGTGATGATGCCGTTCAGGAGGATCAGCAGGCCTTCCTGGAGCTAAACGCCGAACTAACCGACTCCGAGGAACCCAATGAGGAGCGTCTTCCAGATCATTCACCGAGTCCTTCTTCTCCTGCAGAAGATCTGACTTTGATTGGAGCATCACAGAAATCAGCAGAGGATGAGAATCTCCAGGTTAACGAGTGTGCGATGTCAGAGACGCTGAAAGTGGAAGAGTTCGATCTGGACGAGATGTTTGAGCAGCAGTGTCACGTCACAGAGCGTCAGCAGGAGCGTGAGAAATACTCTGACTCCTACTGGGACGTGCACTTTGATGGATCTACACCCTCTAGCCAGCGGGGGGCGTCGTTCAGTTCCCCTGCAGACTCGTGTACTTTCACAGCTTCCGAAACCGAGCCGCTCTCTCCACGGTGCGAGACGTCGCCGTGTCAGACCTACAGCTGCCTGGCGTTTGACGGCATGTTCTCCATCAGCAGTGTGAATGAGAAGTGTTCGCTCTCCCTCGACCTCTCACCTCCCTCCTTCCAGTTCAGGCCTCAGGGCTCCAGGAGGCGCTACAGAGACTCTCCACGCTGGCCTTCTCACGAGGTGCGCATGACCACGTGGAAACCGTTACCGCTCTAACTCCTCTCACGCGTCCTCTGGCGCGGCCTCGCCGTTCTCGCGCCGCTTTAAAATATCCATGTGTATTTACAAACAGGAAGCACGTTCTCTTACCAGCTTCATATACGCACAAAGTTTTTCATTAATATAAGTGCCTTTTATTTTACTGTTTAATCAATCAATTTGTAATGTTTTGTTTGTTCTTAATAAAAATTTACTTGTTCTGTTTTCAGTATTTATTACTCCTTTTATTATTATTGTTGTTTATTAAAAATTAATCATCTAGGAGATTTCCAGAGTACCATAGTGCTGATTAAAGAAAGTTATCATATATTTATGTTCATGTTTGTTCAAGATAAGAACACACACACACACACACACACACACGTTCCTGGGGGTATAAAGTGTGTTATATAGAAAGACATTATTGTTATAATTGTTATTAATATTGGTCTGTTTTGAACAGTTGTGAATCTATGGCACGGTGTGAGTGGATGGTAATAACTCCACAGGAAGTGATGATTATAATGTGTGCGTCTGATTATAGTGATGCGTGTGTGTGGGGATCCACCCACTGCTTGTGGACAAAAAAAGAGGGTGTCCCTCTCTGTACTACAGCTAAAGCATGTCCTTCAAAATACACACCACATGTAGGCTAGTGGAGTGAGCAGGGAGTGAGACCGTGTGTGGGAGAGAGTGATAAAGGGAAGACGCCATGGCTGAAGGAGGAGAAGGAGAAGAAGAGATTCAGTTTGTTCGGACGGTGAGTAAAATCTGGATTGTAGTTGATTAATCAGAGCTTTCAGCATGCTGTCGTCTAAAACTCCTGAATCTTATTGATATTATTTACAATATCACATCCAGCATGTGTGCTTCTTGCTCTTCACCCTTTCATTAACACTTGCCTGGTGAACAGAATTATGGGATTGCTTTCTCCAAGCAGGACGTGTAGAAGGCAGCTGCCCCATGTGCCTTACGTTCAAACTCACAATATTCATAAGAACCTCCCTGCTGCTCCTGCTGTGTTTCATTTGGAAGAAAGTAAGTCAGAGATCAGGTCGAGGACGTAATAAGGATACAGCTGACACTGAGGGCTGGTGTCAATTTAAATACTGTACTGTGATTATACCAGAATTATCATTACACACAAGAACCTTCACCATCAGTAATGTATATTCTATATATGTGAAGATATACATATGATTAATATAACACATTGGATCCTGTTTCCTTTGCTAAAGAGATGCAGATTGGCACCAACAGGTGTGTGGCATTGTTATCTATTTATAATAGAGTTGAGAGACACACACACACGCGCACACACACACACACAGAGGTCCACAGCCTCTGATTTATGACCCTGAAAAAACCCCAGCTTCATCTGGGTTTTATGAAACGTCTCAATAGCTCACACTGTAATCAGTACTGGCTGAAAAAGAAAAGATTTCATAACCTTTTGAATGTAGTTTATAAAGACATTAGAGTACAAGATTTTATTTATAAAGCTGATTTCACAATTTCAATTATAGTGCAGAGAATGACCTTCACAGATGATCAAGAAGAAGAAGTTGAATAAAAGATTAAACAATAAAAGCAATAATAAGATCTTTTTTTCCAGATTTTAGTCACAATCACAATAAAAATGCAGCATGTCAGAAATATTACCATTAGTCTGAGCAAGATAACACAAAACCCAGAACAATGCTGCTTATCTATGTGATAATAATATTACCACAGACATCACTGTTCTTCTGTACAAATACGGATTAGATGATAGCTGAGTATAAAAATCATCTAATGTATGAGAAAGTCTCAGTTGGCAGTTCATCTCTAACTGGGAATGTGAGAGGAGGAAATTAAAGCAAACTGTGTTAAAAAAAACATATAAAAGAACACACATTTAAACATGTTAGCTTCAGATCAGGTTTAAGATTAAGATCTGGCTTCACTCAGACATTTTGATTTATGATTATTACATTCAGGATTAACTCCTCTTGAAATCTGATGGTCAAAATAATGTCTTGAATATGTGGAAGCATGAAAAACAGCATTTTATATTCACACAGCTTTCATTTAACTTTAGTTGTATTTTGCAAATGACTTTGTTGTGGATGTTGTAAAACACATGAACACGGCGCTCAGGCTGAATAATAGCGTCCTCTCTTTATCCTGCTCTATATTTACACTCAGAGGATGGATTAGTGACGCTCTCAGACACAGCTGCGTGTTTCTGTCTATTTAAAAATTGTATGACATGATGTTCTGATTTAATGACCGTGATCATGGGGATACAGTGCATTATTGGGAGCTTTGTACGTGCTTATGGGGTCACATTCAAGACAGAAGCACTGGTTCCACATTAACCATCATTAACACAATAGGATTCAACACAGTACAATACAATAATTCAAGACAATGATGAAATACAGTGCAGGAGTTAATATTAAGTTCATATTTAAAGCCAAATTAAAGACTTCAGATGGACATGAACTGATCAGTGTCAGGGTTAAACAGTGTTAGTGGACTGCAGCGTGCACCGAGCATTTCTATTGGAATTTGACGGCACTACTTTATTTTGCATGATCATTTCTCTCTCTCTCACACACACACACACACACACACACACACACACACACACACACACACAGTTTAATCCTCTGTAAACGTACTCTGGCTGTAACTCGAGCCTCAGATTATCATCACAAGGTTATTCAGATCTGCTGATTGCCATCAAGCTGTAAGTCACTGCCAGGACAGAATGACATCTCACACGTCAACGCTCCTTTTAACACGTGAAGAACAAACATGGTTTTTCAGGACAAGAATTAAACATAGTCACAATTATAAATTCGTCCTTCTATTCACCCTTACAGCATTCTTTATATGCATATGAAGTAGAGCTTTTCAGTCATATCAGGATGAGGCAGAATATCGTCATGCAAGAATGAAAGATATCCAGCAGTCATTATCTGTCATCATCATTACAGATGTGGAATTGCATGGAGTTAGGGTTAGATTTACATAAATTATGATTTCCTTGATAAATGAAATCAGCACATCTCATTTATTGTCAGGAAAAAACCTACTCTCAAGGGAGCAACTGTTCACCTTTGTAGTTAACGTATAGAGTAATGCTTTAAAGATAATAATGCATGAATGTTTCCGGGTAAAAAACAGTCAGTATTTGCATGGAATTGTCACATTATACAAAAGTGCACATTTACACATCATGTTCACCTTTTCAATGTTTTTATTTGAAATATTATGCAGTGATTAATATAATCAATTTCAAATACATGGAAATTTGATTATATAAAATATTGCATATTAGTATAATTTATTAAGACACAGTATAATTAGTATAATGGTATTTTTTCTTGCTGGCTAGGCTGCTAAACCCTAACTAACTAAGCTAAAACACCACGTATGCTGTCTGGCTGGATATTAGTCATATTAGCAAAAATTGCTTTAATGATGATAGTAAATAATAAATATCACTTTTATAAGATGCACTATTCATAACAACTTGAATAGTTTGTCACTGATTGTTAGCGTGCTCGAGAACCGACATGTATAAGAGACCGATTAATCGGTGAAGTAATATTAGGCTAGAATGTGTTCCCTTTAATACTTATTTAAAAAAATCTCTCCTGGTGTTAGCGTCACTCCTCCTGAACGAGCTCATGCGTGAGGTGATTAGAGGCGAAAGTTTAATCAGAGTGACGCTGATGAGGAGCAGCTGCGGCGCCAACACCAGCCTTTGCGTGCCAAACTCAAATACTCAAAAACTGCCGCTTGTGGACGAACTCATGATTGTAGTGAAGCCTCACAGCTCTAGTGCCCCTGCTGGCTGGCTGCAGTATAACCTGTAGCCCCGCCCATCCCCATGTGTTTCAATGGAAAAACAGCCTCACTGAGTCCATGTCACGTTTTTCGTCTAAACTATCCTTTTATCTACTGTGTCTAATTCGACCAGGTAGTTTTAATCCATTGCTATCTGCACATTTTTTTTATTTTCCCTCAGAAAATAGTTTTTACAGCGCTATTTTACTATACCCTAAAAAGGCGTGGCTTCGCTCGTGATTGACAGCCCTGGCCGGGTGAGACCAGTCGCAGCCTCTGCCTCGTGCGCTGAGGAGGCGCTGTGTGTGGAGTCGAGTTTGTCAGGCAGTCTAGTCCAACATTTCATTGTTTTATCATCTCTTATAACTGTTTTGACAGTCGTGTCCTTTTGTGCTGCTGGTAGTTCTCTGCAGTTTTTTCAGTGAGTCTAATGCTTTTAGACAAACAACCAAACATTATTTTTTTAAATATTTCTTTCTGTTTTAAAATAGCATGTGATACAATCTGACAGTTATAACACAACAGGGAAAGTTGTTTCTGTACTACTACTATTTATAAATGATTATTTTATTTTTGAATTATTTTTATTACTATTATTAATGAGCTGTAGATACATACACTGTGTGTGTGTGTGTGTGTGTGTGTGTGTGTGTGTGTGCAGGAGGATCAGGTGGTGCTGCAGTGTACAGCCACTATACTGAAGGAGCAGATTAAACTCTGCTTGTCCTGTGAGGGATTTGGAAATCGGCTCTGCTTCCTCGAGACAACATCTAATGCTCAGGTGATCAGCTCAACTTCTCCTTCATGCTTACTGAATGATCTGCACTTGGCGCAAACCTAGAAATCATCGACTCAGAACGTAAAGATATGCAAATCCATTTGCGATCAGTAGTTGCATGTTATCTGCATGGCTATATGAGCGCTCTGGTGCTATTTTTCAGAATGTGCCCCCCGATCTGGCTATCTGCGTCTTCATCCTGGAGCAGTCGTTATCTGTACGAGCCCTACAGGAGATGCTCTCTCATACTAGCGAGGTATAAAAATGCTTTTAGTATAAATTTAATATCATTTGTTAACCCTAGTCACAATGAAGTGTTAACGTGTTCAGCAGGTGTTTAATATGCTTTAATATCAGCAAAATGTAGAACCTCCTTTTTAAAATAGCGAACAATTACACGTGGCATATTTCGTTATCATTCCTTAAGATGAACAATCCTAGTTTATTCAGGTTTAAAGAATGGTGAATTCTTGTTTGGGTATGATCCTATTTTTCACTGTGTTTATTCCGCTGTTCTGTCCCCCATTAGGATGTGGATTTGGATAAATGGGTATGTTACATTTTTCCACTCTTTCCAAACTGTTCTCTCATCACATTGTGATTGCGTTACTAATAATCTAGGCTATAATATATTAAAGTACTATAATTCCTAGTGCTGAGTGGATTATGACGACATTTTCTTTTATTCACAGTCATCACAAGGCGGAGGCCATCGGACGCTGCTGTATGGACACGCCATCCTGCTCAGACACACACACTCGGGCATGGTGAGCCATAAGACCTGTGGTACACGGCTTCTCAAACTGTTTAACCCACCTTTCGCTGTAAAACCATTTCCATGGACCCCTTCTGTCTGGATGTATTTTATGAAGATGATGCTTAGGCACCAATGGAGGAACCGTGGTTTCAGTTTCACACAGTTCAGTATTGAGGGTCCATCAGGCTCGCTCTATTTACTCGCTATTGAACAACTTGTACACAATAGTCCTTCAAGCAAACACACTGATAAATGCTAACATGTGATGTTGATCTGCCTCTAATGTTGAAACTCCGTAAGAACACACATGTTCGGACTTGTATTTGTAAAGACTACAGTTGTTTTAGTTTCTGACAGCTAATGAAATAAGAACAGTTCCTGGTTGTGCACTGAGGCTGTAATTCGTGACTTTGTGGATCTGTCTCCTCTCGCTCTGCTGCAGTATCTGAGCTGTTTGACAACATCGCGGTCTCTCACAGACAAGCTGGCCTTTGATGTTGGCTTGCAGGAAGACTCGACAGGTCATTTTCACAGTTCACAGTAAATTTCACGGTGCAGTTTAACATGGAATGTGTAGAAGGTGACGGGGATGCTGGTATGTGTGACAGGTGAGGCGTGTTGGTGGACGATCCATCCTGCTTCTAAACAAAGGTCAGAGGGCGAGAAGGTCAGAGTGGGTGATGACCTCATCCTGGTCAGTGTGTCATCGGAACGGTACCTGGCACGTATTCATTTGAACTTTTTTTGAGCAAACTGTTTTCCAGCTTTCAGCAGGCACTTCAAATTCAATATCAAAATGAGCTGATATGTCCAATTGGCCACTAGGGTGCTAGTCCTGTTTACAAAATGAATAGTTGTTGGCTGTTTTATTATGAGCATATTTTAAAGGTTTCTACTATACATGCAAACAATATGAGGAGACAAAATATAATAGCTGTAGCCATCGAAGCCATGGTAGAGTAACCCATGATGTCTAGCAGGCCTGTCATAAGACAGACAAAATAGAAATGCAACTAAACGATGCTTTTAGCAATTACCAGTTGAATGAGCATGTTGTTGGAGTGTGCATGAGGTCACTGCTACTTTCTGATAACGGTGTGTGCTTGCAGCACCTGTCGTATGCGAGCGGAGATCTGATGGTGGACGCCTCCTTCATGCAAACACTGTGGAACGTGAACCCAGTGTCCAGTGGATGTGAGCTCGTAGAAGGTGAGTTAAAGGATATTCAGATTGTTTGTTTAGTGATGCTTGCACTCAAAGCATTTTTTATTTCCATGTTCTGCAATTTGAGTGTTTACTTCCTCTGTTCCTCTGTTATTCAGGGTACTTGACCGGCGGATACGTGCTTCGACTCTTCCACGGCCACATGGATGAGTGTTTGGCTATTCCTGCTGCTGACCAGGGGGAGGAGCGCAAGTGAGAGAACACGCACCCACACGCACCCACACACCCACACACACACACACACACACACACACACACACACCCCCACACACACACACCGAGACTGATGACGAACTAGAATGGG
>JAQQZX010000009.1:223358-239612 GCA_030068355.1 Notoglanidium maculatum | reverse complement strand
TAAAAACACTCACACACACACACACACACACACACACACACACACACACACACACACACACACACACACACACACACTTTAGTAGTACACACACTAATGCTCCATAATGCTGTATACATTGGATAAAGAGTTTTTATATTTGATAAAGGTACTGGACTTTTTAAAAAACTTCACTTTATAAACTCCTTTAATTGTGTGATGCGGTTATAGATGAAGTGTGTGTGTTCTCTGTAGCATCTCTGATTAGAGGGAACAGGGCGAACTGCGCACTTTTCTGTGACAATCTGGACTGGCTGGTCAGCAAACTGGACCGACTGGAGGCCTCTTCAGGTTAACCTGCTCTTACTCTTATATTATCCATGGTCAGGTCAGACAGTTTATGTGCACTGCCATGGCATCCACTTCTGTTTATTAATTCTCAAACATGACCCTGTTGCAGGCATCCTGGAGGTTCTGTACTGCATTCTCATCGAGAGCCCTGAGGTGTTAAACATTATCCAGGAGAACCACATCAAGTCCATCATAGCTCTGCTGGATAAACATGGACGCAATCACAAGGTATCATCACTCACCTCTCACTCCTCAGAGATCACCTAACCTGCACCTAATGCAGTTCTCTCTGTTCTGTAGGTGTTGGACGTACTCTGCTCGCTGTGTGTGTGTAACGGGGTGGCTGTGAGGTCCAATCAGAATCTCATCACGGAGAATCTACTTCCACGTCGCGAACTTTTGCTGCAAACACAAATCATTAATTATGCCACAAGGTGATTATTTAGCAGGAACACCTGGACTGTTTCCCAACACTAAGAACATAAAGAACAGAATCTTGCACTACGAAAGTATGTCATAGCCAAGTTATCATGTAAGAGCACAGGGACATGTAGTGTACGTTTTAGGTTTATTGTTTAACGTGATGCAATTTCCTTCAATTTTCTCCACTTCTAAGTCACAGAAACAGTTAATGCGTCTTGCTGTTTCTTTTTGTTTTGCAGCATGAGGCCGAACATCTTCCTGGGGACCTGTGAGGGATCCACACAGTATAAGAAGTGGTATTATGAGCTGATCGTGGATCACGTGGAGCCGTATTTGACGCCTCAGGCAGGTCACCTGCGGGTGGGCTGGGCCCTGACTGAGGGTTACAGCCCGTACCCTGGTGGAGGAGAGGGCTGGGGCGGTAATGGTGTAGGAGATGACCTCTACTCCTATGGCTTTGATGGCCTCCATCTGTGGTCAGGTGAGGAACCTGTATAGAGTCTTAAAGACAAACAATAGGTTCTAAAATCTATTTTCTAGTTGCTTAACAAAGTGAATGTTAAGTTAAGGCTTAGACCTTTAGGCCAGGTGTATCGGTGAGTTAACCTTAATCCTTGTTCACTTAAATTTGATTTCTTCTATAAAACATCAAACATGCTTTTCGTCCATGACCCACTCTGTATTTTGTGTCTCTGTTTAGGGCGTGTTCCTCGACAGGTAGCATCCCCCAATCAGCACATTCTGGCAGCAGAAGATGTAGTGAGCTGCTGTCTGGATCTGAGCGTGCCCAGTATCTCCTTCCGCATTAACGGGCATCCCGTTCAGGGCATGTTCGAGAACTTCAACCTGGACGGCCTCTTCTTCCCTGTTGTCAGCTTCTCCGCTGGAATCAAGTAAACCAGCTTTGCACCATCTAGCAGAACCTCTGCAACAGTTATTAGAACCTCAAAATGTCCTAACAGAACCTCAGCGTTTTCTAATGAAACTCCAGCATGATAGAATATCCTAATAAATGATCACCTTGTTTTTATAGAACCACATGTAGAGAGACGTATTAGAATGATTAATGATGAAACAGATGAGTGACCACATGGCCATTTCGTGTTGTTCACTCAGGGTCCGGTTCCTCCTGGGTGGACGTCATGGAGACTTTAAGTTTGTTCCGCCGCCGGGATACTCTCCGTGCTATGAGGCTGTGCTGCCCAAAGACAGACTTCGTATCGAGCCCATTAAGGAGTATAAAAACGACTTAAATAATGATGTGAGGAACCTGCTGGGCCCGACACAGTCCCTGTCCCACACCGCCTTCACTCCAAATCCGGTGGACACCGTGCAGGTACAGCTGATCTTACAGAGTCACGTCTAAACCTTTCAGTGCATTAACTGCACCTGTTTATAATTCAGCCAGCAGATATTTTTAAAATCATTGTCATCATATGCATTCATTTTTTCCCTACTATATAATAAGGTTCTAAATTATGCTTTTAGTTGTTGTGGTCTTTTAAAGACATTAGCCTGACGGTCTCTATCAGTACGCTTGTTCATGCTTTAGCCAAACGGTTTTTTGTACACAGAAGTTACTGTACATCCGGTTCTCTTCATCTCTATTAAATTCTATTGGTTTACATTACTGAAGAATAATGGAATCATACTTGGTATTAATTTTTGATAACGACTTCAGCGTTATGAAAATACTATTTGTGTGCGTTGTATGTCATGGTTAATCTGTGTGTTTTTCTCGTTTGATTTCACACACAGATTGTTCTTCCTCCACATCTGGAACGGATCCGAGAAAAACTGGCGGAGAACAGCCACGAGCTCTGGGCCGTAACTCGCATTGAACAGGGCTGGACTTACGGACCTGTGAGAACGCACCCGCACTCCCCATGAACGATATACAACCTTCATTAACACAATGACTCTTTCTACGTATTTATAAACTGCACATTCTAAACTGTTCGATGTGTTTTACTTTCAGAGGGTCTGTTTATTTTGTTCATTGTTATTATTATTATATTTAGCATTGTGATCAGATTGAAGGCTCGTATCGGTGAGCTCGTGTTTATTGATTTTCTTTTTCTTCAGTTCCGTGATGATAATAAAAAGCTGCATCCGTGTCTGGTGGACTTCCAGAGCCTTCCAGAACCAGAGAGGAACTACAACTTGGCAATGTCAGGGGAAACGCTCAAGTAAGTGAGAAGAGTGAAAGAGTGTGGGTGCGCATTGTGTAAACGTGCGTGTTTGATATCTAATAGATACGTGTTTGGGTGTGTAAAATTTGGTTCGGTTGTCTGTCTCTCCATAAGAACTCTTCTTGCACTGGGTTGCCATGTTGGAATGGGAGATGAGAAAGCGGAGGAAAATTTGAAAAGGATCAAACTGCCCAAGACGTCAGTGACACACACCTGTTGTTGTTGTTGTTGTTGTTGTTGTTGTTGTTGTGTTTTTTTAAACACATTTTCTTTCTCAAAATCACCTCTGTAAGGATTCTGATTATTTGAGTTTAAAAGTGATTGTTGGTGTTTGTAAGAGAAAAATAAATAATTGAGACCCAAACAGAACTTCGAGGTTAATGTAAAGTCTCCTGACCGTAGCTACACACAGTGCAACAGCTACAAACCGGCTCCTCTGGACCTGAACCATGTTAAACTGACCCCCAACCAGAACACACTGGTGGAGCGCCTCGCTGAGAATGGACACAACGTGTGGGCTCGAGACCGAGTGCGTCAGGGCTGGACTTACAGCATCGTACAGGTAAGACTCGCTCACGCTGTTCCAGGTTTGTTTCCTCTGCCTGAACCTGTCTGTTAATTTTTTACCTTTTTATGGGAAATTGTTACAGTTTGCTGTATTATTTACACTTATTATGACTTTCATTTTGCTTACATGGATATTAATAATAGCATAAAACTAATTAAAAGTTTAAACACTTACTAAATTGTTGTTGTGAGGAACTTAATAGCTTTTGATCTCTCTGTCATGTTGACGATGATATTCAGGACATTGTAAACAAGCGTAACCCCCGCCTCGTGCCATATAATCTCCTGGACGAGAAAACCAAGAAGACGAACAGAGACACGGTGTGCGCTGCAGTTCGAACCTCGATCGGTTACGGCTACAACATCGAGCCTCCAGACCAGGAGAGCAGTGAGTTAGAGTAGAACACACACTGAAGCGTGCAGTGATGGGAGAAATGCTACAGAGAGTCGTGTCCGTGTCCACTCTGATCTGCAGTGTGTGACTCTCCTCAGGTGGTCATGTGAGTAACGGCACTGGGAATAAGATCCGCGTGTTCAGGGCTGAGAAATCGTACGCTGTGACTCAGGGAAAGTGGTACTTCGAGTTTGAGGCAGTGACCATAGGGGAGATGAGGGTCGGCTGGGCTAGACCAAACGTCCACGCCGATACAGAGCTTGGAGCAGACGACCTCGCCTATGTCTTTAACGGCTGCAAGGTATTCACACTCATTCTCTCGTAATATATTAATAAGCAATTATATGAAATCACATATGTCCTTTTGTTTTCTCCACCTGTGTGTCTGGTGTGCAGTGTCGCTGTTTACAGATATAGTAAAATGAATAAAGACCCATGCTTTGATGGAGCTAATTGTGTTTGTGTGCGTTCAGGCTCAGCGTTGGCATGTGGGCAGCGAGCCGTTCGGTCGTCAGTGGCAGCCGGGAGATGTCGTGGGCTGCATGATTGATCTCGCCGAGCAGAACATCATGTTCACGCTTAACGGAGAGATGCTGATCAGCGACTCTGGCTCTGAGATGGCTTTCAAAGACATCGAGATTGGAGAAGGTACAAGGATTTAAGACTGCACTTGCTGATTGGACCGTTTATATTTGACGTCAGGTAGAATCCAATTCAAACACTGAGCGGAACTCGAGGGTTGCCGCCGGACCATGGGACACGTTCTGTCATAAGAAAGCCGAACCTTTGCAGATCATTCAACAACTGATGTGTAAAATCTAGTACTGACAGAAAAGTAACCTCACACACTTTTTTTTAAACAATTAACATTTTTCTCTATCATTTTTCTCCGTGTTTGATCTCTGGGGAAGGATAGTGCTCCGTCAAATCCGTCATGATGTGTTTGTGTTGTTTCTGCAGGTTTCATCCCCGTCTGCAGTCTTGGCCTCTCTCAGGTGGGGCGGATCAACCTGGGCCAGAACGTCAGCAGCCTGCGCTATTTTACAATCTGCGGCCTGCAGGAAGGCTTCGAGCCCTTCGCCATCAACATGAAGAGAGACATCACCATGTGGTTCAGCAAAAGCCTGCCACAGTTCATTCCTGTTCCTGCTGACCACCCTCACACCGAGGTACAGAGGTCCAGCACCGGAAACACACGTCACCCTCAAAATGACATGGCTCTGACACTGAATACTAATGAAATATACGGATTATTTTTTTCTTCTGCTGTTCATGCGCAGGTTTCCCGTGTGGACGGCACAGTAGACAGCGCCCCCTGTCTCAAACTGACCCACAGGACATTCGGCTCCCAGAACGCCAACACGGACATGCTCTTCTTCAGACTGAGCATGCCCATCGAGTTCCACGAGTCGTTTAAGGTAGAGGCGGGGGCGACGCCGCTGACACGTGCCCTCACCATCCCCGAGGATGAGGCCCTGGAGGTCGACCCCAACTCAGAATATGAGCTGCTGAAGAAGAGCGCCACCCGCAGGGAGCAGGAGGATAAAGAAAAGGAACCGTCTGTTCCCAAAGAGCTGCCGGGCACCAAGGAGGCAGAGAACGAGAAAGATACCATCACAGAGAAGAGCAAAAAGAGAGGGTGAGTGTGGATTCATTCAGGAACATGACAGAGACTCGCTTCAAACGCCACCAAACTTAAAAACTCCACGGAAACTTCACTTATTTATCGAATTTTAATATGACGTTATATCAAATTGCAGAAAATGAATTATAGTGCACTAAATGGGAGTCATGAGAGTTATGAGACACATAAATGAGTTGTAAATAATGTATTTGTTAATAATAACAGTATTTGTATCTAACTGAAAACGGCATATAGGTTTTTATCATCCTGTCAGATCAAGTTTAGCTGTTAATGCTCCTGCCTGATTTACAGATTCTTCTCCAAAGCCAAGAAGGCTGCTTTTATCGCTCCTCCACCTGTCGTTCCTACTGTCCCTCGCCTGGTGGAGGACGTCGTTCCTGATGATCGAGACGATGTGGACATTATTTCCAACACGACTACAGTATGGCCAGCAGTTTCTCATATTTATTTCATTTAAAGGAGAGTTAAATCTTGTAGCAGCAGTACTGGCTGTGTCAAACAGATGCTTTTAAGAACATATTGGTTCCGTTGGTTATATCAGTCATCCCACATTTTGTGTGCGTGTGTGTGCGTGTGTGTGCGTGTGTGTGCGTGTGTGTGTGTGTGTAGCATTACTATTCGGTGCGTATATTTGCGGGACAGGAGCCCAGTGGAGTGTGGGCAGGCTGGGTTACTCCTGATTATCATCAGTATGACCCTCATTTCGATATGAGTAAAGTGAGAAATGTCACAGTCACTGTGGGTGATGATAAAGGCAACATACACCACAGGTAGGATATCATCATCATCATCATCATCATCATCATCTAGCTCATCAGTATTCTATATTAATGGAGATGGTATCAAATGAAACATTGCTCATTACAGTCTACATTTTGCACAGGGGCCTGTGAACCTTTTGTCAGATCAAATCTTAAATCTCTTTTCTGTTCCGCTAACCCATGATGCTTTGCTCCCTGTGTAATCCATGTGCTTAAGGCTTCTGCTCTTTTTTTCTGCTCAGCATGAAGCGTAGTAACTGTTACATGGTGTGGGGCGGAGAGTTCAGTGGCTCGCAACAAACGCGCATCACTCAGGAGGACTTTGTCATTGGCTGCCTCGTGGATTTGGACACAGGTCTCATGACCTTCATGGCCAATGGAAAAGAGGTGAACACGTTCTACCAGGTGAGCAAGTGTTACTATGACAACGCTTTTCCGCTCGTGGCTTCGTGGAATTTATTGAATGTTTAATAGCAAAGTAAGGACAGGTGCAGCACATCAGACTGATATCTGAGAAGTGCTATGTAGTAAACAGGTATATCTAATATTTACCTGGGGCTCAGGAGGGGCTCTGCACACCTGTGTTAACCGTGAGATGCTGTGTTTCAGGTGGAGCCCAACACCAAACTCTTCCCTGCTGTTTTCTGTTTGCCCTCCAGCCAGAACATGCTGCAGGTGGAGCTCGGCAAGCTCAAGGTCTGTCACACAAATATCTGCCTTTATATTAAAAACAAATGAAATTCTGAGTTTAGCGCTATGGGTAATGACAGAATTGTTTTAGACTGGTGTTAAATCTATTATGCAGTGCCCTTAGAGTCCAAACGTAGCTTAATTATGTCAAAGAACATACAATTTTCAGTTATTTATGGGAGGAACATGTAACCTAAAATTAAAAACCTGACATTTTTTTTCTATTCAGAATATCATGCCCATCTCGGCAGCCATGTTTCGGAGTGATCGGAAGAATCCGGTCCCACAGTGCCCTCCCCGCCTCGATGTCCAGATGCTGACCCCGGTGATCTGGAGCCGCATGCCAAACCGCTTCCTGGCCCCTGAGACGGGCCGCGTTAGCGAGAGACTTGGCTGGATGGTGCAGTGCGCACTGCCGCTTACCATGATGGCACTGCACATTCCTGAGGAGAGCAGGTACAGAACAGATTTTCATTTATTTAGGTGCTACAGCTAACACACTGCGGTGATGGTTGGCGCCTCTTAATGTTTGTAGGTGTATCGATATCCTGGAGCTTTCGGAGCGTATCGACCTGCTCAAGTTTCACTACCACACACTGAAGCTATATGGCTCGGTGTGTGCTCTGGGAAACAACCGTGTGGCCCACGCTCTCTGCAGCCACGTGGACGAGTCTCAGCTCTTCTACGCTATAGAGAACTCGTACCTGCCCGGCCCGATCCGCAGCGGCTACTATGACCTGCTCATCTCTATGCACCTGGAGTCAGCAAAGAGGAACCGCCTCATGACTAACCGGGAGTTTATCGTGCCCATGACGGACGAGACACGCTCTATCACGCTGAGGGCTCACACACTCCCTGCTGTGGGACGCTCCACCTGCCTCAGACCCACGCTGCAGTTCTCACACACTGGCTTTGTGGGCACCAATGCTGACCTGTACACACTCAGCCCCTTCATACCGCTGCAGGTACAAAGAGATCTGATTGGCTGTAATCACTCCATCACAGCGTGAAGTACAAAGACAACCGATTGATCTAAATAACCACATCCCTTATTTTTCTCTCTAGACTCTGAAAGACCATGCCCTGAGCATGCTAACGGAGGCGGTGCAGGATGGAGGCCAGGCCATGCGTGATCCTGTAGGGGGCAGCGTGGAGTTCCACTTTGTCCCTATCCTGAAGCTGATCAGCACACTGCTCATCATGGGTGTGTTTGAGGATGAGGACGTGAAACACATCCTCAAACTCATCGAGCCCACCGTGTTCCGGGAGGACAAAGGCGGTCAAGCGGAAGAGGACAAGAGCGGAGAAGGAGGAGAACAGCAGCTCGCTTCTAAAGAGGAAGGAGTGGAGGTGAAGGAAAAGGAGGAACAGGTGGCTGGGGGGGCTGTGGGCGAAGGAATGGGAGAGGAGGAAGAGGAAGAGGAGCTGGAAGAGGAAGAAGAGGAGGAAGACCAGACAGAGCAGGAAGATGAGGAAGAGCACTCTGCACCTGAGAAAGCTGACCATGGGAAAGCCGAGCATAGAGGGGCGGAGCCTCAGGCAGAGCTGGAGGCTAGGCCTACAGTGTTGAGGGAGGAGCCTAAAGAGGAGGAGGAAGTTGGGGAGGGGCTACTGCATATGAAACTGCCTGAGTCTGTGAAGTTGCAGGTATTTCTCTACATTAAAGATCGGTTTTCTTGTTAATTGGTAAAGCATTTTTTATTTACTTATTAACGCAGATGTGCAAGCGTTATAAAATAAACTCTCATTAGATGTCTGGTCCGATATTATTTTGATTACCAAATTATGAATGATTTTTCACTCTCCTTCCATTTCTTATTCCTATTACAATTGCAAACACCTCTAGGTCTAATTGGCTCTTACGTTTGTCACAATAACACTCACCTGTCAGATCAACACGTAGTCACAGTTTGCACTGAGAGATCAGATCATCCTGTTTTTATAACAGCAAACGTTATGGTGTTTAACAGCCATGTTATGAATAATTAGTGTTTTCCTTCTCTCTTTCTCAGATGTGTACCCTGCTGCAGTATTTCTGCGACTGTGAGCTGCGTCACCGCGTCGAGGCCATTGTCGCATTCTCTGATAGGTTCGTCGCTCAGGTTCAGTCCAATCAGAGGCAACGTTACAACGAGCTCATGCAGGCCTTCACCATGACAGCAGCAGAGACGGCTCGTAAGACCAGAGAGTTCCGTTCACCACCACAAGAACAGGTATGCACACACACACACACACACACACACACACTTGTATACTGTGCATGAGTAGTTACGAACTCTAAACTGTGTGTCTTTGTTTGTAGATGAACATATTGGTAAATTTTAAGAATTGTCCAGATGAAGAGGATTCTCCTGTTCCTGAAGAAGTCCGAGGTGAACTTCAGAGGTTTCACAATGGCCTGCTGGCTCACTGCGGTCAGTCAGAACTCACTCTAACCTCGCTGTAGTGCTAAATAATGATCCATTCTCTACTCCACTGAGTAAGGATTTCTTTTTTAGAAACGCTTTCTTGCTCTTTCTTGTTCAGGCATTTATGTTGAGGAAGAAGAGGAGGAAGAGCACGTGGACACGTCTCTGCGTGGACGATTTTTCAGGTTACTCGCGAAAGTGAAGAGACTACGAAGGAGAAAGCAGGAGACAGAGATGGAGCCCGAGGAGCAGAAGAAACCCAGTGAGCACTGATTTGCAATGGATTGATTGTTGCTGTTATGACAGTGTTAATAACCATAATTTCATTTTATTTACTACTAACTGATTATAACTAAGACACTTTAACATTGAGTTGACTTTGTCTGTGTGTGTGTGTGTGTGTGTGTGTGTGTGTTTCAGGCACGTTGCAGGAACTGATCTCCCACACGATGATCCACTGGGCTCAGGAGTCGTTCATCCAGGACCCTGAGCTGGTGCGGCTCATGTTCAGCCTGCTGCACCGGCAGTACGATGCCCTGGGAGAGCTGATCCGCGCTCTGCCCAAAGCCTACACCATCAACGCCGTATCCATGCAGGACACCATGGAGCTGCTGGAGTGTCTGAGCCAGATCCGCTCGCTCCTCATCGTCCAGATGGGTCCTGAGGAGGAGAGGCTCATGATCCAGAGCATCGGGTCAGAACACACAAACACCAAATGGGTTTCTGCACATTATTACTCCTTATTCAACATGTATGAATTAAAAAGTTGAATGTGCGCAAACTGGTGAAACAAATAGCGATCAACAAAAAGATTATAAGTTTACTATGTGTTTATTATGTGAAATAATTTATAGGCTAAACAATAAGAAGTTACGGAATGTATTTCTTTTTATGTCAGGACACTTTGGATAAATTCTTTATTAATGTTGTAAGGGACACTCCATTGTTCCACCACACAAATACTATGAGGCATGTAACAATATTTTGTGCATCGATAAATCGTGATATAGGTTTATGACGATTCGAATCCACGGATGAAGAAAAGAACTGCGGTTCATCCCTTAGTTTTTTCTAGCTGTAATTGCATTAATTAGACTGCAGAGGGTGCAATAATGCACAATAGCAAGAAAACACTTGACGTCACCGTAGGCGGAAGTAAAACAGCTCTAATGCTGCGAAAACGCGCAAGTCAACAGATTCAACAAGAAATCTGAGTCTCTATTTACAGACTGCAAAAAAGAAAAGCAAATGGAGGGAGCTGTTTGTTGTTTAAGCCTTTTAAATTTGAAGAAAAAGCTTGTTATTAACTTTATTTTAAAAAAATTTTTTTAGTTAGTTAATTGGTTTAGTTAGGCTACTATATTTTATTCCAACCGTTACAAATGTTTGTAAATAATTATTGGTGGTTATTAAGAATATGAGCCAAAAGTGTATTTTTATAATTTAACAAAATTAATATTTAACTTGATGAAAAAGGAAAATAAATGTTTTTTTTTTGGTAATAACATTTTATTTAGTTTTCTTTAGAAAAGTAGTAGAAAAATTGAATCGTGAACCCAATATCATGAAATAAATCAAATCGTGAATTGGGTGAATCTTTACATGCCTAGTAGTGAATAAGTAAGTAGGAAAAAATGTAAGTAAATAAGTAGGTTTTCATCAGAGTAAATTTCTGGGATATTAATCAGTAGTGATACTAATATAAAGCTGATGTCATTGCAGTTATTTAAAATATCCCACACACTGTGGAGTGTCTGCTCCTGCTGCTAAATATTCTTTGCTATATAATATTCTGTATTTCTAGCTCCTGCTTGTACCGTGTATAAGTCTAATGAATACACAGAAAACAGTTGCCAGTAGATTGGCTATGGAGTGCTGCTTCACAAATACTAGTATTAAAAAACAGGTTCTCTTTGGATACAAGGACATGACAAAGAAATGAAAGACTTATACCAAGGCACATTGCTTTACAAACAATAAAACGCCTTTAGGAACTGCACTTTGAGACTACTTCACTCTTTCTTTCTTTTTTTTCTTTTCTCTCTAACCGTTCTTTTCCATGTTTAAGTCTAGTTTTTGTCTTTTCTCCAGAAATATAATGAGTAACAGGGTGTTCTACCAGCATCCCAATCTGATGAGAGCACTGGGCATGCACGAGACTGTCATGGAGGTCATGGTCAACGTACTCGGGGGTGGAGACTCGAAGGTAAACCCTATTTGGGATCTAAAGTCAAACTGTCAGCTTTAAACAACAGTAAAGCAAAGATTGAAGAGCTGGTATTAAAGGGGTAAAACACAAATACTGGGCTAAAAACAATGTGCATGTCATAATATATTTTATTTTGCTCGTTTGTGCAGGAGATCCGTTTCCCACGCATGGTGACCAACTGCTGTCGTTTCCTGTGTTATTTCTGCCGAATCAGCCGTCAGAATCAACGCTCCATGTTCGATCACTTGAGTTACCTGCTGCAAAACAGCGGCATCGGCCTGGGTCAGTTACTCGCGCTCTACCGTACCGTATACTCTGTAAACATCATTTTTGACTTTTTACCAATGGGGTGATGATGCTGTTTTAGGGATGCGAGGCTCTACGCCTCTTGACGTCGCTGCAGCGTCCTGCATCGATAACAACGAGCTGGCGCTGGCTCTTCAGGAGCAGGACCTGGAGAAGGTGATCATCTCTGAGCACTACAGTTCAGTTTCTGTCACTTTAGTTCATAATGAGTCTGAAATCGTATTTGAGTATTATGTTTGCGCACCATTCATTTACTTTGTTTTCTTATTCCAACTTATTTATCAGACATGTGAACTAAAATACATATTTTTCCGTACATGTATTTACACTCATCTTTTCTGCTATAGCATTCCTTCTCCTGCATATCTGAGTGTGATGTTGCTCTTGTGTAGGTGGTGAAGTATTTGGCCGGCTGTGGGCTGCAGAGTTGCCCCATGCTCTTGTCTAAAGGTTACCCTGATATCGGCTGGAACCCATGTGGTGGAGAAAAATACCTCGACTTCCTCCGATTCGCCGTATTTGTTAATGGTGTGTATAAATCATCATTATTGTGTGTTACTCTGCTGTGGGGAGACGCTCGGGGCCAGGCGCCAAGACGATACCAGAGTCTATAGAGGGAGAAATAAAAAAAAAAAGCAAACAAATGCACAATCCTTCAAGTTCGTTAGTGTTAGAGGTGCAAAACTCAACGACTGGAACCTTAAAAGCAGTGAAAAGGCCGTATAAAATTCTGTAATAATACCAAGCTGTGTAGAGAAGGGAAGATCTTGGTATAGGTTCGGTCCACAAGTTCTATACTCTGTTTTACGCGTTAGGGCTGTATATTGGCAAGAATCTGGTGATACAACATATCACGATATAGAGTTTTTACATATATATATATATATATATATTTACTTATTTTTTACTAGCATCATACCACTACTTTCTGTGTAATCTGAGCAAAGGAATTAACATTTGCTTATATCAGTAAAAAAATGAAATAAAAGTATGCTGCAGGAGCCGATCTAACTCGTTCAGATTCAGCCATCGGTGGTAACATTACTAGTCAGCTAGGCTTCCTAATGCTAATGTTAGCAGTGCTATCTCCTGTCTCAGGGTTAAGAGCCTCTCTCAAATCCAGTGGTAGAAGTTAGATTACAACACTGCCATCTAGCGGTCAAGGGTTTAAACACAACACAGAATGAGCCACTGTCGATATTGCGATATTGCAGTGCTCGGGTGCATCGATATTGTCTCACGCTCCTCACAAGTCCTACCACTCGTTATTACCTACAAACTGCACCCTGCACAGTGCATTGTGGGGCATTATATGCATACTGGATAACCTTGTGTAACCTTTGTGTTTTCGTCTGTGCAGGAGAGAGTGTGGAGGAGAACGCTAACGTGGTGGTGCGTCTCCTGATCAGGCGGCCCGAGTGTTTTGGCCCTGCGCTCAGAGGAGAAGGAGGTAATGGCCTTTTGGCTGCCATCGAGGAAGCTATTAAGATCTCTGAGGATATAGCCAGAGATGGACCCACTGTCAAAAAGGACAGACGCTTCCCTATGTACGCATCTTTTTCATTCTTTATTTAACTCTGTCTGTTATCTGTGTCACTTACAAACAGACCTGCTGTATATTCACTGCATTTAAACTTCAGTGACAGTTATTCATTTCCTAAAACGCAGACACGCTGCACACACATGCGCCGTTAACGTGAATGGTAGTGTTGAGTGTTTAAAGTTGGTCTCGTTTTATCAGGTTTGGAGGAGAAGAGCAACACGAGGAGAACAGAGTTCATCTGGGAAATGCCATCATGTCCTTCTACGCTGCTCTCATTGACCTGCTGGGACGCTGCGCTCCTGAAATGCACGCAAGTGTCTGCTTTATGGCTTATTTAATCTGCTTTTGCTCAGCTTCTGATGATAACTTGATGATATTTCACCTGCAGTTGAGTAAAAGTTTAAGGACACTGCAGTGGTTAATAAATTGCATGAAAAGTAGGCTTTTAATTCATATTTAAAACAATTTAATATGGGCTGATGCATGTTTTGGCTTCATCTGATTTTGGAAGATTTAACATTTAAATTGGAGCCTATGATAAACTGATCAAATTAAATCAATAAACACAGATTTGTTGCTTCGTGACGTTTTTGTTTAAATAATTGAGTTTTTTTGGTAACTTGTTGTTTGGTAGCAAGTGAAAGTCATCACCAAATGAAATTGTGCTTCTACTTCACAATATCACACAAAGCAGCACGTTTTAGATGTTTAGTCCTGCTTCGGAACTTAATCACCCCAAAATATGTTTAAATGATGACTGATTGATGTTTGTTGTGCATGAGCAGCTGATCCAGGCAGGGAAAGGGGAAGCTCTGAGGATCAGGGCTATTCTCAGGTCTCTGGTTCCCATTGAGGATCTCGTAGGTGTTATCAGTCTTCCACAGCAGATACCTGCGTTTGGAAAAGGTGAGGAGGGTATTTGTAAAAAAGAAAAGAAAAAAAGAGGAGTCTTTTACATCTAATAATTGTAATATTGTAGTTTGTGTTTTGGTTATATTAAGCAGAACACACAGTGAAGTGTGTATAATTGTCTCATTCCAGATAACAGCATTATTGAGCCAAAGATGTCGGCCAGTTTTGTCCCGGATCACAAAGCCCCCATGGTGCTGTTCCTGGACCGAGTGTATGGCATCGATAATCAGGATTTCCTCCTGCACGTGCTCGAAGTCGGATTCCTGCCTGATATGCGAGCAGCAGCTTCTCTGGACACGGTGTGCATCTCCGAGCATCACCTTTTCTCTTCATCTGTCTTTTTCTCTTGTTGTGCTGTTTTTTGTTGAGGGTGTTCGCTTGTCTCCCAGGCTGCGTTCAGTACCACGGAGATGGCTCTGGCTCTGAATCGCTACCTCTGCTCGGCCGTTCTCCCTCTGATCACTAAATGCGCTCCTCTGTTCGCTGGCACCGATCACCGCGCCATCATGATCGACTCCATGCTGCACACCATCTACAGGCTCTCGCGAGGACGCTCGCTCACTAAAGCTCAGCGAGACGTCATCGAGGAGTGCCTCATGTCTCTGTGCAAGTCAGTCTACATTTTAGAACAAACACATTCAGAGTGGGTTCTGAAAGTCTGAGAATAACTGTTTAAAGGAAGGATTAAGACGCCTACACTCGAGTGTCACTCAGTTCCTCAGCTGTTTAAAAAAATCACTTCATGTTCATTTAGACCAGTTAGAAATGCTCAGCAACATCTTTTCTGAAGAAAATGACATCTTGAGGTTCTTGGTAGACTCTTTGATTCTGACGGACTTGGAAGAGGATGATGTTGATGTTGCTGTTGATTTATCAGAACAGCAGCTTTGGCTGGATGGGAGTTAAATAATTGAGACTGCTTATTTAGATGTTTATGCTGTGTAAGGGGATAATGAACAAATTGTGACAGGAATGGAAACCTTAAGATGGCAGTACAGCAGCTCGGTGGAACGTAGAGCTTTTTTGCTCTTTTTGTTTGATTGTTTCGTTATTCGGGTGATGTGTGACTTTTTTTCCTCTCTCAGGTATTTGCGGCCTTCGATGCTTCAGCACCTTCTGAGAAGGCTTGTTTTTGATGTGCCGATTCTCAACGCATATGCCAAAATGCCCCTGAAGGTCCGATTCTGCTCCCCACACTCAGCTGGGTTTCAGTAGTTAATTTAGCCGTTAGTGATTCAGTAGTTAACGTAGCCTGCATTTCAGAAAGCATAAAAAGACACACAACATGGCGGTCATGTCAAGAAAAACAGCACTTTATAAATATATGAGCTATAGCTGTACAGGAAATGCAATATAATTAACTAACTAATTTCTCTCAGCCGGGCTAAAGATTAACACAGGACACTGAATAAACAAGTGTGACATTGTGTAGCAGAGACTTTCCCCTGCTGTGTTGCAGTTGCTGACTAATCATTACGAACGCTGCTGGAAGTATTACTGCCTGCCCAACGGCTGGGCCAACTTTGGGGTGTCCTCCGAGGAAGAGCTACACCTGACACGCAAACTCTTCTGGGGGATCTTTGAATCTCTGGCGCACAAGGTGAGAAACACACACACACACACACCCGTTATTACACATAGGCTCAGATCAGGCAAGCAAACAAATATTCATGAGTGGTAAGAATCGTAACATCATACCCTGCAAAAAATGACATCTCAGTATATCTTCAATAAAATAAAATGCATCCAGTACTTTCTATTATAAGTTTATGATCAACTAAGTATATGAGTTTTATAAGTTTTCCTAGATATTTTACTAATTTTAATATTCAGTTTTGCTTATTCTGTCTTATATTCTATAATTTAGTTTCTTT
>JAQQZX010000009.1:139675-159513 GCA_030068355.1 Notoglanidium maculatum | reverse complement strand
ACACACACACACACACACACACACACACACACACACACACACACACACACACACACACACACACAGACAGACAGACATCCAGGGTGGGCCAGAAAATTCAGTAAGGTTGCCAAATCTGTGTTTACTTTAGATAAATATTTGTTAATAATTGTTGTTACTTTATATCTTAAATTAATTTTATTTAATTAAAAATATATATGTTATTTTATTTTATTTACTGATCTCTGAGTAACATAATGGAAATGTTATAGGAAATGTTTAATAAGATTTTACATTTATATCTGGTATGTTTTATTAAAATCATTGAACTTTTAATATAGAACTCTATGACAGCATGTTTAGCTTTTAAAATGAGTCTCAAGCAGAGCCCTTTAAAGAGACAAAGAACACTTAATTATTCAATGAACCCCTAAATAACACTTTTGTTTCAGACTGCATGATAACTGCACTGTATTTTACAGAATTATTATGGTTTTATTGAACTGTGAAATTACAGTTCTCCAAACATTTACCATAAATGTACAGGAACTTTAGGACAGCGTCTACAGTGTTAGAGTAATGCAGTGCACTGTGTGTGTGTGTGTGTGTGTGTGTGTGTGTGTGTGTGTGTGTGTGTGTGTGTGTGTGTGTGTGTGCGCAGTTTGCTGAGTGCGGTGACTAACCGTGCAGTGTGGATTGCTCCGGACCTGCAGGACTGCCCCACTATATTGAAGACGCTCTCTGACCTCGAGCAGATCACAGTCACTGACGGTGAACATCTCAAAGCACTAAACTTTAACACAGTGCAGAAAAACCTGACTAGCTTCCAATCAATTAAAGCGTGCACTAAAGGAAGTTTGGAGAAATAATTTGCAATAGTGACTTATTGAAGTTATTTTATTTATAAAGAGCTAGTTAAGTTCACGGTGTAAGAGAGCAGTGCAGAGCGCATGAGCGAGTCGTTATTGGAACACAGCCGGTGATGAATGTGTCTCTTTGCAGACACGGCGGTGGACTTACTAAACATAATCATGGACATAATGAAAGAGAGTGAGGCCCTGGGCGAGCGAGACCTGTGGCTGGTACTGAACACAATGGAGGTCGTGCTGAATGTCAGTGTCATGACCTTTGACCTCGCGCAGGTCATCATCAACATCACATCAAGCATCCTGAACTCAAAGAGCGACCTTCATCCCTTCACTAACCAGTGAGACACACACTGCAGCGTACAGGCTAACACAACGCCACCTCAAACAAACAGACAAACCTGTGTGTATGTGTGTGTGTGTGTATGTGTGTGTGTGTGTGTGTGTGTGTGTGTGTGTGTGTGTGTGTGTGTGTGACAGTATTCTGAACATCACAAAGACTGTGGGAAACAGAATGTCTGAGCTGAATAATGGCTCCGTCAGCATGGTGGCTGCAGCGTTAGCTCTGTCTGTGGTCAACGTCGATATAGAGAATTTCTACAATCTGACATTTGGAGTCACGGCAATGACCAATGACCCACATCCAGCGGTACACACACACACACACACACACACACACACATACACACACACACACACACACACACACACACACACCCTCCTCTCTCTCTCACTTTTAAAAAACCTATAAAATAATACACATTTTGTTCCACAGTAATTTCTGTGTTGATTTCTGTTGTTTGTGTGTTTGGGGTCTTGTTGAAGGTCTTAACCTCCTTGGCGGAGGAAACCAGCTTTATCAGCATGCTGATAGTGTCCACAGCTAAAAACGTTGGTGCAGTGTGCTTATCAGAAACATCACTGTATCACTATAATGTTTGTGTGTGTGTGTAGGTGTATATTAATCAGGACCCGGCCGAGGGCACTGTGGCCTTCATCTCTCTTCCTCCGTCTCTCCAGGCCAGTTTTCTCCCAAACCACAACACCAATCCCCAAGTCCAGTTCCAGTTCTATGGCGTTCCTGCACTTTTTCAGGTACCACCAAGTGACCTGCTGACCACGACCACTCAGCACACCTATTGGCCACACTCACTCAACACACTCACTGTGACCACACCTGCTGACCAAACCACACCCATGAACCTGACAACACCCAGTATGGCCACACCCACTGTGAACCCTCCTCCTCTCTGTGCCTTTAGAATTGTGAGAAAGGGAAGGTGTTGAACACGTACGTTGCAGCTGCCAGTGTGATTAACACAGAGCAGCCCATCAAAGATCTGAAGGTTCCGGTTGTCATCATGCTGCACCACCTCAACACCAACACAGTGCGTGTTCACCGACTCACTTACTCACTATTCATTTATCCATTTTTCACTAATAAAACTTACTCTGTACATTTACAGCTTGGAAGAAACATTCAGTGTGTGTACTGGAACTTCAACAAGAATGGTAGTACTTTATTATTATTATTATTATTATTATTATTATTATTATTGTTGTTGTTGTTGTTGTTGTTAAGTCAGACTGAGCTGAAGTTCGGTATAATGCATTGTTGTACCAAACTGGAACGAATTTCATATGAATCTGTGTTCATTCAAAGTCAGCCAATCAGCTTTCAGAATGTCTTTTACAGGGTAACACTGAGTTACTGTGATGAAACCTGAAAAATATGTTCACCTCGTTACTTTACTTTAGTGTTCTGTGTAACTTGACAAGAACTGGCCACTTATGAAGGATGCTTGGACACTGCAGATCGCTCCTTGCAGGAATATTCATCATTATTATTTCAGCTGCATCCTATGATTTGTGTGTGTGTCTATGTGTGTGTGTGGGGTGTCTATGTGTGTGTGTGTGTTAGGTGGTCACGGTGGTTGGAGTCCCAGTGGATGTTGGAAACACAACACGACTCGTGAATACACAACCTGTATGTGTGATCACCTCACACACTTTGGTGTGCTGCTGGTAATCAAACCATCTCACACTCTGCTCAGCACTCATCAGTATAAACAATCCTGATGGGATTAATCCAAAACGTGTGTGTGTGTGTGGTTTAGGACATATCAAGGACTGGCACTGATGAGAAAAATGAGAAGATCCTCACCCTCATCACGTACACAGGGTGTGGAGTATCATCTTTTTTCCTTGGTGTGACAGTGCTGACCTACTCACTGCTGGAGTGAGTTACACACACACACACACACACACACACACACACACTAATTAACACACTAATTAACACACACTCACACACTCTTTTAACACACACAGGAAGCTGAGGCGTGATTACCCATCTCAGATCCTTCTGAACCTCTCCATCGCTCTGCTTGGCCTCAACCTTGTTTTCCTTGTTAACTCTTGGCTCTCCTCCTTTGGGCTGGTCGCCCTCTGTGTCGCCGTGGCAACCACCCAGCACTTCTTCCTGTTGGCCTCGTTCACCTGGATGTTCCTGGAGGCAGTGAACATGTACTTCGCCCTTGTTAAAGTTTTCAACGCCTATGTGCCTTCCTACATCCTCAAATTCTGCTTCGTTGGCTGGGGTACAGCCTCTCTACTTCATCATCATCATTGTTATTATTAATATTACATTAATTAGATATTAATTTATATAATAACTACTTAAAATTTAGAACTGAGCATAAATCCATTTTAGCTTAAAAATATTTGAATATTTTGTCTGTTAGCCATTTATCCAATAAGAAGCCAGGCATGTGCTGATTTGCAGTTCCATATCATCATAACTGCTAACCTTTGATCATGACTACATCACTAATAGAATTATGGGATTGAACAAATTGTCCATTATAAGGGGCCTTAGAAGAATATGCTTTCAACCTAGGCACCCTACCAAAGCTTCCTACCTACTAATACCATTACAGCTTTATCCTAATCATACAGTGAAGAAAGATTATTAAAAAAAAAGAATAATAGTTGGGAGTTGGTGTGTTAGTGTGTTGGTGAGTTGATGTGTTAGTGAGAGGGGGAGTTGGTGTGTTAGTGTGATGGTGAGTTAATGAGAGGGGGAGTTGGTGTGTTAGTGAGTTGATGTGTTAGTGAGAGGGGGAGTTGGTGTGTTAGTGTGATGGTGAGTTAATGAGGGGGCGAGTTGGTGTGTTAGTGTGTTGGTGAGTTGATGTGTTAGTGAGAGGGGGAGTTGGTGTGTTAGTGTGTTAGTGTGTTGGTGATTTAATGAGAGGGGGAGTTGGTGTGTTGGTGAGTTGATGTGTTGGTGAGAGGGGGAGTTGGTGTGTTGGTGAGTTAGTGATAGGGGGAGTTGGTGTGATAGCATGTTGGTGTATTGGAGTGTTGGTATGTTAGTGTGTCAGTGATTCCCTCAGTAGTACACACTGGATGTTATTATCTAACCTGCAGGTGTTCCTCTGCTGATCTGCTGTTTGGTGTTGGTGGGGAAACCTGACTCATACGCACTCATGCCACTTGAGAACTCAGAAATGTTGTGAGTAATTTTACACATAACACACAATTTACATGATTTAAATTTCAGAAATTTCTCTCATGTTTACATTTACGGCATTTGGCATATGCCTTTATCCAGAGCGACTTACTTGTTCTCTCTCTATGTTCTCTCTCTCTCTATGTTCTCTCTCTCTCTCTCTCTCTCTCTCTCTCTCTCTCTCTCCCTCTGGTGCATTCTGGGAGATGGGTGGTGAGTGGCATGTGGAGTATCATATCGTGAATATTTGGACTTTTTTCCGTTTGTTTTTCCCCTCTTTTCTACAACACTAGTTACATATTAGCAACAGATTACCAGTTACAGATTACCAAATTACAAAACAGTAACTAAACCTTTTTTCCTATTTTGAGTGATTAATTGTTGAACGTCTCCATGGCGAGGCGATGCTATGGGATGGCGCCTAACCCCGGCAGGGGCGCGCCGTCCCTCTCACTCCGGCACAGGGTCAGGTGTATTCCCGTCCCCAACACGATCGTAGAGGACGTGCTGATTGGAGTAGGAGAGCAAATCGGCTACGAAAACATTTTCTCCGCTTCGCGAATGAATAAGGCGGTGGTGATGTTTGTAATGGAAGAAAACTGGGTTAAACGTTTAATAGAACATGGAGTTTGGGTAAGTGGAAGTTTCCTTCCTGTTTCCCCGCTAGTCACACCGGTGGTCAGAGTGACCATCTCAATTGTGCCCCTCTTCATCCTAAACGCTGACATCGAGCGCGAGCTTTCCCGGTATGGAAAGTTTGCGGGTGCTGTAAAATTATTACCTCTACACTGCAAAAACTCCAACCTGAAACATGAGCCAAACTTAGATATTTATTTTAAAATGTGGCACGAGGGGAAGCTGTACATGCTGTTTTGAATGTGGGGACATTGGGCACAAGAGGTTCACCTGCCCACACAAAGACCAGAGTAAGGAGGAGGCAGGGCCTAGCACCGTAAACCACAGTGTGAGTGACCCTGAGACACATCAGACAGAACCAGAACCAGAGCCGATAGAGAAACACGGTGAAGAGAGCGTGCAAGATAAAGTAGATGTAAACATTGTTGAGGAAGGCAGCAGTTAGGAGCTGCAGACATTAACGGAGGAAGCTGAGGATAAACCTGTAGGTAAGAGTGTAGATCAGGGGGAGGCTGGAGTAAGTACTGGCAGTGAGGAAGGCCTGGAAGTTCCTATTGAACTAAACAGGAAAGATATGATAGGTGATGATGGGTTCTCTGACATCACAGATATCGCATCCCAGACAGGAGACAGCACCAGGTTGTACTCATTGAATAAGAGTCAGGTCTTTAAATGTAAATGGGGGAAAGGACAGGAATAAGAAAGCAATGATAATAGAGTTCATTAAAAACAAGAACATAGGTGTTGTGCTATTACAAGAGACACATAGTGACAAAAATGATGAAAGGGACTGGGGATTCATGTGGGAAGGGCAATTTGACCTAAGCCATGGATCAAAAGTAAGTGCAGGAGTAGCTATACTATTCTCTCCTAAAGTTAGGACAACAAAAACGAAATCATAAGAGGTACAGCAGGGGCGAGTTCTAGTGGTCCAGGCAAATATAAATGAAGTGAGGTTTTCTTTTTCAATGTATATGCATATAACATTGGACGACTGGAACTGTACCGAGCCCCCAAAGTGACATGGAGGAAAAAAAATTTTGGTCGGGAAAATTTTTTTTTGGGAGTTTCTCGGGATGTTGAGCTTTTTATATTTGGACCAAAATACAACTATAATCAGAGAAAAAGAAAGGTTTTAGTGAATTTCATTCTAAGCCGAGCAAAAATGAGCATATGGCTAACAAGAAGAAACCAGATAAAAGGCGGGGGGACGACTGATCTAAAAAACATATTGAAGACACCGGTAGCAGCACGCCTGCGAATTGAGCATGCCTTTTCACAGAACGGTGGTTTATGTAGTTTGGATCACAAAGAAGGTTTGGTCTTAAAATTTTAATACTCACATTATATTTCTAGAATATCAATTATCAAATCTATGAAAAACTGGAAATGCATGTTTTTGGTTGTATCTTCCTTATCCCTTTTTATTAAAATAAAGATTTTTATTTTAAGGTTGTAATTATGTTGTGTTATTTTATTTATTTATTTATTTCACTAGTATATGAAAAGTTTTTTCTTTCTCTACCAATCATCACAATGGTAAAATAAAGTAACATTCAATGTCAAGTCTCTCTCTCTCTCTCATGTTCTTTCTCTCCCTCACTCATGTTCTCTCTCTCTCACTCATGTTCTCTCTCTCACTCATGTTCTCTCTGTCATGTTCTCTCTCTCTCTCATGTTCTCTCTGTCATGTTCTCTCTCTCTCTCTCTCTCTCTCTCATGCTCTCTCTCTGCAGCTGCTGGGTGTCAGACAACGTGGTGTTCTACGTGTGTGTGGTGGGAGTGGTTGGTGTGGTTCTGCTGGTGAATGTTTGCGTGTTCCTCATGGTTCTGCTGCAGGTGAGGAGGGCGTGTGTGAACGAGCACAGCAGTGTGGTGAAGGAACTGCGAGGCGTCACCAGTCTCACCCTGCTGCTCGGACTCACCTGGAGTGCAGCTTTCTTCACCTGGGGCGACGCCAGAGTCCCGCTGCTCTACGTCTTCTCCATCCTCAACAGCCTGCAAGGTGAGATCATACAGGGGGTGGGGCTTAGTTACAGGTGTGTGCGTGTGCGTGTGTCTTTGTGCATGGTTGATCAAGTGTGTTTGTGTTTTTCAGGTTTCTTTATTTTTGTGTTTCAATGTCTGATGAAGGAAAATGTGCGTAAACAGTGGAGAGTGCACCTGTGCTTCGGACGCTTCAAGCTGCAGGAGTACTCAGGTACCAAAAACCAACCAACCCACTGACAGGTTTCTGTTACACTGATGATGATCAGGTGCTGAATGCGAGGTAAATAAGGAGGAATGAAAGTGTATGTTTGTGTGTGTGGGTGTGTGTGTGTGTGCGTGCATGTGTGCATGCATGTGTGTGTGTGTTTCTGTCATTTTCAGAATGGAGTCACACTCCTCCCGTCATCAACAAACCCAAACACACTCAGATGTTGACCTTCCCAACTGTGGCTTCAGTCCGATCCAATAAATCCAACTCCACTCAGAGCTCCTCAGCTTCATCACACTGCACCGAACACCACTTCTCTGGGATGAGACCTGACCTGGGTAACACGCACGCACGCGCACACACAGAGGACATTGTGCTGTCCAGATTAATTCTCTCTATGACACTCACAGGTGTCAGTCATATTAATATCTTTTTATCTCATTTTATCTCCAGGAGTTTTGTACTGAAATAGTCCTGCAAAAGTTGAGCACTATGTAGTGAGCAGTGTGAGGTTATAGGGGAAGTCTTGGCGAAACACTCGAGCAGTGTGTGAGCTGCAGCGTGCTGTGTGTGGAACATGGTTACACTGTTCTAAACTCTGTAACGTGTTGTATGTGTGTGCAGGTGGTGTGTGTCATCAGAGCTTCATCCTGCCTCGAGCGCAGCGAGTACACACTCCACTCCCCGAGGGTGCAGGATACACCACACACTCCCTAAACTGGATCCCTAAAAAGGCTCCTGACAACAACGGTTACTGCAAATAACACTCATTTCCAGCTTTATGTCACTATCGTGTGATTCAGGCAGGAATTGGTGTGTAGTGTCCTGATATTTATTTTCTTCACATCGTAAAAATGAGATGGTTTTTATTTGAATGAGCTGCGTTAGATTTTCCACAAACTGAAGCAATTTATAAAATATAACTAGCAGTAATAAGTAAATTGTGATTATAAGTTATAACAGTTGCTGTTAATTGTCTGTGCTGTGTGGAGAAAGTGGAGTGGAGTGTAAATTCTTTCTTGTCTTTCCTTTTCTCACAATAAACATCATCTTCTGCACAGTGTAACATAGACACATACACACAGTGACACACAGTTCGAGGGTGTTTCAAACAGCTTTCCAACACTAGACATTTTCTCATATGAACTGCAGACATGTCTGGAGAATCAGAGTTGCCCTTTCACACATGCAGCACACAGCAGGAGATTGTCCATGGCAGATGCGTTGTCATTTATTGGAAACACTCCGTTAGGTTTAGGTGAGGGGTGGAGCCTGGGTGGCTCTTTAATGATGGCTGTTTGTATGAATGACCCTTCTTCTCCACTCTCGGATATCTGGTTTTGTGCCGGTCGCACGAGAGAAACGTCTTCAATTCGCTCGCTGGGAATTCTCTGGACAATGACCTGCTCTATTCACATATGGACTCAATCGGACATTACACGGAGTGTGTACTCGGGAGCTGGCAGAATAAAGTCTGTTTAATGTCTGGTGTAACTGATTCAGACAGTGTTTTCACATACACATGGAGTCGTAAAGTGTCAACTGAGTTGTGTGTTCACTCTGACAGAAATAAGGTACAGTCTGGGGTTATGAACACATTCTGCACTTACCTTAGGATCGTGCACCACAGATGGGTGGGGCTTGTAGCAGGTCAGCGCTAACATGGCCATTGAGCACAGTTGGTTTTTGACAGAAGACATAAAACTGAAGTGCATTTTGGGTGAACTGCCATTTTGAAGGTATTCTGTGGTCAACCCAGATTTTCTTTTCATTCACTTCTTTTATTGGTGAAATGGTACAATTGTGCTGAGTGAAAGGCTGCAAAAATAAGTCGCATAATGAAAACGGTAGAAAGGTTAAGCACAGAGCAAGATTTTTTAATGGATGGCCTGGGCGACAGCAGTGAGATGCAAAAACATCACTTTCACCAAGATAGCTCCTTTCACGTATGTTTGCTCTCGCCATTTTCCTAATGGTAAGTAAAAGACTTTTGTTCTTTAAGTAACGGTATTTAATGTGCTGGTTTTCTGTCTTATAAAGTAGCTAACATTAATGGTTTATCTATGTGTTGTTTTGGATTATCCACACAAGTAAACAACAGACACTCAGGCAGGCCAGCAGGCTAGTCTCGTTATTATATGTTTATAATTACAGTAATATATTGTGACAATTTTGTAACATCTTGCTTTAATGAGAGGAAAATTGAATGCCCTGTGTGAATCTGTGAATCCTCTCACTCTGCTTCTCCAGTTTTACTGCTTTCACTCCTATCAGAGAACAGAAAAGTAAAAATATAAAAGTTCTTTCCTGCTACTTTCACTGTAACAAAACCTCCAAAATGGCACCTCGGTGACGTAAAGGCACATGACTGACGAAGAGTGAGTTCCCCTAAGGTTAATATTTCAGACCACACCATTCAGACCATTACTCAGGATCATATACACAGAATACACTGGGAATTTCAGACACACATAAAACGGTGTCTAACCCAGTTAAACCTAATCTTTCTTTGCAGTGCTTTTTTATATTTGAGAAACTCGACCTTGAATGTTTTATGTTCCTCATTATTTTTATTTATTTATTTATTTATTTACTACTATCAAATTTAAACTTAACTCAAAATTTCACTGGATAGACTCTGAGATTATTAAAATATTAAAATAAAACATGATTCCTGCTCTGCAGCGCGAGCCTCGACGCCATTTCGGAACTCTAGAAACGGAGCCCAGTTTCTCTCAGGACTAATCAAAGCGGCGGATTAACCGGAAGTACATAAACCGCGAGATTTGTGCGCGCGGAGGTAAGCGCTAGCTGTGTCAATGTTTGTTTTGCGGTTGTTAATAATTTATGTATTAATAGTCAGAGTGATGAACATAAGAGTCGTTAATATATATGGATAAGCTGCATTCTGTCTGTTAGTTTAGTTTAGCGCAGCTTCAGTGTCTCTATAACAGCTAAGTAGTGTTAGCTCAGTAACAATGCTTATTAACACATTATAACGAGTCTTCAAGTGTTTTACTGTTCCGTCTACACACACACGCGTGCGTGCGTGTGTGTGTGTGCGTGTGTGTGCGTGTGTGTGTGTGTAAGAAATAAAGCCATTTCTTTGGAGATAAAAGAGATAAAGTTTCACTCTTTTATTGTGAAACATTCTTCAGATCACATTCTGCACAAGAGTGGTAAATGTCACGGGAGGGACACACACTTATTTCCTGTTTCCTTTTACATGGAGAATATAACATTCAGCTTCTGCTTTTATTCCTGATGATGTCCAGATGAGCGGAGACTCGGACGGAAATCAGGAATTTCATGAGCAGCTTCGGCTGCAGGAACTGTATGGTCAGAGACGGGATGGTGGAGATGATCCGTACACGTACGTCGACCCTGAGGACGGCACAATCTACGACTGGGACCACGACAAGAAGGCCTGGTTTCCAAAAGTATATTAAAGCCATACTTTTTGTATAATGTTTTGGAAACATTTTAAAATGTCATTTATTAGTTCATTGTAACCGTTTGTTCATCTTTTTCTTTTTTAGATTTTTATTCACTATAAACATATATGTATTAATTTGATACATAAGTTAGGATGAGGAGACGTGTGTAAGATGGGTTTGGAGAGCAGAATGGTGAACGTGTTTGTGTGGATGTTGTGTGCAGATAACGGAGGACTTCATCGCTGCGTATCAGGCAAATTACGGCTTCGGTGAAGATGGAGCCTCTGCAGCCACAGGAGAACCTCAGCCTGAGAAACCTAGAGAGGAGAAAGAGGAAGAGGAGGAAGAGGAAGAGGGGAAGCAGGAAGAGGACATGACTGACTCGGGGACCACTAATGAGGAAAAGAAGAAAGGAGAGAAGAGGAAAGCAGAACCAGGTGTGTGACAGAATCTAAACCTCAACAACATATAAAGTTTTCACAGCACAATTTTATTTGTTTGTTTGTTTACACTGAAATGCAGTTTTTAACAAAAACCAGCATTGTGCATTTAAAATGTTCTAAACTGTGAGTAACGCATAACTTCTTTCTGATGTGTACAGGCTGGTTTGATATGGAGAAAGAGAAAAACACAAATGTTTATGTGTCTGGTACGTGTGGTTATAAATATTCAGCGTGTACAGTGTTACTATGTACAGTTTACTACATATGTAGCTACACATAGGCTTTATTATACTGTGTGTGTGTTTGTGTGTGTGGGGCAGGACTCCCTCCTGATATCACTCCTGATGAGTTTGTGGAGTTGATGTCTAAATGTGGAATAATAATGCGAGACCCGATTACAGAGGAGTATAAAATTAAATTATATAAAGACAGTGAGGGGAATCAGAAAGGAGACGGACTCTGCTGTTACCTGAAGGTCAGTGACTAACACACACACACACACATGATACACGCTGACCCCATAGTCATCGGTGCTTTTATTAGTGTGTGTGTCTCCGTGTGTGTGTTTAGAGAGAGTCAGTAGCTCTGGCTGAGCGCTTGCTGGATGAGTATGAGGTTCGAGGTTACCGGCTTCATGTTGAAGTGGCTCGCTTTGAGCTGAAAGGCCAGTACGACGCCAGCAAGAAGAAAAAGAAGAACAAAGACTATCGCAAAAAACTAAAGCAGCAGCAGAAGTACAACTATTTATTTATTTATTTACTTACTTGTGTACTTGCTTTGTTCCACATTTTTTAAAAGTCACTGTTCCCAGTTGATGTGATTTTGCGTGCTGATGGACAACAGTGACTGCTGATTGCAGGCAGCTGGACTGGAGACCTGAGAAGAAAGGAGAAGTGCGTAAGCGACACGAGCGAGTGGTGATCATCCGGAACATGTTCCACCCCACTGACTTCGAGGTAGAACTCCTCCTGCATGTCCACACACTCATATTTCACTCCATAATAATGAACCAAATCAGTTAAATGATTCGTGATCGTGTGAGTCAGATCAGTAAAGTGATTCAGAACGAATCTCTTGTCAGAATAATGAAGAATCAAATTGTTCTTCAAATGAATCTGTTGTATTGGACATTATGAAAGTGATCCATCCTAAAAATATGATTTATTGTTTATTCTGAGAATCAAGAATGATTTTCATTCTTTAGTATCTCTTCTTTTTGACAGCAGTGCTGTGCACTATTGAACACAATGAGCTTTATCACATATTACCCACAGGATTGGGTTTTTAAATTGAAGTTTATAGTCACGAGAGGTGAACATACCCTGTCAACTCATTCTCTATATTCATTAACCTTTGTTATGAATCACTTCACAGTGAAACTGTTCATCAGAAGCGTTTTGTGTTCCAGAAATTAACGCGGGTGCAGAGTGGCGTGATGAAATGTTTGTAGATCAGTTGCGGGGTGGATGAAGTGAGAATCCCAGCGGTGTGACAGCCCTCAGCCACCAGGGGGCACTGTGGAATGAACATGATGTGGGGTGTCTGTGTGTGTTTTGGTTCACTTCGTTGTGTTTCTCGTACTTCCTCAGGCGGATCCGCTGGTGTTGAACGAGTATCGGGACGACCTGCGATCAGAGTGTGAGAAATTCGGGGAGGTGAAGAAGGTCATCATATTTGATGTGAGTGTCTTTACTCTTATACCCACTGAGTACTGTTTCTGGAAAAGCATCCTGTTTATAGGAGGGGTGTGTGTGTGTGTATCAGAGACACCCTGACGGCGTGGCCTCCGTGGCGTTTAAGGAGCCGGAGGAGGCGGATGTGTGTGTGGCTGCGCTGAATGAACGGTGGTTTGGAGGAAGACAGCTTTCAGCTCAACTGTGGGATGGAGTTACTGACTACCAGGTTACACACACACACACACACACACACACACACACATACACACACACACACACACACTGAAAGTAAGTCACTTGCAGATGCAGTGGTAACATGGCTTGTATAATATGGAGGGGTTAATAGGGGCAGGGTTAGTGTGAGAGGGTGGTGCTATGGAAATCAATCATCATGAAGTAGCATCATCCAATCTCAAGACTGCATTCACAATTTTCTGTCTCACTCTGCCTCTCTCTCTCTCTCTGTCTCTCACCATCTGTCTATCTTATCTGTCCTTCTGTCTGCCTCTCTCTCAGGTGGAGGAGACGGTGAGGGAGCGGGAGGAGAGGTTAAAAGGTTGGTCAGCTTTTCTGGGAGAGGAAAAGACACAAGAGACACAATCAAAAGGAGGAGAGGGAACGAGAGAAGCAGGACAGCAGGAAGAGGAAAAAGAGAAACATCAGGAAAAACTAGAGGAAAGGGAAGAGAAGGAGGACGTGACTGTTGGGTCAACTGACAGCAGTTTGGCTAGCAGTGATGATGAGGCTTAAGTGTGTGTGTTTGATGTACAGTGTAATTTGCTGTTGGTTTTTAGTTTGAGTTTTTTCAGCTTTTGTGTGTAAACTTACTGTTTTATAATGAAAATAAAATCATCAGTCTGTGTGTTTCTCTTTTCAGTGTTCAGTTTTATGATAAGGAGGTGTGTGTGAGTGTGTGTGAGAGTCCACTTTCACTCGGGTTTTTTTGTGTTTTTATAAATGGTAAAGTGTGAATTTTCCTCACTGAGATGCTGCTGGACAATTTAAATTCACACTGGTGGCTGATTTCATAATTACAGACGACCAATCAGAAGCTTGCAGGTGATCGTAGTAGGACATTTTGTCACTGTGAACAAGCAAAGCTGAAGGTGATGAGCGACCAGAGGTGGTTTTAGTGTTCTGGAGGCTCCGACACTCACAGGGGTGTGTTAACACAAAAAGACATTAAAGACACGTCCTTACAGACCATGAAGAGAGGAATGTCTGCAGCTCCACGCCTCGTACAGCACACTCACATCCACTCCTTTAACCAAACAAATCACCTCCATCTCAGCTTCTTTCAGCTCACTTGCAAGTGTGTGTGTGTGAGTGAAAGTGAGAGACTGCTCTGACCCCTCACCTGTATCTCACATTCACATAAGAAAACTAAATTAAACTTTAATTTACACACATATGCTTATCTTATTAACTTGAGAAAGAATAAAGAGAGGCTGGTGAAGGAACGACAGTTTGTAGCTGCTTTAACGTCAGTGACAACAGGAACTAACCTGTTTCACCAACATTAAATATAACTATAAATGGATAAAAAGTAAAATGTGTCATTCTTTAATAAATGAAATGTTGGTAAGTTGCTGAGGTGTAAGAGGAATAAAACACTTGGAGACATGCTGTCAGAGAAAACTAATCAAGTAACTTCATCATTCAACATTGTACACATGCTGTTTTACTTATTCTAGGATCTTTTTCTTTTCTCTCTTGATTTATTCTTTCTTTATCTTTCACTCCTTTCTCTCCATTTCCCCAACCTTCTCTTTATTCTATTTTTCATCTTTCATCTATCTCCATCTTTGTCATTATATATCTTTATTTCTTCTCCAGAACTTCTCTTCCATAACTTGTACACAGAAAGCGTTTAAAGATCTTTTGAAGTTGTGAATGATTTATCATCTTTAAGATTTGTATTCATCTGTCAGTTTCAGCTCCTCGGAAAGTCCACATCTAATTAAAATTCCTTTAATATTCAGAAGTCATTATCTCACACCCTGCACTTCACCTGACCAGCGCTCGCGCCCGCCCCAGCAAACTGGTTTCATGACGTCACTCCATTGGTAGCCTTATAGCTATAGAACTTGTCCAGTTGTCAACAATGTTTCTAAAAAATGCGTAAACACAATCTAACAAACAAACACACCTCTCTCTCGCTCTCTCTCTGCGGTGTGTTTCAGGTTAAACCGGTCTCACCGCCTTTTTCCCCCGCGCGCGTGATCAGGGCATCGCGCACCCGGATAGCGTGCCTGCGTAAGTGGTGCGCGCTCGCGACGGCGCATTAAAATAATCAAAAGCAGCTGTGTTATATTTAAACTTGCCCCTAGTGCACGCGCGCGTTCAACCGTCACTCTCGCTCAGAGTTCCGCGCTCTGTTTCTGTTTAAACGATTCTTTTATTTAATTAATAAATCGGTTCACACACATCGAAAGGTTGGTAAAGATTGCTAAGTTTTTTTTTAAATCGGTTGAATGTTTTGTTTTGGCGCTTAACTCGTCTATCGCTGTCCGTCTCCGCCATAATAACAGACGCAGTGTAGTGAAACTGCTCCTACAGTTTTGTTTAAAGGAGTCGGTTCAGTAACGCGATTCATAATGGACGTCAGTGCGGAGTAAAGGCGCGCGCAGAGACAAGGTGAGTTTTATTTTATTAAATTAAGTTAATTATTTATTATCAAATGAACATTCCGCTGGAGCTCATTAATCCCCAAGTTGCAGAAAATACTAAATACTTTTATTACATTCAGTGTGAGTTAATAATCCTGATTCTGGGTGTAGTTTGGAGTTGACATGACTTCATTGTTATTCAGTGTGTGTGTGTGTGTGTGTGTGTGTGTGTGTGAGAGTGAGTGAGTGAAGTAAGAGGTAAACATGGAGAACAGAAGAGAGGAGAAACACACCATGGCGTCTCCTCGAAGTGTAATTGTCACCTATTATGAAGGGGACATTAACACGGTGGTGGATGAACACTTCTTCCGAGCTCTGAGTAAAAACAGCGCTCCCAAAGACCTGAGCGTTAAACACGCAGAGAGACAAACATCACATTACACTGGTGAGACACAGAGCACACAAACCAGGGGGCGTGCCTGCGGGGGGATTGGGGGGCGTGCCCATTTGTGAATACAAGGTAATGTTTCCAGCTGATTGGGTTTTTATTTCTCTGACGCCTGCATGTGAATGACAGCAGGTGAAACTGTTAGCATGCTAGTTAGCAACATTTCCACACACATGCATTAATTTTCAGCTGTATTTGTGACAACATGGAAATCATAGTTCAACTGTTTGAAAACTTGTAAAATAAAAAGTTCTCTGTTCAGTGCTTCATTGATTTTAGTAGACGAAGGACGTGATTTGAAGCACTCGTAGAATTCTACAAATGAAGCACAGAATGACTGAACCTTCCAGTTACCCTCGTGTCCTGTGTTCTGTGGTGTTAGAGCGAATACAAACTCCACAATCTCATTAAAATCATAAAACACACTGATTTTAGATTCATAATGACCTTGTGTGTGTTTTTGTTTTTTATTTCAGAGCCTATGACTCCTCCCTCATGGGCTACATCATGGTCCAGGAGTGTGTGTTCTCCAAATCACACAAGTGTGAGTCAAACATCATAAACCCTTCAGCCCACACACGTGTTACATGTTGATGGCCTTTATTGATGGTTGTGCATGTTTCATGTAATTTCTGTGTTTCTGTGTCAATTCGGATGTGCTCCGCCCATCTTACCTGTCCTTTGACTCAGATGTTCACAAATGACTTATACTCTCATATGTCCCAATAAATAGGGTCCACATGGATGAGTCCCATTATATGATGAGCAGGGATGGCGTAGATAACTGATAATGTCACAGTAACCGTCATAGCGAAATGTAGGGGCAGAGAGTAGTTCAGCACGAATGAGTAGCCGAGGGTAACACCTGACGTAGGTGCAGTGAAAGGCTGTGGCCTAACGGTAAACTTCAGTGTGGGGTTCATCGGTGTGGAGTGCAGGCCACTGAAAGCATATGATCTATTCTTTTGTGCCTCTCAATAATGTTTTTGAGTGTTGTGTGGTACTTTTCAATACTACGGAAGTATCTGGAAATATCCGGTACTGTTTGACTTCTGTTAAAGGCCCACTGAGTGTTTAGACACCCAGTATAGTGTACTGCTTTTTGTGCACTATACAGTATAGCAGTATGAGCATTCGGATGCAGCCCTTCTGTTTTTGCATGAAATGTTTATATATATATATATATACACAGTAACAACATTTCAGGCTGTGTGTAAAATTCATAGCTTCTGTGTCCTCAGTCAGGATTTAACTGATGAATGTACTCGCTGCTAACTTGCCATTAGCCATCATGCTACGGTGTCTGTTGACATTGTCCCAAGTTGCATGATCTGTTAAAGATGAGTGTTACATGGTAGAATGACTTCTAATAACAGCACTTTTTAATCTAACATTAGCACATGGCCCCGTGTTTCCCTGCTGAGGAAGCAGATCGGTCTTCGTCAGTGATTGTGAGTCGGCCTGAAACTCCTGCTTCCTGGCGCTTACCCCAAAACTACATGCTAACATCACTGGTGCACCAACCATCTGCAGCTCCATCGTTCCACCCTCCGGAATGAGGTAGTGCACTAAAAATGACTTGAAACTATGTGCTCAGGCCAGTTTCTCTAATGAACATGGGGGAAAAACCCAAACAAAATAAATAACCAACAGATGCAGGGCAGGACAGACAAAATGCTAATTACTGCTAACCACAGCTAACTATAACTCTTTGATAATTTCCATTTTTAATCAAATTTTTCTTGCAGGTGTGTGGATGTTGGAGAGCACTGAGGATTTATACTGGTATTCGACATAGCCACGCCCACAACACACCAACCCCATAATGCACCATGCCAACACACTACCACCTCCACAATACACTGCGATCACAATGAGGGTTATACACAACAAATGTCCATATTCTGTAAAACTGGTCACATCACTTCCGGTGCAGGTCGTCTCTATGAGCTAAGATTTACTCAAGATCCCTTCAGGAGCTACCAAACAATGGGCATAACTGATGTTGCATATGCAGGTTGTCATTTAAAACTCCTAACACCAAAATGGTAGGACGACCATATTTTGGTTTTCAAAAAAAGAGACACTGGGGGCAGGAAGGTGGCATGGGGCAGATGGACACCCGCAAAGTGAATGAGGACTGTAGAAAGCAAAAACTGAATCCCGCACATTTTGTCCTGTCACTGGACACTGGAATCCTGTCACTTATTTCCCTGCAGGATCAGACACAAACAGGCTGAGTGGTGATGTTAGCATCAAGGCAGCCTGTCACAGTTATGTGAGGGGAAAACCCAGAAGCCACACAGACTGAGTTTAATTCTCACCTCTCACATTACTTATCCATATTTTTCTGAAGGTTTCATCCTTTGGGAAGTGCTGAAACCTTCGGTGGAGTTGAATGTCCTGGATGTCACGCATTGTGACACTGTTAATCGCTGTTAGGATTATCCCGCTTCTGCTACTTTATTAGTTGTGATGGACATCTTCTTCTCCTCATTAACATTAAGATATTAAAATCTAATAAAACGCCACCAATAAAAAGTACTAGCTAGTATAGCTGATTAGCAATCACTGTCGGTTCACATTGCCATTACCACCTTCTCCGACAATGTAATGAGACCAGTTTTCCAGATTGGTCATGTGACCTTCGACATAGTCTATAAACCACTCCCACAACACATGTTACTACGCCCACAATACACCATGCCCCCAGCCATGATCTTTGTTTTGATGTACCATGGAGAAGATGGAGCTGAAGGACCCTTTGTTTTGAGCATTTATCAGCTCTGTGGTCATTGATTAAGATTTCAGTTAATAATATTAAGCCTCATTTTGTGGCTCTAATGACTGGTCCCTGAGCATAAACTCTCCATGATGAATCATGTTGCTAATTCTGGAGTTCAGATGAAGGTGAATTAATAATGAACTGATATCGTTAAAAAGAGCAGAAATAGCAAGAACCCCTCCAGGTGATATTTATTATTAAACAGCACATTATTTAAAATTGAATCTAATTTCCTGAACCTGTGTAGTTCTGGAACAGAAGAATGAGGATTTAAAAATAAATGTTCTAAGAGTATTGCTATAAAATGTAAGAGATTTCAGGGACAGAACACGGCTCAGTGTCGCGCTTCACTGAGAAATGTTATAACACGTCATTGATGTTATGCGTATATTGTCATTTTATTTTATTCAGTAGTTTTTGTTCATCAGTACAGATGAGTTCAGAATGAAGCACCAGCAGAGGGCAGCACTGACTCACAGGTACGCAGCGATGGTCTTGTGCCTCTAAAGAGTTTATGGGTTTACCTCCAGGGCCCATTCCTCCTCTTGGCTGAAAGGACATTTCGTCTCTAATAAAGTGTATTAGACGGTGATGTGAATGTTGTATTAGACGGTGAAGCTCCTGCTGAAGATCCTTTAAGCACACTCCGTACTGTGTGTCTTTACTCATCTGTAATGATTTATAATCGTACTACCTGGTGACACACAGATGAGGATGGGTTCTGCTATCAGTCTGGTTCCTCTCAAGGTTCCTTCCTCATGTTATCTCGGGGACTTTCTCCTCATCATTCTCGCGTCTGGACTGTTCATTAGGGATCTAAATCTACATCCAGATTTCTGTAAATGGTTGTGACCATGTCTGTAGATGAATGTGCTATACAAATAATAAAATATAATTGAAAAATACTATAAATTATAAAGCAATAAAGTTGACCTCTTGACATTTTTCATTTTCAGTTTGTAGACAAACATTTTGTGTGTTGGAAACTGATGTTTTTACACTGCAGTTTGTCACTAAATATCTTTACTGTTCGCTGATTTAGCTGCACACTGGAGTTTCATACCTTCATATTTAAGACTTTTTTTTTTTAGCTCCGAGGTTAAGGCTGTGTGCTCTTCTACAGAAGGTTATGAGTTTAAAATCCATCACCGCCTGTACCCACAAGACCCTTAACCATCTGCTCACTTGCATCCTGTGCTGTGGAGGGGATGTGGGTGGGTGGGTGTGTGTGTGTCCTGTGGAGGGGGT
>JAQQZX010000009.1:124282-139575 GCA_030068355.1 Notoglanidium maculatum | reverse complement strand
CTGTGGAGGATTGGGGGGGTGGGGGTGTGTGCTGTGGAGGATTGGGGTGGGTGGGTGTGCTGTGGAGGGAGAAGGTGTGCTGTGGAGGATTGGGGGGGGTGGGGGGGTGGGTGTGCTGTGGTGGGTGTGCTGTGGGGGGTGTGTGCACGCATGTGGGATGGATTAGTCTGTCTGTGTAGTGAGTGATCGGTCAATACTGAGTGTCTCTCAGCTCAAGTGTTACAGCACTGAAGGCCAGCAGATGACCAGGTGAAGATGAGCAGTCTGATTATTCAGCTCGGTCTCATCATGTAATCTATAGCAACACATTTCACTTCCACACAGACACGACCGCGGTAACACCTCAGTACCAACAAAACATCCCTGCTGAAAAATATTACTCCATATCAGAACCTGATAATTACATCATGTAAATCAAGCATTCATTGTGTGTGTGTGTGTGTGTGTGTGTGTGTGTGTGTGTGTGTAGTGATTGTCTGATGTTCATCCTGTGATTTCAGCACTATTGATTAGCATCATCCCTGATCCAGAGGAGTGTGGTCCACTGATTGAACAACCCAAAGTGTGTGCTGTGTGTGTCTGTGTGTACGTACATTCACAAATAGACTGCCCACATTAATATTGACTACATTGACAGATAATGAAGGTAATGCACTAATCAAACAATATATAGTTTGCTGTGTGTGTGCTCTACACTGAGACTGCAGTAGAGGTGTGATGGATCTATAGCAGCACGTGCAGAGGGATAAAAAAGATGTTTTTACAGTCACTATAGTAACAGAGAGAAACTTCTGCTCCTGCATCAGATTCAGAATAATAAATTACATTTTAACCTGTGATTTAATACACAACATTCTGACAACTAGTGCAATAGTCATCTATCTTCCTGGCTGTGGTTGTGTGTCTATGTGAATATCTATATGTCTGTATTGAGTGTTTGTGACACTTTCCAGTATTAAAGGATGATTGGATTATCAGAGTCGGTGTGTGATGTGTCGGTGTGATATCATGATAACCAGAGATTGATACTGTTAAACTTATGTTAATCCTGTACAGATAGTAATTGTTTCCTCCTTTCTTCATTTCTGTTATTTTATTAGAACATTAGCCTGCATGTAAAAAATCAGATCTAGAGCAGCAGATGGGAGCTGATCTGTCCCTCACGACTTCACACCTCCCTCTCACTTCTGCTATACACACACGCACACGCACTGCCCAACACTTCTGTTCTCCACGCTAACACACACTGTAACGATGCAGTCGGTTCTTGATCATTCTCAGACGCTGTAGAACACGACGCAATTCTGTTGTTCTCTTAGATGCGCTGACGTGTTTAACTCCCAGTATAAACATTTGTTTTGTTTTTGTCACCTCATCAGGCGCAGCGTTAAGGCTGTACATTATATTACATTGAGTTTTAAAACTGTGTGATATTTTAAGACATGAGAAGACCACGGCGTTTGTGGCGTGTCAGACCGATTAACACACTCGCACACATTCACACCTGCCAGTCAGTCTAATTGTACATGGTGTTCTGTGGTCAGGAAGTGCAAACATGCTAAGAGGATAAGCTAGCATAAAAACAGCCCTCAGTGAAACCAGTATAAAAAAACAAGGACAACGTGGGAAAGAAAAATAGTTTAAGGGGTGGTTTGATCAAGAGAAGAATACACATCAGTGCTGCTTTCGTCTCTGAAGAGACATAGCAACACAGCACAAGCTAGTTAGTCAGCTAGCGGTCAGTAATATCAGTGAACTTTATGTTCCGTAGTTGTGCAGATCATCTCCACTTGTTGAAAATGTCATTTGCTTATCTGTTGCTAACTAGCTTCATGATTGGCTAATCTTCTGGCTTCAGAGTTTTTTTGGGTTTTTTTTTCATGTCAGCCATGTTGCTGAAGACACAAAGGCAAGTCTTTAGCCTTGTTTTAGCATTAATTCTTGCTAATTTCTGCCAGAACTGCAGCATGCAGCTTTAATTATCACTGATATGACCTTCACACACAGGTTGTTATTTAGGGGTGTGTGTGGAGTAGTAGTTAACGTACTTAAGTGTAAATGTTAATCAGTGCTAATCTGCAGCTCCTCAGCATGGAGGATATTCCAGTCTTAGAGAATTTATTTTAAGAAGGAAGTCCTGCATTATTCATCACAGCTACTGAATTATTAACAGCGTGTGCTGACCGAAAGCAGCTATGAAGATGCTTAAATAAAATGCAAGATTAAAAGTAAGGTGCTTTTATCAGTTAGTCATTAAAACATCACTAGAATTAACTCATAAATATGAACTCATTCTTCTGCCAGGGGGAGTTCATGGAAGTCGCTAACAAAGCTAACTATTCTTAGCCAGCTATGTTGATTTACCTAGCATTATTAGCACATAGAATTAGCTAGTTATTGATGAATTCATTGCTGAACTGCTTTAAATGTATTATTATGAAGTCCTAACCCAGTGCTCATGTGATTTCTGAAGCTATAACACATTATATTGCTAGTATCTTTCCAGAGGACAAATATATCACTGTAATTTAACGTTAAACGTAACCAAAATAACATTACAAATAAGTCATCCTTTTTACTGTACATTTTTCCCTGATAAAGTTTGCAAGTAAAAAAACATCCATAAGGAAATTTTCTGGGTCTAAATAATAAATAAAGAATATTTTTTTAAGTAGAAAACAAGAATATTTTTACATTAATGGACCTTCTGTGGAGATGAAATGAAAATTTACAGTATATTTTTATTCAGTAAGTGTAAAATCAGATCCAGTGTTTATATGTAAATAAGGCCTTGTTTGTAAATGTATTTGTGAATAAATAAAAAGGGACGCTTGCTCTTCTCTGACCTCATTATTCACAGACGTGATGAGAAGGTTGATGAAGTTACACTGCAGTGCACTAAACTCCTCCCTCACATGCTGAAACCTCGCAGACGTGCGAGGAACCGACTCCGTCACGACGATGCAGAGAGAGTCACTAATAAACAACTCGAGTGGGATTAAATCCTTGCAGGTATTTATGCACTTAGAGATATTTCACCCTGAAACACCATCGCTGCATGTGCACTTCCAACAAACATCAATGTTTCAATCATAGGTACACTTTTAAAATATATATGTATTTTTAATAACTAAAAACATTTAGCATTGTGTTAGCAAATCCACCGTGAACCAAGTGTGTATTAAATTTTATAATTAGTGAGTCATCTTTAACAGCTTTTTTAGCTTAAAATTTTTGCATCAGTGTATGTTCACTTTGGTTTCCTACGTTACCCACAAGGCCAGTCTGATAATGATGCAGTGGGATTTAGCCTTCGTTTTCTCTCCTCCTAAAGTAGCGCTTTGGTCCTTTAGTTTGTTCATTTCCATCACTTTCTCATCTGTACACTCCTCTCAAACAGATCAGTTTCCAAAGCTTTCACAATATCACCGCCGACGTCATCGCACTCGTCATCGCGTATACCACTAACTGGCCGAGTCGAGTCCCTGCCGTTGTATAGCTGCATTGCATTCTGGGACTTTAAGTCCAGCGTTTGCTCCAATATCTCCACTACTTCTACACTGGATTTCTCATGAATACGATGCTAAACATTACTGGAAATAAAAAAATGTGTGGAAAAAATGTGTGTTTTTGGAGCTTTGGAGCTCCTATGACTCACCATTATAGCTAGCAATTACAGTAACAATAACTATAACCGTGTCCACGCTGTGACATCACAGAGTGACACACAATCGCTAACTTCTCACAGCAATAAAAAAAATTCAGCACCAACCAATAAATTATAAGCAGAACAAATAAACACATTCCAAAACTTTCTGTAGAAACATGGATGTGTTTCAGGGTGGAGTTTAACTTTAAAAAAGAGAGAGGAAATATTAAAAATGAGAGAAAAGAAGGAAGAAAGAATGTTAAAGAATTAACTTACAAAGAAAGAGAGAAGTGTGATGAAGCTGCTGATTGGTCATCTGCTCTAACGGTTTTTATGACATCAGTTGTCTGAGTGAATTTAAATTGTGCATTATTGTGTCAGTGTGTGTGAGAAAGTTTCACACTTGAAACTCTAAATAAAGTTTATAAAAACATAAAACTCTTCTGAAATCCAGGAGAAAACCGTGTGAAAAGTCAGAGGAAGAATGAAGAGAAGAGGCGAGAGCAAAATATTGGAATATCCACAAAATTAATGTCTGTGGGTTTCTTTTGTTACTGAGTGAATCTGTATTTGATGTTTAAACACAGTTTCTCCTTCCTCATGCAGTGAAACACACACGTGCACGTGAAAGCAACGAATTTATTGATTGATTTCTCATTACATGTATCTAATATCATGCAATGGTGGTAAAAATCCCCCTAAACACTACAGCTCAGATCACAGTATAGCTGAATAAGACACTCTTGTCATGAGAACAGGTGATGAAGGTTTAATACACATTTCATTAAAAGGCTGTTAAACTCACGTCGTCTCTCCACACAGCTGTGTAGCATCGTAAACATCACTGACGTGCGGCGTGTCGCTTAAACGCCACGTTTCACAAACAACTCACTCAGCACAGCAAATCAGAGGTGTGGTCCGTTATTCTGCCATCAGTTTATTATGTCTCTCTCTCTCTCTCACACACACACACACACACAGCTATAAAACATGCAGCTTTCCCCCACAGTATGTCCCATGCAACACAAATGCTCTCAGAACTCAACTTAATTAATAGCAACATACACAAGTCATAAATAATTACTTTAGCCCTGTAGAAGCAATGACTTATTTTTATCACTCGCTTTAACATAAATTGATCCCAAGATGCGTCATTCACTCTTCCTTTTACAGTCTCCTAAATACTCCGTATCATATACTAAGTGTCTGATAAATTATATTCTTTGTTAATTACTACAGGTAATAAGTAGATAAATACAGAGAAATACAGAGAAACTACAGCTGAAATAGCAGAGATTTCTCTTAGTAATTAAGCTGTAGTTTCTCTGTGTTTACCTGCTCATTACCTGTGATTACTGCCAAGTAACACACTATAATTTTCCAGAGCTGTATTTAGTAATTAGGGACTGTAAAAGGAAGGGTTACCGGTGCATCTGACTTTCATTCACTATAGAAATAAAGGAAAGCAGGAAGTAAAGGAAGACATAAAATCAGAGTAGAGACAAAGACGTCCTGTTTAAACATTTCCCCTCGTTCACGTCCCTGCAGTTTAGTCCCCTTGGACGCCACCTTAAGGGTTTTACTTTACAACTGACGAGATGAGTGTAGGATGAGGGCTCGAGTTGTCATCAGTGTGGAGTTCCAGAGCAAAGATTACCCAGAAGGCATTGCTGTTTCCAATATGAGGCAGTTTCCTTTCCAAAATGGTGGACGGAGCAATGATAAAAGTGTAAACATTTTACATTTCTGAGTTACTTTACTGTGCTAGTACATTTTCACAGCAGGCAGTAATTAATCCCGGTGTGTGTGTGTGTGTGTAAATCTCCACAGCTTCAGCTACACTGTTGAGTTTGAGTGTATTTATGGTACGGCACAATATGATGCAGCCCACACACACACACACACACACACACACACACACACACACACACACTCTTAAGGGGAAATGGACGAGGGCGCGTTATCAAAAGACCAATTCCTGTTTGATTCTCATTCTCTCTCCTCCGTGATGAAGACACAACGTCTTTGGTTGCATAAAACCGTAATTCCGTGTGAACGAAACTCTCAGAGAGGAGCTGAAACTCCATCAGTGTGTTTAACAGTGAAGATGTGCTACAGAAGGCTGGACGCTCCGACACGCTCGCCGTCTCCTTCGCAGGGCGCTGTGTATGAGATCAGCAGCTACTTTAGCAGGTTTATAAGTAAGTAAAGTGGATTTTGTCTAGAAATACAGTTTAGAAGAAAAAGTAGAATGAGAGAAGCAGCAGTTTGTCAGGCTACGAGTTTGAAGATGATGAAGAGCACTGATGAAGTCCAATGGCTTGGATTCGTCCAGTTTTGCACTTGTGATGTCATCACAGTGATTGTTAGCCAAAAACTTGTAAACGTGTGGCTTTTTTTGTGCAGAGCTATCATGCCACCTTATGTTCCCTCTGTACATCCCCTTGTTAGTTCCCCTTGTTGTCCTTGTTATGTCGACTGGCTTGCTATCTTCCCTCCGTTCAACATGGCCGATGCGCTACGGCTCTTTGTTGGACTTCCACTTCCACTGCGCGAGAACTCAGTCATGTCATGGAGCGAGGGTTCTCTGTACATGGCAACTAAAAACACACACACACATACATTTAATACATGTACACTGTATGACCAAAAGTATGTGAACACCTGAATATTGAACATGGCATTAATATGGAGTTGCTCCCCTTTGCAGTTATAACGCGCTCCACTCTGCTGTTTGGCTTCCCACTAGATGTCAGTGCATGGCTGTGGGGATTTGTGTTCATTAAGCTACAAGAGCATCAGTGAGGTCAGGCGCTGATGTCAGGTGAGGAGGTCTGTGGTGCACTCGGTGTTTAACAGATAGACAGACAGATTGGACTGCACACAGAGGCGTATCAGACTGTACAGCATTGTATTTGTTGACTGCAAAGACGTCACAGACCTTTGAGAGGTTTGGGGATGAAGTGAGCAGCCGGTTTGGTCTTTTTGACGCGGTTCCCCTTCATCACTCGTCCCTCCTTGTTGAGGCCGAGGTACCAGGCTCGACCCGACTGCTGCTGTCGGTACAGCATGGACGAGTACGTCACATAATAATTCTCAAACACAGACTCCTTAAACTTACACTCTGGAGTGAAGTGTTCCTGAGAGACGGACAGAAAAAATCACAAAACCTTAAACACAGAAGAAAGAAGGTGTCATTATTGCAGCTCAGCACAGAAACATTAAAACGCTTCCTTTTCTCCTGCAGCTCATATGAAGACCAGAGACTAATCAATTATCAGGAAAATATGTTTTTATATCTCATATACACAAAGAGGAATAATGTTCAAAATCAGGACCGTGTATATATCTGTGAAAATACTCTAAACTGCAGAAAAGAGTGTGTAGGTGTTTGTTTTGCAATCTGAAAACTGGCACAGAAACACATTTTAATAAACGTCACTTCCACATGACAGGAACACTTATTGGCACGGCGCTAAATTATTCATCATGTCAGAACACATTTAATCACAGCAGTGGGCACTGTCAAAACACACACTGAGCCGTCAGAGCCGCTCTGTGATTCCTGCACGTCTAATACACAAGACGTAAAACAGCCAAGCCTCAGAGACTGAGAGGGCACGATTAACAGCGTTTATATTTAAGACATGATGTTTTTCATTTGGAGTTTCTCTATCAAGTGGCCTAATTACATAATTTCTATGACAACAAAAATCAGTTTTCCAAATACAAATAACCAGCTGGATCTAAGCAACAAAATGTAATTTACACTATTAATAAATAGTGTCTGTCTGTGAGTGTGTGTGTGAGATAGTGTGAGTGTGTGAGTGAGTGTGTGTGAGAGAGAGAGAGAAAGTGTGTGTGTGTGAGTGTGTGTGAGTGTGGGAGAGTGTGGGAGAGTGTGGGAGAGTGTGGGAGAGTGTGTGTGAGTGTGTGTGAGTGTGTGTGTGAGAGAGAAAGTGTGTGTGTGTGTGTGTGTGTGTGTGAGAGAGAGAGAGCGAGAGAGAGAGAGAGAGAAAGAGTGTGTGTGTGTGAGTGAGTGAGTGTGTGGGTGTGTGTGTGAGAGAGAGAGAAAGAGTGTGAGAGTGTGAGAGTGTGTGTGTGTGTGTGTGTGTGTGTGTGTGTGTGTGTGTGTGTGTGTGTGTGAGTGAGAGACCAAAAAAAGAGAGATATGAAAAATAATCATCCATGGGGTGATGTTACGAAGCGGAGTTGCCGCTACAACCTCACACTATTATAATGTTTCATTTATTAATAAATCATACATCATTTTTATCCATTTGTTGTAACATTTATTGTTATGGAATGTCATGTTGTGGAAACCAGTTAGTTCAGAAGCTTGCAGAGTTTCATGATTATTAAATAAATCCGTATCAGGACTCACCTTGAATCTGATCTCTAATAAACACGTCTGAAGACTTTAAAAAAGAGGTCTTCACAGGGTTCTTTATATATTCATGGTTTTCAGTCCCCTAAGTGTGTTCTACCTTTGCACCCTTTCTAATGGGGCTAGAACCTTTAAGGGGTTCCTCTACAGGAGCAGCACGGTACCCTTCCAGGTTGCTTGTAGCAGTGGAAGTGAAGGTTGTGATGGTGTGTGCAGACTGACTCGTGTTAGGGATGTGGAGGTGATGGTGTTTGCTGTGATTGGCTGTGGTACATACGGAGGTGTACAGGTAGCCCTCATTGTTCATGGCCAGGTAGAGTTTCGTCTGAACGCTCTGTATCGCCACCACACGCAGACCCACTGGGATGAGATTAAACACCGCTGCGGAGTTGAGATAAAGAAGTGCAGAGTGAACGAGTGTACTGATGGAGCAGTCTAACTCCAGTTTCCACAATTTATTCACCACAGGGAGAAATCTAGTCTTAAAATGACCTGAACATCAGGTTTTTTATTATAAATTATAAAACGTTTCTTTAACTCAGCCCAAATACAGACCATAACTGCTGTCCTCCTCTTTAGTGCCATCGATGGTTCCGTCTGCTTGGAGCTGCAGGTGAAAGCCCTGACGGCTGCACAGTTTAGTGACGATTCCTTTAAGCTGCGGCTCTGTGGAGGTCACAAACAAACACAGAGCAATATAAAGTAATGCTGACTTTAAACTATCTTCAGAATATTTTAATATATTGTCTGTGAATAAGAGTTTAAAGGCTAACAGACACCATTAAAACATCACATAACAAGCGAGTGGGTCACTCAGGTCACATGCAGTTTGTGTCTTGTGGGCGTGGCCTGTTACGAGATTTACTTTATTGTACAAATGACATTCCTGTAAAATATTTACACTTCAGATGGTTTATTTTATTAATTTAAATCTATTTTATCATGTGTCTTACCAAAATGTGCTTAATACATGTGTATATTTTTAGATTCACATTTATTTTTGTTGGTTTGTTTGTTTGTTTCCTTCCTCTTCTGTGTCAGAAGGCAAAATGATGACTGTGTAAGCCTTTAAAAAAGAAAAAAAGCTAATTACTAACAAGTTGAGGCTAATTAGTGCTGAGAGAAATGCTGCGCTGTAAACAGAACCACAACAGCAGTTAGTTTTGCTCCTGACTCATCTCATCGCATGGGTAATGGACTCTGTGCAGGCTGGGTGTGTGAGGGGGCAGGAAGAGTCACTGCCCTCGGGCTCCACACCACAGGGGGCACTACTTTATGATGCTTTTGTGTTTATAGTCTCAATAGAATGACAGATTAGTACATGTTTTGAATAACACTGGTTTTAACATCTGTCCCTGGATCAGGCTTCAACAAACAAACAGGAGTGAAGACACGGGGTAAGGGGGGGGTGGAGGTGGGGATTTATGAACTACAGGGGTTATGAAGTAGGGGGTTAAGTGGTAAGGGGGTTATTTGGGGTTTATGTGGTTTATGGTGTGGGGCTTATGGGGGTGGGGGGGGTATGATGATGGTAGTGGTGATGTGCTGGTGGCGATGAGTTTTAAGGACTCTCGCAACAACCTAGAACTTCAGTCCAGGTTCTTAAAGTTCTTTGCCTTTACAGCCCCACCTAACACCTCTGTCAACCCAGTGCACTTTTGGAAAATAAAACCAGCAATATTAAAATTCCACAGGATCATCAGTGTGAGAGGAAATCACAGCAAGAGAAGCGGAAATGTCACTGGGAGAGTTTATTTACAGAGTTTTAAAAAAAACATGAAAACTTTTTGCGTTTAAGAATTTATAATCAGATTATAATTCAAGCTCTGTTCAACTAAAATTAATTATATCTCCTTAATTTTCTAGATTAAATGATATCAGCTGAAGTGATAAGTTATCAAACTGTTTTGGTGACAGAATGTTCAGAGTTGTGATCCGTTGCACAGCTGCAAACTATACAAATGTCCAAGTTGTCTGATTCACAGTGGTGGCGCAACGGTTAGGGCGCTGGGTTACTGACCAGAAGGTTCAAGCACCAGCACCACCAAGCTGCCTCTGTTGGGCTGCTGAACAAGGCCCTTTACCCTCTCTGGACTAGGGGTGGTGTATCGTAGGTGACCCTGCACTCTGACCCCAACTTCCTAACAAACTGGGATAAGTGAATCAGAAAATTTCACTTTGATGTAATGTACACGTGACAAAGGTAAAGACGACTTCTGCACATTGTCTGATTCTGCACATCAAATAGGTTTTAAAATCCTCCACTTTCACTTCACCAAATACACAAAAGTATGCAGTGATTCCAGTCCAATGTTTGGACCCGTTTCTGTACATTTTGTTCCGTGACTAGCACTGGGTTTAAAACATCAACTCTGTTTATCATGTTGTTTACTTCAGAATTATCTGAATCTTAAAGTTCTTCTGTATTAAAAACAGTCAGTCAGGTTGGAAACACAGCTATGACTTCATCCATTAGATCAAATTAAGGATGAAGAATGATGATGATGATGGTTTCTCTTCTCGCATTTGTCAGATGGTGATACAGAAGGTGAAGGTTGTGTTGGAGTTTAATCTGAATCAGTAAACCAACATTTACTAGATCAGGTAAAGGAAGAATGAAAATCATGAAGATGATAAATGTGATGATGATGGTGATGAATAGAATAAATAGTTACTAGTTGTCACCAGACCTGGCCTTCTCCTCTTCCTCTTCTTGGAGCCGAAGAGTTTGACCCGTGAGAAGAGGTTCAGTCGGCTGGGTTTCTCACAGGTTCCTGTGCTCCGGGTGGGACTACAACGAGCCGCCTTCGCTCTCTCCTTCTCCTTCTCTTTCTCTCTCTCCCGCTCGCGCTCTCTCTCCCTCGCCTGCCTCTTCTGCCGGATGAGGGAGCTGGCGATCGCTGCGGCTGTAGCCAGTTTGGCGGATTGTGGCTTCGGTGGCGTCCCAGATTAAAAACTCTTGCGCCTGGATTTTATCCCTTTTTAAGGCGCAACAAAAATTAGAAACACGATCAGAGACCGATCCTGCATCACTTCATCACGACATAACATCACACCACACACAGTCCACTCAGAATTTTCAAACATCCCATAATACACCCTGAAATCATCTACAGTCAGAGGTGCAGCTTTCCCACTTTACCCGGAGACATCATGATGAAGATGATGATGAAGGTGTTGAAGGTGCGCAGAAAAAAAGACCTAAAAATATATACACACAACAGCAGGAGAACAGAGAGCAGTGTTTTCTGGAAAAGGTCTGATCACGCGGTTACGGTGTGAATGAGACGCACGGCACGTGGAGATCCTCGCTGCTCTCGTGCCATGTCATGATCCCGAATGGCCCAAAAACCGGCACCTGTTACCAACCCGAGCCGACCCGGACCACCCATCATCCCCCTTCTGACCGAGAGAGAGAGATGCAGACGCTCCTCTCCGTCTATCCTCCTGTTTTTGAGTCTTGACTCATTTTATCGCCGTGTTTCCCTCGCGCGCCTCTCCCGTCTCTCTGCTGTTTTTCCGCAGCACGTCCAGATTCCCCGAAAAAAAAAACCCAAAACACAGAACATCCCCTAGAGACGACAGACAGCCACGCACTCCCTGCTGCAGACGGAAACACGCACTCACGCGCCCTGATTATCATTCGTTCATTAGGATCGTGTAAGAGCGGCGCGCGCTGAGGGCGGATGCTGAAAAGCCCGATCTGTTGCAGGAGGATGGCGGGATGGAAGGAGAGACAGAGGGAAGGAGGAAGGGATGGACGGTCAGTTTTGCCCCACGGTCTCTCAGCTCTCCTGCAGCACAAATTCAGCTCACACACAGAGGTGCGAGGGCACCCGCGCGCGCGCACACAAATACACACACACACACACACACACACACACACACACACACACACACACACACAGGACTGTGCACTTTCAGAGCCTCTGCACCGAATCTGAGCATTTTACTGCGGAAATCCCAGTGAACTATTATTATTATTATTAAATACAGCGATAAAATCAGCAGTGCACGTGCATATTATCAATAACAATGATTCTCTTATCATCATTAATAATTAAAAAAAATATATAATTAATGTCCAGGCAAAGCTTATTGTTGCTTTAAGCTCGTACTGCATCATTTACTCTGAACATTAAATTATTAGCAATGATACATGTGTGTGTGTGTGTGTGTGTGTGTGTGTGTGTGTGTGTGTGTGTGTGCATGTGTATGTGTTACATCTCAGTGTGTTACATCTCTGTGTGTCTGTATTTCATGTGTGTGTGTGTGCGCGCGTGTGTTGCATCTGTGAGTGTGTATGTTACATGTTTGTGTTCCATCTGTGTGTAATATCTCTGTGTCTATATTTTACATCTGTGTGTGTATGTAACATGTGTGTGTTATATCTCAGTGTGTCTGTATTTCATGTGTGTGTGTGTGTGTTACATCTAAGTGTGTTACAGCTCTGTGTGTGTTACACCTCTGTGTGTCTGTATTTCATGTGTGTGTGTGTGTGTGTGTGTGTGTGTATGTGTGCTACATCTGTCTGCACTGGTGCCAGCAGCTGTAATCCTGTACACACCCTGCATATATTTAAAAAAAATTATTTTGTTCATTTTTTTACATTCTATCTTGAAAATAAAATTGTGACGTCTTTTGATTTTTATGTTGTTGAATAATGTGCTTGAGAATGAAATGCACTCTTTTTGCTGCCTTACTCTGGCCACTCACAACGTTTTGATGCAACTACATTTGAAAGCCGATGATGGGTGTCACTGCATGATCAACATTTCTGGCGTGTCATCGTGATGTTGGCCATGTTGGAATTAGCCAGGTTTAACTTATCTAGTGTGTTAGTAAGCACATATTTAACCTAGAAATGAGCGAAAGAAAATGATGGGTCATTTTACAGGCTTTTAAAATTAGAAAGTGATCTATTGTCAGCAGTGAAGATTCCGCTGAGATCAGCATGAGCACCGAGTCTGATAACATTAGTGCTACACACAGAATGAACTTCAAATATGTGTGTATTACATCTGTGTATGTTACATCTGTGTGTGTTACATCTGTGTGTGTTACATCTGTGTGTGTGTTACATCTGTGTGTGTGTGTGTTACATCTGTGTTTATTACATCTGTGTGTATTACATCCGTGTGTGCACTACATCTCTGTGTGTTACATCTGTGTGTGTTACATCTGTGTGAATTACATCTGTGTGTGCATTACATCTGTGTGAGTTACATCTGTGTGAGTTACATCTGTGTGAGTTACATCTGTGTGTGTGTTACATCTGTGAGTGTTTGTGTGTTACATGTGTCTGTTACACGTGTGTGTGTTGTGGATTAACGTTCTTTCAGGTTATGTGTTGTTACATTACACACAGGAGCAGTTTTGTGGAAAAAGGCTCCATGTGTGGAAAGAAAACCCAGATTAAAGCTTCACTCACACACTCACGTTTTAATTTCTTATATTTCCTCCTCACTTTGCACTTAAAGTCACATGATCACCCTGAAAATATGGGAACTAATCAACATTTATAAAATGTCTATAAATTTGTTTTGGGAAACAAATCTTCATGCAGGTGTATTAAAAGAGAAAGACTCGCACAGACACACTGTAATGTGTACAATGTGTAAATGTGTATTACAATGGTGGAAATGTGCAGCATGTCAGCTGTGTGTAAAAGTGACTGACGCTAAACTGAGTGAAGCATTTCTCACACACTGCCTTCACACCCGGGAGTCTCACAAACGCAGGACACGTAGAAAACTTCAGCTAAAAGCACTTCAAACACATTACTAATGTAACCTCTAAAACATATTAAAGAGAAACCTTTAAACATCCAGTTATGGCTAACTTATTGTAATAATAATAACAAAAATAATAATAATAATAATAATAATAATAATAATAATAATAAGAAGAAGAAGAAGAAGAAGAAGAAGAAGAAGAAGAAGAAGAACTCTTTTCAAATCAAAATTGACATAGTTCTTTACAGAGTGATTACTACAGAGATTTAAAAAAAAAATAAAAATAAAAAAAATATATAAATATATTTAAAAAAATATGAAAAAAGATTATTTTATTTTATTTAGTTTATTCCCAAAGTCTTCCTGTAACACATGTTTAATTGAATACGTGTTAAACATCAAAAACAAAATTGAACACATATTGTACTACACTAGTATGATAAGTATGATCAGTTGTATATATATATATAAATCTCTGGATAAATACTTTATTCTGAATCACACAGAAAACTGAAGCTGATGTTATACCTGATGTTGAGCTTCTTAAAGGAAAAGCCATGCTGCAAGAGAGGAAGTCGTCTCCTTCTACAGGACAGAGAGAGAGAGAGAGACAGAGAGAGACAGGGGAGATGAGAGGAGGATCATCGTGTCCATTAACACTATGTTTAGCTGAAGGCTGTTATCAGTCGATGGAGCTACGACGCGTCTCTGATTTTCATACTAAACAGCAATAACAGCAAAATACACAGGTTCAAAGGTCAAGTACACCTACATATGGCCCTCTTCCAGGTGTGTGTATCTGTGTGTGTTCACTTAGCTGTAATTTAGACTATCACATTACTGATCAGTAATAATCTTATAAACACAATAATTGTAGAACTGGAGCAGCAAAAGAAAACCGGTTGGTTTGGGACACACCCAGAGTGGAACAGATGATGGTGTTTATGTGCACTATACAGTGAATAAGGCATGTGGTTTGGGACAAACCCAGAGCAGATTGATGGCAGAAACAGCGTGGTGACGTCACCAGTGTGGTCGCGTTCATTAATGATGTTATTGATGTGAGCAGGAATGAAAATGGAAATTGAATCAGAGCTCTGAGTTTCCTGTTACAAACACAATCACGTGTAAATTGCAGAATGAGTGATTAAGGGCACTTCATATTATGCAGGCTATAAATCCAGGCTTTTACATAATTCACTGAAATGAAGCGCTGCTGCTGTTTTTCCCCTCATATCTTCAAACATCAGGACTCTAATACTGACCGCAAACGTCTGAATTTTTATTGTTATTCATTATTTTATCAATCAGCAAAACAACAGTAACCAGCTTTGATTAAAAAACACATTAAAATGATATCATGTATTAAAAGTAGAATAGTGTGAATTTAAACACTAATCACACTCCCACTGTTTAAAACTGTTTACATTACAAACTCTTGAGAGTGAGTGTGTGTGTGTGTGTGTGTGTGTGTGTGTGTGTGTGTGTGTGAGAGAGAGAGAGAGAGAGAGAGAGAGAGAGA
>JAQQZX010000009.1:46240-67206 GCA_030068355.1 Notoglanidium maculatum | reverse complement strand
GACAGGATAGACACAGAAAGGAAAGAAAAGGGACAGTGATCAAATAAAGAAACAGAGACAAGATTTTCAATCTAACAGGAACCTGTATTAATCTCAGGATTTGTACAGATTTTTCTTTTCCTGAAGTGTGTATACATTTTTTGGCTGACTCTGTATACACACATACATATGTATATGCACACTAGCACTATGTAGAAAGAAGCATAATGTTTTCTTATTCTATTTATTTATATATATATATATATACACACACACGCACACGTACATGTGTGTGTGTTGCAGGTGGAAGATGAGGGTGTGTTGCGGCTCCTGTATGATGAGGCTAAATTAAACATTATTGAGGGCCGGTACCCATGTGACCCTGAGCACTGGAGTCGATTGGCTGCTCTCTCCTGCGCTATAGAGATCGGTACAGGACTCGACGACCAGCAGCTGACCTCTGCTATCAGGTACTCACACACACACTCGGCTATCAGGTACTCACACACACACTCGGCTATCAGGTACTCACACACACTCGGCTATCAGGAACTCACACTCATAAATATCAGGTTATTAGCATAAATACCGATATACAAATATAGAGCTATACAGTGTTGCATTAATATTAAACTTTTAAATTAAATATTCATATATGTAGACAAAATGTAATGTAACAAAATGCTATATTCAGTTAGGGGGGGTTTATATATATCTGATAAATGTGTGTGTGTGTGAGTCAGAGAGAGGAAATTGTCATCGCTGCTGCCGGCCCACGTAGTGGGGGGCATGGGGGCGGGGCTTCTCTCCACCCTGAGGCTGAGGGCGGGGCGTCGTGCTGAACTGGAGCAGAGTCTACTGAAGGAGTACCACACACTAAACATGCACACTGAGCCACGCCCAATCATCCTCCAGTACCTCAGCATCTGCCACACACTTCCTTATTACGGGTCAGTACACACACACGCGCACACACCCTCACACACAGATAGTATATAAGATTTGCCTGCCTATAAGATCTGTGTGTCTTATATACTCTCTCTCTCTCCCTCCCCTCCAGGTGTGCATTCTTCATGGGTGAGATAGATAAGCCCGCTCAGGGCCTGCTGCAGCGTGGAGGGCGTAAGGCGGTGAGTGTAGGGATCAGTCTGGAGGGAGTGTACGTCATCGACACTAAGGAGAAGGTGAGGAAGGTTTCTGACTGCAGGGTTCTCCGAGTCACTGTGTTACTGAAGGGTGTGATGCTGCTCCACGCTTTATCACGTTGTATCACATTTATCACATCCTCGTATTGTTACACCTCTGTGTGTTTGTGTGTGTTTCAGCATGTGCTTCTGGGTCTGCGGTTCTCAGAGCTGTCGTGGGATCACACCTACCCTGACACTGAGGGAGCCTCGCACATCCTCTGGCTGGAGTTCGATGGAGAGGAAGATGGGACACCTGTCAATAAATTATTGAAGATTTACTCTAAACAGGTGTACAGACACGTACATACATACGTGTGTGTGTGTGTGTGTGTGTGTGTGTGTGTGTGTGTGTGTGTGTGTGTGTGTGTGTGTGTATATGCGCACGCACACTCGGATGCATGCATGTTCTGGTGTTTGTTTAACTGACCTAGCTGGTTTGTGTGTGTTCCAGGCGGAGCTGATGAGCGGCCTGATTGAGTTCTGTGTGGAGTTGCGCTCTGTCAGTGATGCGGCTGCGTCCCAAACGGCTTCAGCTCAGGATGAGAGTGTTGAGGGAGCAAGGGGGCGACGGGCAGGGAAAGTGCGCAGGCAGAACAGTGTAGTGTGCAGCAGAGTCCACACACTAAGTACCATCAGCTATGTGGATGACGGTGAGTGGAACAACATTAATCAGTTAAAGACTGTCACAGAGAAATAGAGGGGCAGATTGAGTGTTGAATGGCAGATCTGAGTCAAATTCATACAGAGTCCATACAGTGGCATCTCTATACAGAGTGGCAGCTCGGAGTCACATCCATAGATCATGGGAGTCCAGCGTTACCTCTGTATAGATTGGCAGTCGTGTCTGTGTCCCTGAATCATCGCAATACTGTATTATTAGTTCATGCTGCCACTTAGTGTATTGGCCTTGTTTCCAGTATGTAAAGTGCAGGAACAATAAGATCTCACCTGTTCACCTTTCAGGTAAAGAGATAAAGCGTCTGAAACCGAAGAGAGCGGCATCCTTCTTCACCAAGCAAACTTCCTCTTATGCTGCCGTTCAGGTGACCACTGACAACGTGGAGTAGACCTGAACCACTGTCCTCTATAGAGCAGAGACCAAACACACACACACACACACCCCATGGTGATGAACTGAAGGGACAGACAGACTGAACCAAGTGCAACATGTGCGGGTAATAGGTTACAGCACAGTGCTGCTGCGGAGACATTTCTCCACTATGCAAACACCACTAAACCAAACGGAGAAGAAAACTCATGAAACTGTCTCTCTTACCAAAGTGCCAGAGTGTCTGACCTCAGTGTGTTCTCACATCAGTGCTTTATCCACTCTTCACACCGTGGCACGTGTTTATTATCCACTCGTCACATTGCGGCACGTGTTTATTATCCACTCGTCACACAACACCGCTGCTTCACTGAGGTAATTTTTTATCTACAAATCTCAGTCTGGCCTGCTAGAGGCTGTGTCCTAAACTGCATGTTTAATACAATCTCAAATTTATGTAGTTCTTTCTAAAAAGTGATAAATAGAGGAATCACTTTTTAAAGAGCAATTTTACCCTTGTCTTGTGGTTTCTTTTTTTTTTTTTTTTTTTTAAGAAAAGGGGTTTGTATCAACACAAGACAGAATAAAAAAATTTTCTCTAATATATTAACAAATGGACAAATATGTATGTGTATATTATAATACTATTATAACAATTGGGCAGTGTCCAAAACTGCATTAGTACACTAAAGGTGCACCACCTGGAATTTGGAATGGGGTGTTTTGTTTCTTTTATAGGGTATAAGTGTGCAAGTCTTGGGTCACAAAAAGCACACTGCTGCACTTTGTAGTAATTGTATTAAATAGTGTGTGATGTAGGTGGCTGTTCTGACAGTCTGCAGTCCAGCGGTGTGTAATTTGGACATAACCATAGACTTTTACCTTAAAGTTAATTCCAAAATACAGGAAGAAGAATTTGTCTATTTACTGTAAAAATTAATTTCCTGCACACATAATGAGTGTCTCAATTATTACAGAATGTATACTATAAATAAGAATGTTTACAGCTGGCCTTGTTAAACCTCTTTAAGTCTCATTAGGCCTCATTAAGGCTAATTCTTATGTGTTTCACCATCGAAGTGACCTGAGTGTGCAACTTTTATCTGAAAGGTTTGTGTGCTTTCTGACTGAGACAGTGAGAACGGTCTGAACCTGACACAGGGGTGTTAATTTAACACTCACACCGTGGACTGTGAAACGTTCAGAACACATTACATGACACTCTGAGAGATTTAAACAGGATGATTCACTGCTGAAAGCCTGACTATGCTAATCATGTTAGCAGGACTTTTATATGAAATTGTAAATATTTGTATCATGTTCTAATTTAAAGACTGAGGCTGTCGTGACCAATAATAACCTGCTTTTTTGTATCAACGTTCTCTGTGTGTGTAAAATGAAGCTTTATATATCAATGTTCCAGTTTAAGAAATTATACTTGATGGAATATTCATCATTCAAACTCATTTTTATTTTCAGTTGATTTTGCGAGAGAATTTTTAATGTTGTTTTCTAATCAATTTATGTGACATTGCAAAAAATGCACTAATGCTAGTTATTGTAATCTAAACTAACCATATGCAGCATTATAACTGTTACTCTTTGTACTAATTTCATTAGTTGTATCAGTGAATTTTATATGAATATTGAAGTAAACTTGCTTATATTGAGGTTTTTTTTTTAGCTTATCAATAAGAAATAAAAAGTAAACCATGTCATCAAAACAGTTTATTTGATTGATTTTGTCACTTTCAGATAATTATATTGATGGATTATTTAATGTATTAACCCGTACTTCATAGAACCGTTGAATATATCTATATAATATAAACTATACATCATAAAAATAATGTAGTAGCAATACTGTTTTAGGTTGTAGACGGACTTTTATTTTGAAGTGTGCGAGAGTCGGGCGCCATCTTGTTTTACCTCATTAAAAACAAACCTGAGGCTGAAGTTGCTGAAACAGATGTTACGCTGAAATCTGATCGAAACATCAGATTTTCCAGGCGTAATTGGTAAATTTGAGCTATTCTGGTGAATATGGAGGTTGAGGGAGGCAGTGCTGCTCCTAAGCGGCGGGTTCATGGGCTCCTGCAGCTTTATTACGGACTCAGTGAGGAGGGGAAAGCGGAGCAGACCGAGTCCGCGGATCCGTGTGACATCAACGGGCCACATTTCGACCCGGAGCTCTACCTCAACAAGGTGAACACACCGCCACTGAGGACCACAGGACTGACTTAATGATTTAAATTGATTGTCATTGTTATTTATTCACCTCACACCAGAAGAACACGACGGTTTCATTGATTGGTGTTAGAGTTAGCAATGAAGCTAACTGCTGAGGCGCAGGTGTTCCAAAGGGGCGCGAGCCCCGCGGCTCAGAGTGACGTCAGCTTTAAAATAAATATTAAAATAAACAGTAATTTAGTGAAGTGCTTCACTTTTGAAGGGAATCTTTACCGCTCACACACAGACTCCTACTGTACAGGAGAGAGAGCAAAATTAGACAAATAATGTAATTGTTGGATTATTTTCATTTCATGCTAATTGCAGTACAACTTTAAAGCTACATGCTGTTGCTATGGTAACTGAGGTGGCTGCTGTTATCATCATGTGACCTTTTGTAAGTCACTTTACGTCACACTGCACTCCAACAACACTGATGATTTTCTGATCTCAGATAGGAAATCTCCAAGAGTATATCAAGTCCACAAGTGAACTTGGCGTGATTATTAGTGTGTGTGTGTGTGTGTGTGTGTGTGTGCGCGTGTGTGTGTGCGCGTGTAGTTGAGAAAGGAGTGCTCTCTAACGGAGCTGATGGATCAGGAGAGCTGTATGGTGAAACAGATCCGTTCTCTAGACAGTGACATGCAAACGCTGGTCTATGAAAACTACAACAAGTTTATTTCTGCTACTGGTCAGTAAAACACACACACACACATTAATAACACTACATGATGAGCATGATTATTAAGTTATATTATTGTGTCAGGTGTGTTGATTATTATATATGTGATATAAGAAAGAATTAAAGAAATGCCTATTCACGTGTAGCCCCGCCCTCAAAACCCTGATGATATTTTGCATAATGTACAGGTGTGAATGTTCACCACCATGCTAACTGCTAAGCTGATGTTACAACTGTGCCATTTGTGAATTAATGTGTGTTAGGCTTTTGTAAAACATACTGTGTGTATATGTTTCTCCTCAGACACCATCAGGAAAATGAAGAATGACTTTAAGAAGATGGAGGATGAGATGGACTGTCTCTCAGCCAACATGGCCGCCATCACCGAGTTCAGTGCCAAGATCAGCAGCACACTGCAGGACCAACACACACAGATCACCAAACTGTCAGGCATGGACAAACACACACACACACACACACACGCACACACACGCACACAGAAGCACTAAAAACAACATGGGTTATAACTCCGTGTGTTTGTGCGTGTGTGTGTGTGTGCGCTCAGGTGTTCACTCTCTGGTGCGTAAGCTGCAGTTCCTGTTTGAGTTCCCAGCGTGGTTGAGGAAGTGTGTTGAGTGTGGTGAGTTTGGGCGAGCGGTCAGTGCTCAGAAGAGAGCGCGCTGTGTCCTCAACCACTACAACAACATCACCTCGTTCAGGGGCATCCAGGACGAGTGCAACACCATCATGATGGAATTAACACTGCACCTGAGGGACAGGTTCAGGTAGACAAACTCAGCAGCATGTTAACATTAAACACTCATCAAACAGTTACATTAACATCACCTTCTGCACATTTACTTCTAACACATTTCAGTGACAGGTAAAATTACCTCTGCGGAAAAATCATATTAGCACTAACATTTACTACATTAATACAAGATGCAAGTGTTTAATGACATGTCAATGGTGTGTTAATCCCATATTAATCCTTATGTTGATGATGCGTGTGTGTTTTAGTGACAGCAGTGCGAGTGCAAAGGAGCTGTCTGAGTGTGTGGAGTTGTTGCTGCAGCTGGATGAGCCGGCTGAGGAGCTCTGTAACAAATTCCTAAGCCACGCCCACTCTAAGCTGGAGGCTGATTTGCAGGGCTTAGAGGTGGATCTCAGCGATTCTTCCCAGAAGCCGAGCTCGGGACCGGATGTAACCCCCGTGTCTCCTTCCGAGACAAACCCGTTCCTGTCCACGGCGAGCAGAATGGACATTCTGGAGTTTATTGATCGAGGCTGTAACGAGTTTGTCAGTAACCTGTGTTTAGTTATCGCTTCCTATCAGGAGCTATTTATTACCCGTCCACAGGGCGGTGACCACGCCCTCAAACACCTCCCTCAGATGGCCAATCAGAAGCTGCACCAGTTTGTGGACACTTTAGCAGGCAGGTACTTCACACTAGTGGAGCGCAGGATACAGGAAGAGAAGGGTGTAGGAGACAATTCCCTCCTCGTAAGAGCGCTAGATCGTTTCCATCGCCGCCTCCAAGCCGTGTCTAAGCTGCTTCCGGGGTCAGAGGTCACAAGCCGGGGGACTGACATTGTTATTAATGCGGCACGAGAGAGAATCAAACAGTACCTGTGTGCGTTACAGAGCTTCTACCTGGATAGCCTCACCGACGTCAGACAGGCCCTTGCCGCACCACGCATCACGGTGGGCGGAGGTAGTGGAGCACTGGGAGCAGGCAGTTCTGCTGCCAAAGATGCACCACCTACTCTCCCAGAGCTACTGACCTCGCTGTCGAACTCCATTCTCAATCAGATCAAATCAGTGTTGGTTTCTGTGCACCTGTTCACTGCTAAAGACATCACCTTCTCCAACAAACCCTACTTCAAAGTCAGTGTTCATTTTATTACAGTAGCCATATTAGCTCCGCCCACAACTGTTCCCTTACTTAAAATCTCCTTTGTGTTTGTGTGTGTGTGTGTGTGTGTGTGTGTGTGTGTGTGTGTGTGTGTGTGTGTGTGTGTGTGTGTGTTCAGGGAGAGTTCTGCAGTCAGGGTGTGAGAGAGGGGCTTATCGTGAGCTTCATTAAGTTTATCTGTCAGTCATCACGTCAGTTCTGTGAGAGTGCAGGCGACCGCAGCAGCTCAACTCCGCCCACTTTACTGTTGCTCCTGTCACGCCTCTGCCTCGACTACAGCACGTCCACCATCTCCTACATCCTCACACTGACCGACGAGCAGTTTCTCACACAGGTACACACACACACACACACACACACTGGGCCTGTTGTGTGGTGTGTATCTGTCTCACTCTCTGTCTCTCTGTGTTAAACTCAGCTTCATTCTCCGATAACTACAGTGACGACTCTGTGTGCTGAGGCCCGAGAGGCAGCACAGAAACTCCTCAACCACTACGTCAAGGTAAGCTAATATGATAATATTGCATTCAACTTCACACAGAAGCAGGAAGTCGGAGCTGGGAATTATGTCATCGTTTAATCTCTGTGTGTTTGAGCTACAAAGTGGGGGAAAAACACAGATGCCTCCATGTTTTATTTCAACACGCTAATAAAACTCAATTTTATTATCAACACGCTAGCCAGCTCACTGTGATGAGTGATGTGTATTTTCCTCAGAACAGTGAACTGTAGAGTCAGTGTTACAGATTTAATAAGTGAATATATCTGTATGTAAAGCTTGAGTGTGTGTGTACAGTATAGCTCATTTAACGGTAAGAAGTGCTGCTGTGTTTACTGCTGACACTCTGAGCGGCCATGTTGATTTGAAAGTTACTGAACCAGAGACCATCGCAAGCTCCAAAGCAGGAATTCTGAGCTGAGGCGGCGTGGTCTTAGGTAGTGGTCCAGAATTATGAGTTACGAACTCTAGTCGAATCCAGCAGGATATGATGCTGTTTTAATCTGCAGGGTTGAACTCTGTGTGTGTGCGTGTGTGTGCGTGTGTGTGCGTGTGTGTGCGTGTGTGCGCGTGTGTGCGCGTGTGTGCGCGTGTGTGCGCGTGTGTGCGCGTGTGTGCGCGTGTGTGCGCGCGTGTGCGTGCGTGTGTGTGCGTGCGCGTGTGTGTGTGCGTGTGTGTGTTTCAGGTTCAGGGTTTAATCATCTCTCAGATGTTGAGGAAGAGTGTGGAGACACGGGACTGGGTGAACACCATCGAGCCGCGGAATGTACGTGCTGTAATGAAGAGAGTGGTGGAGGACACGACGGCCATCGACGTCCAGGTATCAGAGTAACTGATGAGTCATTGTGTTGGTGTGTAGAGGTAAGGTGGGATGGGGGTGTTGGGTTGGGAAAGGAAGTGCAGAGGGTAATTAAACCGATCCCAGAGCACGCTCCGCTGCTTACAGCCGAGAAAATACACTGCTTTATTTAACTCTGTACTCACTACACCTGCTTACATTAACACACAGTTCGTTTACATTTGTGTGTGTGTGTGTGTGTGTGTGTGTGTGTGTGTGTGTGTGTGTGTGTGTGTGTGTGTGTAGGTGGGCTTGCTGTATGAGGAGGGGGTGAGGAAAGCCCACAGCAGTGACTCCAGTAAACGCACATTCTCTGTCTACAGCAGCTCCAGACAACAGCTACGCTATGCTCCCAGTTACACACCCAGGTACACACACACACACACACACACACACACAAAACACTTACTGTAAACAAATCAGCACATTGTGTGTGTGTGTGTGTGTGTGTGTGTGTGTGTGTGTGTGTGTGTGTGTGTGTGTGTGTGTCGTGCTCCGTTGGACACTAACCTCCTCAGTAACATCCACAAGCTTTTCTCTGAGAGAATCGACATCTTCAGCCCCGTCGAATTCAACAAGGTTGTACAGTGATGTACATTTAAAATTAACAGTCAGAGTGTCGTATTGAATTTGTTACACAGTGACATTATATATATTCTATTAATAATAGAATGTCGTTATAGTATACACTGAGTTCTGACTGTAGACTGCTAAGGTTATGCTGCACCAGTAGAGGCAGTGATGATGAAGTTATTTTTGTGTGTGTGTGTGTGTGTGTGTGTCAGGTATCTGTGCTCACAGGGATAGTGAAGATCAGTCTGAAGTCGTTGGTGGAGTGTGTGCGTGTGCGCTCGTTTGGTCGGTTTGGGTTGCAGCAGGTACAGGTGGACTGTCACTACCTGCAGCTCTACTTGTGGCGCTTTGTTTCGGATGAGAACCTCGTCCACTTCCTGCTGGATGAGATCGTGAGCAGTACAGCACACCGCTGCATAGAACCGGTCCCCATGGAGCAGAGTGTCATTGAGCTCATCTGTGAGAGGGGGTAGAAGTGGGATGCTGGGGGGCAAGTGTGTAAGTGATTGTAGCTTGTCTTGGCTGTTTGTAATATAATATAATATTGGAGCTGTGTGTGTGGGTGTGATATTCTGGGACTGGGATTAAAACACATCTGAACTGAGATTTCTCGTTTGCTTTTAATGTGAGCGTTAGTATTTATCTGATTCAATGAAACTGCTGTACTGATGAATAATAAATAAAATCACTCTCATTATCAGATGAGTTTCTCACTTTATAAACAGTAACGAGGTTTCAGATTTACAGTAATGAAACTGTTTAAATGTTAAATCTGTACTGTAGTAATGAAAACTATTGCAGGTCTTATTGCACTTATAAAAGCCTGCATCACACACGGAATACATTTAGGCTGTGATTTTTGGGCTAATCCTACATGTGTAGTGGAGATTTGTTTATTTAAGTCATTTTTAATCAAGGTTTGTAATGCTGAAGAATTGATATCAGAATTGAGAAGATAAATTGCTATTAATTTGCAGTGTAATGCATGTTTTTCCTCAAATATAAACCTGAATATCATTTATATATATGTATTTTTTTTTTTATTTAAGTGCAACATAAATCAATTTAAGGATACGTGTAAAAATACTTGTGATTTTCATAAAAGTGAATCATGAATTTTTTTCATTTGAGGATATAGTACAAACATGGCAGTGTAAATGGAAAGGAGAGACAAGGGGAAGACATTTTTCACTATACAACCATCAATCAAGTGCAGAGGTACACATTCAGGTAATAGACTTAAACAAGTCACGGTAACACGTCCAACACTGGGGCCCTGTGGGTTAAACCACTGGTGTATAGGGAAACATCCAGAGGGGTTATGTGGAGAACCTAGGGTCAGTGAAACAGTATAGTATTACTATAATGTCATAAATATTCTGAAACAAGAGTAATTCTGTTTAAAGAACTCATGGAGATTGGTGTTACCACTATCTCAATACTCTCTCTAATAGACTTACAGAACGAGAAGGTCTCATCCTGCCTCCTTATGTTTTTAATGGACTCTGGCAATGATGAAGTCAAAAACGCATAGATGAATTAATAATTATATACTATAGGTGTCGGCAATGTGCCGAAAGGCGCCTAATCTACTCTACTAACCCGTATCTACCATAACATTGATAAAGAGGAAGAAGAAGAAGAAGAATTCGGTTTTTCGTGTGTGATGGATTCTGAATCATTTCCGCCTCCGCTGTGACGTAGTTCCTCTCTTCGCTGCGCTGTGTTTAGCGTTGTGTGGATAAATTAAATAGTGAAAGTGACACTTGCTGCAGGCTAACAGCATGAGCGCGCTGCGGAAGCTGCTCGGGTACTCGGCCGCCGTGGCAGCGCTGATCACCGGATACGCGTCCTGGAGGAGCCTCGATCCCGGAGAGCAGCGGAACCGAGAACTACTAAAGGTACAAAGGGCCTACCCTGCACCTGACTGTATGTGTTAAAGCTAGAATAAACACTAACACAGGCAGGGTCCAGGATGAGAAGCACTGTTCAGACTGACTAGAACTTGAGTAGAACCCAGGTAGGTGCTCTTTTTTACCGCAGTGTGTGTGAAGGTGTCTGGTTTGATGTTTCTGCTTTATCATGCAGTTCTTCAGGTTTAACCCAGGTGTGTAATTTTGGCACATTTTGTGTGTGATTATGTTCTCAAAGAAACCTCTAAAATGTCTTCATCACTGTGATGGAAAACCAAAACTGCAAAAGTCTAGGCACCCCATTATTCATATACTTTTAAATCTAAGATGTTTGAATTATTTACCTCTGCATCAGTGTGTCAGTAAAAAAAGTAAAATGCAGATTTATTTAAAAAAAAAAAAAAAACCTGAAATATTAGCAAAAGGTTTCTATGTGTTTAAGTAGTAAGATCAGTAATGGGGCACTCTAGTAGATATTTGGATGTAAAGTCTTGATGAGAACGGCCTTTCTGTTCCATTATGTTAAATATCACGGTAAAGAATGTTTTGTGCACTGAGCCCTACAGAGTGCACTTCAGTGAGGCTGTATTTGGGTCTCGTTAGTTTGATTCTGTCTTTATTTGTCATCCACCAGAACCTGCCGGAGTCGAATCCAGCACGGATGGAGGAGAGCAGGAGGAGGAACGCTCAGGTCATGGAGCTGCTCAGAGACGCTGCACAGACCCACGACAACATCGCTCGCACCTACAGCAGCCAGAAATAACCACACCCATCCAGCCTCTAAATCCCACCTGCCATCTAACTCCACCCACTCCGTAACTCCACCAGACTTCAGCTGTAGAGGAGCTCCACCATGATGAGCGCCACACTAACAGCTGTGATGTGGAATGTGGGGAAACACCTCTTGTGATGTGTCTGTAAATGTAAATAGTGTGTGTGTGTGTATATGTGTGTGTGTGTGTGACTCTCCATCACCACTCTACTGTCATCTAATAAACTCCAGTTCAATAAACAGGATGTAAATTTAAGTGTTGAATATCAAGTGTACTTTTGTACAAAAACTCTGTATTATCGCAGATCGTAATGAATAAATAAAATACGAGTGTTCTGCGCAGACGATGCGCACTGCTGACGCGCTCTCGCTATGTGAGTGACGTGTTTCCGGCGTGAAAAGTCAGAGTGTTATATGGACACTGCGCGCGCTCACACTGTGTTCTGCATGCTGTTGCTCTGTCGGTGATTTCGTTTTAGCGTGTCGGTTTATCAGATGTCCTCGCGCGCACCGGAAGTGTCCCGGAGCTGTTGGAGCTGTCGGTTGCTCTCGGGAGGCGCGCTCCTCTTTTCCGCTGGGTTTGTGTACCGGAGCGCGCGCACGTCCCTGCAACGAGGTGCGCGCGCGTCTGTGGGCACGGCACTACAGCTCGCTTTCGCCGCAGGTAAACACTCTGAATTCAGCCTTTATTAGCCGCAACACCTTTTTTTTTTTACAGGAATTACAAAATCCTCCAATCCATGACCTCCACTTGACGTCATCACTCTGCGCCTCTGAGTTCTCCTTGAGTGACTTAATTACTTTACTGTTCAATATTAAAATTTCATCTTCTGTTGATATGTTAACCCCAAACAGTCTGCTTTGTTAAAAAAAATAAAAAAAACCTTACTCTAATTTTCTCTGTGTGTGTGTGTGTACAGGTTTGGCAGTGTGGGGAGTTGTGATCATTGTCGATCCAGTGGCCAAAAACCCACAGAAATCCACAGGACCATGATGAAGAGGGGAATTATGGGATGTGTGCAGTACAGACAAACTGTGAATGCTGTGTGATGAAACACGATGATGTGATAAATGAGTGATTTGTGTGTTTAAATCGGCAATGTGTTTACACTTAAAGTCTGCATCAGGAGCGGTGATGGAGCGACAGCGGTGTTCAGTCCTCATCACTCAGTCGCAAAAATACATGACGTCATCACGATCACATCTGGATGTGGATTTCTTTTTTTTTTTAGTGTATTTACAGTTTGGAGTGAGGCTGTGTTTATAAAAATCACCAGGAGTGTGTTCAGTATGATAAATATTTTTAAAGCGTTCAGACTTAGATGAAATATAAAAAAGTTTAACAGTAAATTATTCTAATAATTAAAAACATCAAATCTTCAGATTAATTTTGAGGAACATAATTAAAAAACGGTATCATATATATATATATATATACTAAAACTTTATCTTTATTTTACCAGGTAAAATCAATTACTCAATAGTTACTCAATTACTTAATATTTAAAAAAAATAATCACTTCTCATTTGCAGTGATGATCTGTTTAAGAGACAGCAAAAAAAAGTCCACACAAGACGGCACACAATTTAAATAAGCAGCATACAGTACAACAGGAGATAACAGGGAAGGGTGATTAAGAAGTACAGCAGTCAACTGTGATTTATGGCAGTTTTTGCTTAAAGGTGTTAAGTAATATGGGAGCTGTAAATTTGTTTTGTAGAAGATTCCAATCATTTGCAACAACGAAATGGAAGAAATTACAACCAAAAACAATACAGACCTTAGAAATGTTGAGCATAATGAAATCACTGGATCTTAAGCAATAATTATTATTTGAAATATGCAGGAGGTTTGAGAGGCAGCGAGGTGTCTTTCTCAGGATTGTTTTGTAAACTAATCAACTTCATGCAGGCTATTTTTTAAAAATAATTATTTAGAATAATTAACTCTGTGTGTGTGTGTGTGTGTGTGTGTGTGCGCGCGCGCGCACACGGAGCCACTGTTATGTGGGCAAACAAAAGATTCCTTTACAGTGTCTCGCGCGTATCAGAAACTTTTCCTGTAGTTTTCCGTGCGCATGCGCAGAGAGGAACAACAAAATGGCGGCGTCCGTGTGCAGCATTTCTATGACACTGGGCAAGTCTGTGTGGAATAAAAGCAGATTAATTCACACAATCAGGAGGATTTCTACTGCTGCAGCCTGTTTTCCGGTGAGTTGGAATTCAGTTTCTTTATTGTGACCTTTTCTGATGTTAAATGTGGAAAGAAATGTGGTATGTAGCCCCATTAGCTAGATGCTAATTCTGTGATATTAGGAAATAAGAACATATTTCGTTAGGTTTTATAAAAATGTAATAATTTGATCTTATAATCTTGTAATGTAATAATTTCCTCTTATTTGATCTTAAAATTATGCGGCAGATGAGCCTGTTTTTACTGGGGATGATGTCTTTAAAAGGTATTAAACAAATTCAACGAGAAATGTTTGTCCAATAAATACAGAGTCAAATGATGATTACGTCTTCATTTATCTACGACTTAAATGCTGTGTATCATCCTAAAATAAACGTAATTAAGATTGTTTACTTATAAAATAGCAATGTAAATGCACACGGAAAAGAGACAGATAATACAATTTGACCAAGAATCCATTAATATTACTGTTAAAATAGTAAGAATAAAGTGAAATAGACTCCATAACAATGAAATATGTAAATAAAACAATAACTGACAATGCAGTCATTCCTTATAGAAGAGAGATTTATTTATGTATTTTTTAAACTTGTGAATGTGAGAAATAATTATACACCATGTCAGATGGTTTTATCTGCATCATTTGAAGGAAAATAATAGTTTATGAAAGCAACAATAAACTCAGAGAGAGTCAGACAGACAGTGATGTCATGGTGATGTCCGTAGTTATATGGTGTTATTTGACATCGAGGTGATGTCATGTTTTGTGGGCGGGGTTTAGACACACAGCAGTTCGGATACAGGAGGTTCTTCTTTTACTGAGAGCACAGACGAGTTCTGCTTCGTGGAACGACTGATTCCCCCTACACGCATCCCGCCTCCACCCAAACTCACTGGCCCCGCCCCATCAGGATGGACTCCACCCTCAGGTACATGCACACACACCATTATTGAGGTACCACTGGTGTAGTTTGTGCATCAGTGATCAGTTTAACTCTAAACTAAATTGAACTCTCAGAAGTGGGTTTATTAATGTTGTGTATAATCTGCACATACTCAGTGCCTATAATGACTCTTAAGATTCTTCTTTACATCTGATAATGTATGATATTTATTTTAGAAATACGTCCATCACTGCCCTACATGATCCGACGCTCCAGAATGCACAATATTCCCGTTTACTCGGACATCAAACACGGAAACCAGAAGAGCACCATCATGCGCAAGGTGGAAGGAGACATCTGGGTGGGTTTAAAGCTCCTTATGAAGCCTGACAGCTCACACCGTTGAGCGTTCTCTGCCTCTGTCCGTCTGAGTGTGTGATGAGGTGTTAGACACAAGCTATTTGTGTTTCAGGCTCTCAATAAAGACGTAAAGGAACATCTGCATCAGCTGACGGGCAGAGAGCCGCCCACCAAGGTCAACGAGGTCACCATGAGCATCCGCATTAAAGGCCAGTTTGATACGGAAGTGAAGGAGTGGCTGCTGAAGCTGGGCTTCTGATCTGCTCTTTATTAGTATTAGTATTATTATTATTACTATTATTATTATTATTATTATTATTATTATAATTAAACCTACCTGAGTGTGATTAATACAGTACAACTGTCAGTGTTTGTTTTACATCAGATGTGTATTCTGATGTGTATAGCTGTGTGCAAATAAAGTTACACTGCTAAACTAAAGCACTGCACTTCATCACTGACTCTACAACACCTTTTTGTTCTCTTATTTTTCACTTTATCTATTTATTTATTCCATTATAATTTAGACTTTTGAAGATTTTACAGACTTTTCAGCTGCTTCAATATTTTAGCGGAAATAAAAATGCACAGAGAGAAATTCAGGAGGTAATTCAGGATTAGTTTCGGCTATTTGTTCCCGAATGTTTAACTGTAAGTAGTTTAATATAAAATTCGGCCCACAGAGGAACAAAACCAATCTGCGCAAAATCTACGCTGCTTCTGCGCAAAAGGCTTCCGCTTTGACTTTAATGTGACGTAATCAAAAGGCGACTGCACTGTTAGCGAAGCGACGTGTCTCGTGCGTCTACTAACCTGGTGTGTGAGTTATTATTACTATTATTATTATTCTTTTCTTTATTATTATTACTATTACTTTATTTCTTATAAAATAAGACCGCTATGAGTTTATTAAAAAAAACATCTATAATAATCTTCTACAAATCGTCCTGGGACAGACAAATAAATCAAAACAAAAGTGTGGTAAATTAAAAAGTTTATTGTAGATTTTGACATAATTTAGAGGATAATAATTAGTAGCGTTTAATGTTAAAGTGCTAAAAGTTTGTTCATTTTCAGTAATTTATAAAAGTAAAACTCCGAACCTTTAGAATTTAACATCCTGGTGGCTGCATGTTTATCTGCTCATTTTTAGTTCTCTTCCTTGTAATAGTGTTTTCATGCCATTATTTCTATTTATTTGTTTAACAACTGAAAAATAACACCCGTGGTACCAGAAAAAAACTTAAATTACAGCATGAAAGCTCTGTATTGTAAATCAGTGCACACTTTGACCAGCTTAATTATTTTTCTGACGAGTCTCGTGTTACAGTGCACACCTTCTCCTTGTGTAAGATCTGAATAAAAGTGGAAGTGTTGGTGTGTTTGTCCTGCGTCTCTCAGCAGTGTGTGATGGAGTGTGTGTGGAGACAAAAGACGCCGGCGTTCGTGAGATCGCTACTGATGGACGTCTCACTGAAAGAGGACGAGCTGAGCGGTGGGATAGAACCTGAGCAGATGAGTAAAGACGGGATTTCACTTCCCATCATGGCGGCGTGTGGCGCTGACCTGACTCCGGCTGCAGAGGAAGAGAACATATCTTCATCATCTTCCTCCTCATTACGACCTTGTGGGCTGTGCCTAAGTGACCTGGCGCGTTACACTTGTCCCCGCTGTAACGTCCCCTACTGTGCACTGTCCTGTTACCGTGGTTCAGCTCATATGGCGTGTTCAGAGCAGTTTTATAAAGACTGTGTGTCTCAGGAGCTAAGACAGCATGGCAGGGCGGAGCACGAGGACAGGATTCACATGAGGGACATCCTGCTAAGGATGCGGAGGGCAGAGGGGGGGATGGACAGAGTCACGAGGGAGCTGATGGAGAACAGCGGAGGACGAGTGACTGAGAGAGACACAGAGATGCTAACGCTGCTGTCCAGACTAGCCGAGATTCAGACAGATAGAGAGGAAGGACATGAGGACGAGGCGCAGGAAATCCTGCAGAGACTCATGCAGACAGATGGTGAAGAGGAGGAGGGTAAGGAAGAGGAAGATGTTGTGACTAAGCTGTCGGGACTAAAAATCGAGTGTCTGAGTGAGGACGAGCTGTGGACGCTCCTGCCAGAGAAGGACAAGAAGAAGTTTAAGCAGCTGCTAAAGGACGGCGGGATCAGTGCTCTCGTTCCAATATGGCGGCCATGGTGGGAGGAGCATGAGCGAGACCGTGCAGTGCTGATCGCAGAACTCCAGCAGGAGGCATATGCTGAAGAAACGAGCAGTCTGGAAGGAGAGGACGGAGACCTTCAGGATTTGGACATGGCATCAGAACCTCCATCAGCACTGAAACAGGAAGTTAAGAAGCAGGAGATAAAAATGGAGGGAAGCAGAAATGCTCCTCCTCCAATCAGCTGTGAAATCCCACCCCTGTCCTCTCTTTGCTCCGCCTCTCCATCGCCACTGGTGAAGTTCAGCCTGGTGAACGTGCTGTACGGTTACGCCTTCACGCTCCGCCTCTTTAATGGAGACGTGTCGGAAACACAGCAGCTGCTGGAGTTCACTCAGCTCCTTCTGTCCGTGTCGACGTGTTTGGGACGCAGCCGGACGTTTGGCTCCTTCTCTGAGGCTCTGAGCCCTGCGATGACGGCCGTCTCTGCAGAACACTACGACTCGGCCTTGGCGCTGAGCGCAGTGGAAGGTGTGGCTCACATCCTGAGTGGAGCAAGCAAGGATGAGGGGGCGGGATACACACTCTCCGCCCTCACTCAGCTGCGCTCGGTGTTCAGCAGGGCATGCACTGCAGCTCCCCGAGACCACGCCCACTTCAGGAGGATGTGTTTCCTGGCAGGGAAGAAATGCGAGTTCCTGCAGGCGTGGGCCAACGAGAGAAAACACACACTGCAGGGCTTAGCCAGATGGGCGTGGTCAGAGTGTCAGAGGCAGAGAGGTGAGAGACAGGAGATGGAGAGAGAGAGGAAGCGGGTGGAGGAGAGCTGGACAAAAGGAAAAGCACGAGCAAAAGTGATGATAGAAGAGATTTAATTTATTTAAAAACAGTTACAGCAATCTTCTTATAAAATTACAACAAAGCCATGCAATATATTTTCTTAAAACAACAATTATATAAAGTGATTATTTTCATACACACACACACACAGCTGTTCTTTTTCCAACAGTAATAAACAGAAACGTCCTGCTTTGATGTTAAGCCCCTTTCGCACCTTTCCTGATCGGTGTTCTAAATGTTTCCCTGCACTGGACAATCACGTGCACTACCTAGGGTTAGGGTAAGCCCTTCTGTAGTCCACTTTAGAGCAGCGTGTCCTCTTGACATACAGCTGAGCATCTGCATGTGTTTTTTATGAAATTACATTTTATAAATGAAAGTTTATGATAATCTTTACGTTAGTCATGTTGGTCTGATGTTAATCTGCTGTGTGAAGTTGGATAAGTTTTATAAAAAAAACTAATACGGTGTGTGGTAAACTCAGGACCATGTGCACAGAAACACATGAACATGTGGAAGTTTACTGCAGAACAGCAGGTTTTTTAATAAATGAGGCTCTATCAGGAAAAGGTCTGCGAGTGTGTTCCATTTAACCTCGTGTCCATGTTCAGGGGCTCATCACTCACACACAGACCAATGTTATGGTCTAATATAACATGTTGTGTGTGTGTGTGTGTGTGTGTGTGTGTGTGTGTGAAGGGACAGAAGTGAGAGAGTGTAATAAAGCGTGTATAACAGCAGTAATGAGCTCAGTAGATGTAGGGGATGATCCTGTAGGGCACTCGGCTGCAGTATGCCTCCCACGCTGCTCCGTACTTCACTCTGCACTGCCGCTCGTCTCGTGCCTCCCTGTGCACCAACAGCATACTGAAGTACAACACGTAGAAGTATGGCAGAATGTAGGAGAACCCTGGGGGGTGACGGGGACAACAGGGGGTCGGTATTCAAAATTGTGAATATAAACTATGAGAATAAAAATAACATTGTGTGTGTGGGTGTCTAACTCCTGGCCCACGGATCACACAGCGGACCTGTAGCGTAGCGAGAGCTCACATTCAGCACACACCCCATTGTCCAGCGCTCAAAATCAACACTATCTGCTGTGTGTGAAATCAAATCTGCGTATAAACGTGATTCAGAAACAGTTTGGTCTTGAGTGTGATCAGTGATTTATCCAGATCCTATATCATATCTCTCAGGACACGCAAGTTGTATAAACACACTGAAAGAGAAAAGTAAATGAGAGACAAAAAAAGGATGTGTATTAACTCAGCATGCACAATATAACTGTGTGAGTTCTTCAGTATGTTTCTTATTCTTCAATATGTGGAAATCAGCTGTAAAGTGTAAGAGGCTTCAGGATTTTATTTACTATACCAGCAGAACTATTTCAGATAAAGAAGTGAATTAGCTGACCTGCTGTCTTTTCCAGATTGAAAAAATTTCAATTAAAGTAAATGAAGTAAGATGAAACTGATGGTGTGAACATAATCAAATGTGAAAAAAATGAATAGTTTTATTTTATGGCCCTTCAAGAATCACGAGAATATTGATGTGGTCCGGACAGAATCTGAGTTTGACACCCCTTTTGTGTACAATTGTGTAAGATTGTGTGTGTGTGTGTGTGCGTGTGTGCGTGCGTGTGTGTGTATTGGACTGACCACAAGGCAGAGACCACGCTAGCGCCATCAGAAGGTCTCCGAGGTAATTGGGGTGTCTGACGATCCCCCACCATCCCGACACTAACAACTGTTTTCCTGTTGCCGTGGTAATTGTCTCTAAATCTACAACAACATTATCATAAAGGAGCTCAGTAGTACGAAGGCTTCTCTACTGGTCTATATTTGTGTGTGTGTTTGGGAGACATGATGGATTGTGTAATTGTGTGTATGTGTAGGACTCATGGCAGACTGTTTTGTCATAGTGTAATGTGTAGTGTCATGTGTAGTGTCACGCATACATGCGTAAGGTCATGCATAGTGCCCTGTGTAGTGGTCATGCATACATGTGTAGTGCCCGGTGTACATGCGTAGGGTCATGCATAGGGTCATGTGTAGTGCCCGGTGTACATGCGTAGGGTCATGAGTAGGGTCATGTGTAGTGACCTGTGTAGTGTCATGCATACATGCGTAGTGCCCTGTGTACATGCGTAGGGTCATGCATAGTGCCCTGCTTAGTGCCATATGTATAATCCTTTGTATTGTTGCCTGTTTTTGGCACTCATGCCTGATGCTGGGGTGTGTGTGTGTGTGTGTGTGTGTACGTGTGAGACTCACGCCGGACGCTGGTGTGTGTCGGGTCTCTCCTGAACTGGTTCTTCTGTGAGTTGGACTTGCGGAAGATGTAATATCCAATTCCTGAAAGCAGAAGAAAGACTTGTCATGTGTATTAATACTCTTCAGTGTTAGAGTTCCTCTGTACAGGCCGTGTCCTAAATTACCATTAAGCAGGGTGATGGCAAGGGCACTGAAGGGAGTGAGTGTATGAGGGTGTGACACAAGGAAGGCTGCTTGGAGGCTGTATGTGAATGGAACCCAAACCAAATCACCAAACGCCAACATGAAACCGAATCCATCATGCACAATGTCCATGGTGCTCAACACTGCCTCCTGAAGAGTGGAGTCACACAAACACACACCCAAGCTGAGTGCATAATGCAATAACTGCTCGCTATTTACTACATAGTGCACTAATACAATCCCATAGTGCAACAAAACATATAGTCCTGTGTAGTGTCCTCGGTTTTGCCATGTGTAGTGCCCTGCATCAGGCCACGTGTCCTGCCCTGTGTCGTGCCCTATGTACTGTCATGTGTAGTGCCCTGTGTCGTGCCCTATGTACTGTCATGTGTAGTGCCCTGTGTCGTGCCCTATGTACTGTCATGTGTAGTGCCC
>JAQQZX010000008.1:20216467-20234310 GCA_030068355.1 Notoglanidium maculatum | reverse complement strand
GTCCTTACTAGAACAAGAAAATATGAGCACATCACCCCTATCTTATCTACACTGCACTGGCTCCCAATCAAATTTCATATTGATTATAAAATACTACTGTTGACCTATAAAGCACCGAATGATCTCGCACCTCAGTATCTGAGCGAACTTCTGGTCTTTTAATGATCCACTATATCTGCTTCCATCCAAAGGTGCAGGCTATTTGTTGGTACTTAGAATAATGACAGCAACAACAGGGGCAGATCTTTCTCTTATAAAGGCCCTCAGTTAATTAACAGCCTTCCAATTAGTGGGCTGAATGTGTCTCAGCATTTAAGTCTAGTCTGTAAGTCTCATTTGTCCGGATATTTGTTTAGCCAAGCCTTTTGTTAATAGCCTTCTACTAGGTAAAGGAGCAGATCTGGAGGGTTCTCAGACAGAGAGTGTTTCAAAGGGTTTTTCCTCAACACCATCACCTCTGTCTTGATCATTTCTGTATTCTTGTATTGTGTAAAGCTGCTTTGTGACAATGTGCTATACACAGACAGACAGACAGACAGACAGACAGATAGATAGATCAATAGATAGATAGATAGATAGATATGAATATTCTCTTTGTATATCTGTATTAAACTGATTTGAGGGCATGGCTTCATTTGAGCTCATTTTGTGTGTTCAAAACAAGCTCCATGGTTTGAACCAATCACATCTGATTATGCAAATTTGCATATTCATACACACTAATGCATATTCATGTGATTCTTATGCGTTGAGATGTTCCACTATCATTTCTTTGGAGTTATTTTTCTCCACAGATTTTTTTGTGATAGAGCTTTTGAAGATTTAGCTGAGCATTTCACAGCCTCTTTCTGAATAATGTCTCTTTTACTCTTGAACTCTCACCTCAGAGAGAAACAGCAGCATTTAATCGCCATGAAGCGATCAGCTCACCTGCAGCTGCAGTAAACCATCAGCCTTTTCTCTGTGTGACAGGAAGCAGGAGATATCTGTGAGTAATAAAAACACCAGACACTCTTGCCATGTGTGATAGTGAGAGGAGAGCAAATTAGGGGTGGTGACATTTAATTTTCCTCTTTTGGCGACGCGCCTCTCAGCACTCATAAAGAACCGCAATTAGGAGGAGAGATGAAGCACCAGGAGCTGTTTTACATCTCTACCTGTCATTCACCTCCAGGTCATCTACAGGTCATGTAGCAGAAAAAGGAGTGGTGTGGAAGCAGAGCCGTAATTAACGCCGCATTAAAGACGCTGGGCTGAAATTTCACATTTTTTATTCAGTGTAACTCTGAAGGCAGCTCACATGACTTTAAGACATGAATGGAATCGTAACTATTTCATTTTTATATCCTACATTGACAGAGTGCAAGTATGTGATATATAATATTAATACCACATTGTGGTGGAATTCTTGAATCTGAAGATTTTCTATAACAGCAGCTCTGAAAGTAGTGCAGCTGCAAATCATAGCTTTATTTTAATGCACTTGTTCTAATATGTTATCATTTTCATAGTAACAGCTCATTCACAGGGACGTGTACAGCGCACGCGTCACATAAATGGATTTTAAAAAATCCTTGATGTGGTGAAGTTTTCTGTGATTTGTGTGTCCTGTTGTCAGGCCTACCCCAGATCAGAACTACAACTCCCATGAACACTCACACACCAGATCCATGCAGCTGCATCCAATTAACACCACACCCTTCTCACAGACTATGTACACACACACACACACACTCCTCAATAGTTTGCCTGTCATCTATCTGCCGAGCGTTTCATATCGTGTCTGTTACTCTGATTCGACCTGTGTTTGTTCATTCTGTTTACGACTTTCCTTCCCTATACTGTACTGTTTGTCTGATCGATTGACCCCTGCATGTTTGTTGACTACTCTCTCCTGGATTACTGCTTTGGTACCTCTGCTATTAGACAAACGGAACTGCACTTGCGTTCTCTCCCGGTGAGTGATTCCTGACACCTGTATGAAGGAGTCTCCAGCGTCAGCGCTTTCTATCAATCAGAGGTAAAGCTGGAACTGTACATTTTCAGGACAGAGGTGTTTACATGTTTTTCCCCATGTAAACTAAGAATAAAGAGAGGCTGGTGAAGGAACGGTTGTTTGTAGCTGCTATAACGCAAGGGACAACAGGAACTCACTCATTTAATAGGTGTTCCAGAAGTCCAAGAAGAACACACACATCAGCTCTGTACTTACAGGAGCAGAAGGACAGGTTCTTATAGAATTGCACAACATCATAATTATATTTAATTCAATTTGGTACTAAATTATTCCATGGAATATCTAATAGTCTCCCAATCAGCCTGAGAAGTTGTTTTGAAACAAGATGTTTTACTCATTCAGACAAATTTACTCAAAGATGAAACCTTCTGTTACCAGAACTCAAATTCTAAAAGGACCTGCAAGTAAATATATAAATCAACAGCGTGACCAGGCAACTAATCTAAATGAACTAAAACTGAATTTCCAACGAAAATGGAAAATACTCATTTAGAGAAAATTGAGAACATTTTCTCAAGAGACGATTTCTGTACTAACACTGGCATTAAAGCAACTTTTTTCATGTCCTGATTCAACAGATGATTAAACAGATTCATTATTTTGATAAGCATCAGTTTATGATGTTATGTTTTCTGAATCACAGCTGCAGTCAGACTCCTAGAAAGGTCTAATCTAGGACCCTGAACACCTCTTTAGTGTGTCTCTGCAGAAAGTCTTAAGGTTTTTGTTAGAGCTGTCATTTATAGGGTTTCACTTTTTCAGAGAAGGGTTCGCGTAAAACTGCTTTAAAAAGCAGAACGTAACAAACCGAATGCTGATTTTTTTTTTGGTGAAAATTTTGTGGAAATCTGCAACTTAAAAATTTCAACTTCAATTTCAACATTCTTGGGACCCATTATGGGTTTTTATGCATCCAGGGAAGGTATTAAATACAGAAAAGTGACCCCTTAGGGAGTGAAAATATAGCGAACATATGGGAATTTATCTACTATTTCTACTCATTTTCAAATGATTTGCTTTTTGTTTTATTCCACATGTATAGTGCAATGAAACAATAAAATATAACTAGACAAATAGTGTTAATTTTCTTAACCACTTTAACTGTTAGACACTTGATGTGGAATTTCTAAGAATTTCTGGAACTTGTATTAGGTAAAAAAGAAAGAAGCGCAATGCCAGTAAACATTGATAAAATATTTATTTCACTCATTTTTTTTATGAAATATAGAAATCTAGGTTTTTGGCTGAACGTTGCCTCCTACACACAGATTTAAAGAATTTTTTTTATAAATGGATATAATACAGATTCACTGCTCAGCTGAATAAAAATGTCCACTGTTTCTGACCCCAAGCCTCCGTCTTTATCTTCTCCAAAGACAAACGAGACAAAAGAGAAAAGCCCACATGATTCTGCTGAAAAACAAAAAACAATAAAAAGAACAGAACAGCAGATGGCTCACTGACACTCAGAGCACAAACACAGCACTGCATTCAGACATTTTTATAAATAAATAAATACATTTCCTAAACATGTTCTCCACACGCGGATGTGAAATAAACACTTAGACTTGAGCAGAGAGAGAGAGACACAGAGAGAGAGACAGACAGACAGAGTAAACAGGGCTGTAGGAGCTGTGGGCTCGCTCTGCGTTCTCCCTCGTGAGCTAATGGCTTTGTCTGCATTTGGGCCTGAATTAAATCTGAGCTGTGAGGTGAGTAATGCGCTGGTGGGCGGGTCTTAGTGGGTTGCAAACATCCACTGAATCACAGAGATTCATCAGGATCGGAGGGCGGGTCAGCTCATTAACGCGGTGCTGCCTACAGACACACCTCCACCGCAGCATCACCAGAGCTCCTGCTGATTATTTTCCTGTAACTGCACGCCTGCAAGTGTCTCAGTCCTCTTATATCACAGCACTGTTCATTAAAGATCAACGTTTAATGCTGTGCAAAAGTGCTGAAACAAATTAGTTCCTGTTCTCGCTAACGCTAGCAGCTCTTTATTCTATCCCTTGAAGTTAATAAGACAAAAAATGCAGATTGTCACGTTACTGAGAAACCTGAAAGAAGCGCCGACATTGGAGATTCTTTCCATAAATGCTACGTAATCTGTTTATTATCAGTGGAGCGTGCGCTGTACACGTCCCAGTGAGTGAGCTGTTGCTATGGAAACCATAACGTGTTCGTATGAGTGCATTAATGTAAACCTGCACTGTTGTCAGAGCCGCTGTTATAGAGAATTAATCAACACCTTCTGACCAATCAGAATCAAAACACATTATGTATATGAGGTTTTCAAGAAAGAGGATATATAAGAGGGAATGTTTTCCCCCCTCAGGCTGGAGCAAGGCATCAGTGGCACTGCGCTGTCTCTGACATAACCTGTAATCACTTTAATCAGGTGGAGGTGGATGCGGAGGTGGACGCGGAGGTGGAGGCGGAGGTGGAGGTGGAGGTGGATGCGGAGGTGGAGGTGGAGGTGGAGGTGGCGCATGCTGGACCTCGGTGTAACGAAGGAACACTTTACAAACCGCCTGAATGTTCAGAGAGACAAGAGTTTTATTTACAGCTCTTTTACAAAACTTCTCTGAATGTCAAGTGTGTGGACTAAGAGAGTTGGACACAAACGACCCTCTGTGTGTGTGTGTGTGTGTGTGTGTGTGTGTGTGTGTGTGTACGGGTTTTGTTGCGTGGGTGGAATATGAGTCGACAGTGTGTTTGTATTAGGAGGCACTTTGACATGACATGTTGCTGGTGCTCTTTAAAACTTTTGTCATAGACTAAATTAAAATTAAAACATGGTTGTAAGTAAATATACAGTTGAGTGCAAAAGTTTGCACACCTCGGCCAGCATGTCTGAATAAGGAAATGACAAACCTCTCATACAATTTATCTACAAAGAATAAAAAGAAACGTGAGCGTATCCTTTAACAAGACAAAGATCAAAGCTGATCTAAACGAGACTGGAGGAAGAGTTTTATTCCTCTTAACACTTACATCTTCCAACACTTACAATTTCTCATTTATAACAACATGTCTGTACCTTTTATTCAGTCATAGTTACATTTAATGTTCTGCAGCGCAGGTTAAACGGGTTACTTCCTGTCGTCACTGACATTATAGCAGCTATAAACAGTCGTTCCCTCACCAGCCTCTCTTTATTCTCTCTCTTCATGTTAAAAAATGGCAGCGTGTGATGTGAGTGAGAAAGCGCAGTGCAGTGTAAACTCCTCTGTCCTGAACAGAACCCTGACGGTTCCGGCTTTACCTCTGCCTGTTACACAGCGCTCACACTGGAGATCCTTCCATATTAATGATTACACACGTTTTCAGTCCGTTTATGTGGAGCGTGTTCTGCACACGTCCCTGTGAATGAGCTGTTACTATAGCGACTCTAATGTATTAGTATGAGTGCATTAACACCTTCTGACCAATCAGACACGCTTTTACGGGTATGCAAACCTTTGCACAATATTTCTTACAACATTTCCATAAGTAACAGCTTAAAAACATCATTTGATATCTCTGTAAAATTTTTCCGCTCGTTGTAAGGGATCTGTTTGGAATATTAAAACGTTCCTGAGGAAATACTCTGAAACACAATGACATAAAGATATCCACCATGAGCTGGTCCATGAGGAATGCGGATGACCACGGCTTGGGAGGCACGGCGAACAGCGAGACAGATTTACACGAGGAGCTCTTTCTTCATCATCTTATACAAGGTTTCTTGGAGGTGTAATGTCTTGTAATTTCTTGATGTAGCATGAAGTCATGCAGCTCTGTTTGCAATAAAGAGTTTCTGATTTAATTACACTCGAGTTTAAGTGGAAATCAGACGTGTGTCTGTTCGGGTATCAGGCAGGCTGAATGAAAAACCCACTAAAAGCCATGTAGAGATGAGAATCAGAAAGAACAGTCATGAGCTTGGCTTCATAAACTTTCTGATGTACAACAAGTCACTAAGAATATGACATCATTTACACAATTTACACCGTAATTGTTGGACACACACAGGGCTTAATTTTTATGCTAAAAATTCAGCAAAGCTCCAGTTGTGGCAGAAACATATGAGATATAGGTATAGAAATACTGGGGCTCCGTCACAAAATAACAAAGAAAACAAACATCTTTACAGATTTTACAAGTAGCTGATCTCCAGCGACGTGTTCTTTTCTACAGGTTCCTCTGGCAGCGGCTTCGCATTTCCGTTTTTCACACCATTCAGCAATGCTGTGCTCGGCCCAAACCCAGGTCCTTTCCCAATTCCGTCTCCTCTTGGAGAGCTGGGCTCTGAAAGGCCTGGAGCCAAGGGCCTCTCGGAGAGCAAAGCGCGAGTGCACTGAGCACTGCCGTTCCCGTTCTGAGTGATCTTGCAGATCTCGGTCATCTCTGTGACTTCCTCCCTGTCCTCTTCTTCATCCTCATCATCATCTTCTCTTACAGCTCTGCGCAGACTCTCGCGGGGCATCAGTATCTGCCTGCGCTCCTCCTGTTCCTGGCGTTCTGCTGGTTCGTGGTTCTCGACCTTTCTCGACGAGCGGCACAGAGCCTTCCGGAAACCTCGCTTGAAGTTGTCTGAGAGGAAACTGTAGACGATGGGGTTGGCGCAGCTGTTGGCGTAGGACAGCACCACCACAAAGTAGTAGAAGCCCTGCAGCTCACTAGGGGGTGGAAACACAATCAAGTTGATGATGTTCAGCGCGTAGAACGGCAGCCAGCAGAAGACGAACACAGCCACCACGATCACCACCATGCGCGTGACTTTGCGCTCGGACTTGCGGCGTTTGCTCGACGTGGCGTGGACCTTTTTGCTGGAGCTGCGGATCTTGACGACGATGAGCAGGTAACACATGCAGATGACCAGCAGGGGGAAGAAGAACCCTACAGTGGAGGTGTAGATGATAAAGGCAGCGCGGCAGATGGTGCACGACTCTGGCCAGTTGATGTTGCACGTCCCGCCTTTCTCAAACACACCAGCGAAGACCACCATCGGCAGAACCACTATAAAGGACATCGCCCACACCGAACCATTCACAGCCTTGGCTACCTGTGGTCTCCTCCACCTTGACGAGCGGATGGGGTGAACCACGGCCAGGTAACGATCGATACTCATCACAGTCAGGCAGAAAATGCTGGTGAACTGGTTGATCCCATCAACGGTCATCACCAGACGGCACATGAAGGAGCCGAAGGGCCAGGACATCATGGCATTCTGGACAGCCAGGAAGGGAAGGCTGAGCATAAACAGCTCGTCAGCGATGGCCAGATTAAGGATGTAGATGTTGGTAACGGATTCTGTCTTGGAATAGTGCAGGACGATGTGGATGACCAGAGTGTTTCCACCGAGGCCGATGATGCACACGATGATGTATATGAGCGGGATAAGGACCCCGGCTACACTGATGCCTGGCCGACTTTCAGCGCAGGTTGCGTTGGTGCAGTTGGACGTGTTGAAGGGGAACGTGTCATTTGAAAGATTCTCGTTGAGAAAGGTCTGGTTGAAGAAGAATCCTGAGAGGGAAAGGTTGTTCAAGAGCTCTGCTACAGCAGAGGGGTCGGCTGCCAAGATGTCCATCATAGCACTGACGTCTGCTCTCTCTCTCTCACAGTGTTCAGCTTGGGCCCATTGTCCTACAAAACAGCAGAGCAGAACACAAGCCGTTATTATTGTCCATGAAAGCAGAAGAGTGTGAGAAATGTGCCTAATAACAGAACAATCTGGTGCATTGTTTTGTTCAAAACTATTACGCGTCAGAGTTTACCCGCTGGAGAGAGAATGAAGTGACCAAGGTGTACACGCAATAATAACCCAACTCTGGGCTGCGTCCCAAAAAACGATGCTGCGCTAACAGTCTGTCCAGGTAGACACTGTGATGATGCTTTTAAATCACGCTTTTCTTCTGGCCGTCCAAAATGCTAATTAGGCAGCGCTTACATGCCTGATGTTCGAAAGCAGTCTCAGTGAATAGGAAGCAAACACAGAGACGGAGATGGAAAAACCAACAGAAGCCACGAAGGAGACTGAAACAATAAAGAGAATAAAACAGAGCTTGGAAGCATCGTGAGAAAGCTCAGGAGGTTAGCCAGAAATAGCAATTTGAAAAAACATAATTAAATGATAACATGCTGAGAAATAAAATGTGGCGCTGGGCACTGAGTCAGACGGGAAATGATTAGAGAGTGAGATTGAGTGCCATAAGGACGCTGTTTGGCCAGCGTGTGTGCCTATCGAACCATCAGACCGTTTAAACAATGAGTTTTCCCACATGTCAAGCCTAGTCATTAATATTTTAAACACACACATGAGCACTACGTTCTGTCAATGCTGAGTACTTAATAAACACTTCGTGTGCTGCTGTTAGAGTGGTGAAGCGGCGTTTTGCCAACGATTAAAAATTAATGTTTGAGGAAATCAGTGAGTTCCTGTCGTCACTGACGTTATAGCAGCTGTAAACAGTCGTTCCCTCACCAGCCTTTTTATTCTCTCTCGAAGTCCATAAAACTTCGAAACTAAAACCCCCGCAGCGTGTGATGTGAGTGAGAACGCGCAGCGCACTGGAAACTCCTCCGTCCTGCCGATGTGGAACCCTTACAGTTCCAGCTTTACCTCTGCCTGTTACACAGCGCTCACACTGGGGGCTCCTTCATACAGGATACGGAAACTTACATGTTTTTAAAGTCTTTAATATAGACAAATAACATTAGGAGTGCACTAATAAGAGCCTGTGATCTTTTGACCAATCAGAATCCAGAATTTAACAGCACGGTGAGATAATATGTGAATAAAACAGGTGTCTGTGCATTTATTTAGTGAATGCATATGTATTGTATGTGTTTTTTTTTTTATATGTTCAGTTATATGTTGAGTACGCCGGAGTTCTGATGACGTAAACAGGTACGTGACGCACCTGCGTCTGTCTCTTTTCAGGGTGAAGTTTCATCGCTGTACGTGTTAAATGTTTCTCGGTGAGAGATGAGGGATCATTACTGTGCAGATGGAAGCAGGTGATGTTGGTTTTCTCTGTGCATTTTAAACCTCTCTTGGAAAACAATTACGGTATTACTCCCCGGTGGAACATTCACACCTGAGGCCGTGACGGAGAGAACGCTCACTCAGAGCCTCCTTCCAGGTAAACGGCCACGTAACAGGAATGCTAACGAAAGATTCCATGAATAAAATTCCGTGTTTGCAGAATCTGCTTGTGAACATGGCTCGTTTTTCATTCCTGAGTCATGTTTCTGGGAAACGTGCTTCATTGCATTAATGAAGCAGTGGCTTACAGGAGACCTATCAGATGAGAGGTGCTAATATTTAACAGCAGGTTTTTATATATGTGAAATAATAATTTATGGCATTTAGTCACAAATATCCCCAATATGCAAATAATCAAATTGTGTTGAAATGGTTATTTCCTCCTTCGGTTTAATAACAGAAATGTTGTTTATGTACATTATTATTACTAATGTCATCATCATTATTAGCATGATTATTTTTTTTTTTCAATAAAGTCTTGAGTAATTTTGGGAACTGTTATATTAATGTGGTAATAAATATTCATAATATGATAACTACCTAAGCTTTTATCATGAATTTTTGCATGAAGCACTGCATTAAAGTGACATTTTCCTGAACATGTCTGATTAAATCTGTCAAAGTATGAACGTTTCAGTCTGAATTCTCGACTCTGTATCAGGATGGACTCTGCTCGGGGTCGCTAGGCGTGTCGCTCATCAGCTCTTCGGGTGAAGCTGTTTGCTTAAACTGGAACATGAAGCTTCATCTCGTCAAAGTGTATCAACAACACTCTCTCTCATTCTCTCTCTCTCTCTTTCTGCAGACTGTCATGTCTTCCCTTTTTCCTTCTGAAGCCTGAGATGGGTTTCAACCAGTGCTACTCTTTGACGTCTGATGGCTTTCACACCTGAGTTTAGTTCAGGTGAAACCCAGAGAGTTCAGGTGGATGATTGGACTGCGGCCCGGACGATACTCATTTCACACGCGACCCAAAGTGCAAAACTCGATCAGAACTTTAAAACCACCTCCTCAGTCAGAACTCCGGTCAGAAGGACTTGTGCAATGCAAAATTAAGGAGCCTTAAATGACAGCAGGAGTGTTTATCCTTCCTTTGGAAGGCGGCAGACTTTATCAGAGGCACAAACGCTGTCGGAATCGCTGCCCGTCTCAGAGGAACACCTCGCTGTTTAAATGACTGCTTCTGAGAAACCGACTGCAAAGTGAGAGTTTAAAGTTTCTTATCCAACAGAGAGTCAGGTGCAGCGGGGAAGCCATCGGAGCAACTTACTTCAGATGTATTTATGTCCCATTTAACTATCCAGATGTAGACTGAGACGCTAATGAACGAGCCAGACGTGAGAGCGGAGAGGAGCCCCTCCCTGAGACGAGGTTTGGAGGAGCCCATGAGATGAACCGGGCTGAAAAGGGAAGCGGTACTCTTCTGGATAGTGTGATTATAAATCGGAGTAAACAGGGCAGCGCTGAGTGTGTGTACAGGACCACAGCAGTGTGGGATCCTCAACAGCAGAAGAAGAACATTGTGGTTTATGGTATAGCTGATTATCAGCACTGCCTCAGAGCTCCTACACAGCTGCTGCTGTTCCTCTGCGACAGTAACAGTGATGTGTCATAAAATAAACCGAGCGCTGGCTTCCTGCTATACTTACGCCAAGCACAGTCCTGATGATGAGAGACCGCCAGCAAACACTAACCTCCCCTGCGACTCACCCTGATAACCTGAGAAACACCACCATCCCAAGTGCACACTCGTCTGATGAAATGCGTGCAGCTGTGCCGAGTCAACTTCCTTTCTCATTTGCGTTGAGAGCTCCTTTGAGACCCCAAGCATTGATTGACTCGGAGCATCCCCCCCCCCCTCTCTCTCCTCCCTCCCTCCCTCGCATCCCCCCCTTCTTTGCTGCCTGAATGAGTTCAGATGCTCTTTGCTTCTTTGTGCTAATTGAAAACGGCCGTCCTGCACTTCTGACTGGCTTGTTGTCTCCCGTCCTTATCATGTCTCGGCTCTCCTGGGGTTTAATACGACGTCCTCTTTGATGCCAGTTTGAAGCTGGATCTTCAGGACCCTTGATCGAGTGCTCTTGAGTCCAGCAGGTCACGGATGCTACGTGTCCTCTGGAGATCGCTCAAGAAATGTACCGATGTGCAGAAGATACAGAGCTTCACTGCAGTGTGTTTTAAATCCTCTGTTCCTTTATAAGAATTTCATCAAGATATCAATCATAAAATGTTGATTTCAGAAAGAATCACTCATGTGGGTTATTTTTATGCTCTGAGTCGAACCCTTGGTGATCATTCCTGCATCATTAATAATAATTCTGTATATAAGAGGTGTAGCGCAATGACACATCTGGATCTGCATCTGTTTAGTGTTCCAAATATCTGCATCTATCACATCTAAACACAGAGTGGGCGTGGCTTAAACTGGATGTTTTGTCTTTAAACAGAGATGTGTTTTTTGTTTTATATCCCACTCGAGCAGTTATTATATTGTTTATATGTTTTTTCTGCGACTGCGCTGTTCACCTTCATGTCGTGTTAATGTTCACGTTAATGCACGAGGTCTTTCTTTACACTGTGAGCTTCGTATCTGACCGCCCGCTCGCTCTAATCTCAACTGAACACGCTGTGAATCAGCCTGGAAACTTTCTGGAAAAAGAAACAACCAAACAAATCCTGAGCCTCCTATTCATATCTGTATTTGTGTTGCTTTAGAGCACTTTATCTGAGTGACGTGTTCGTGTTGGGTTTCATCGCTACTCCACACTTATCTGCGTCTTCCTGCTGTTTATTCTGCGTCTCTTTATTCTGACCGAGGCGGAGTGAATTTCTTGAAAGCCTCACTTTATCAAGCCTTCTTGCAAACACGCAGCGTTCCCACAGAGCAGGATTACGAGAAGTGTTGAAGGTGAAAGCAATCTTATCTGCTGCTACAACAGCAATCCTATCTGCTAACACACTGCTCAGTTCAAACACGTAATCACGTTAAAGAAACACTCCGGGCTGGACCGTGTTATTACATCCAGTGTGGCCATGCATCAAAATACGACCATTAAACATTAAGCACCGTCTAAATTTAAATCTCTGACACTGTGGAAGGTAAATGAACTTTTTTAGCAGCTGCTCAGAGGTTTTAAATGAAATCTGTGTGAGAAACAATGGAGCTGCAGCAACCGCGCGAGAAATAATGAATGTCTCTCTCTAAACTTCACCCAAACATCCAGTATTTTAGAAGGAACCAGAAAGTCTCTGATCATCACTAACACAGCTCTTTCAGAGAGGAGGTCCAAGCGAAAACCCTCCACAGGCCGAAGGAGCTTCTATCTACCAAATAATTCCTTCCTTGCACTCGGTTACATCACTGATTTACACTTATCCAAACGAATCCTTAAAGACTCTGTGCAGAACCTCACAAAAGGGAAGTTCACAAGTAGGGTTCCTTCAGGAAGGGAAGCCAGAAGATCTTAACGATCCTAAGAACCCTGGATGTTTTTATTACTGTTGTGGAGCCTGGAGGTTCTACGCAGCAGCAGAGACGTTCCCTTTCACAGTGGCCTTCGGTTCCTTTGTGACGCTAAAAACCCGTCAAAACTGTCCAAAGAACTCGAGGAAGCCATTTTGTGAGAAATGTGCATTGCCAGTTTCACTAGTGAAGCTAGTACCTGCTCTATTTCCAGCTTTGAAAATCGATAATATCCATTTCCCTGCAGTATTTCAGTCCTGACATCAGCAAAGCTCCTGCGTGAGCTCTGTAAACGCTGCGCGATCGATGTGTTTTGGGTGATGAAACGGAGGCCTGAGAAGAATCTGTAGAAGAGAAACGGGCTTAAACGTTTCAGCTCTATTAAGAATAAGTCTGTTCTGTGTAACGGTTAGAGAATGAAAACAGAGGGGAGAAATCACCCGCTCAGACTTTACTCTGCGTCCTGATGGACGTCTTGCTGAGGCGAGTCAGTGTGTCGTATGAAAAGAGGCAGAATTTCATCACTATTCCGTTTCTGCTTGTACTTATGTAGTATTTTGGAATACGTGCACTTTGCTCGAGTGTTACTGAAACTGAACATTATCGCTCTTACCCAAGATTAAAACACACTTATTATTCCTTACAGGTTTCTTTTTCTACCTTCACGGCACTCATTACAAGCTCAATCAGCATGAGCTTTTGCTTTTTCTCCCCATTTTTCCTCAGTATGACGTCGCCGTTGGCTGGAGTTACTGACTCAGGCAGGATATAGCGTCTTATTTGCCTCATTTGCGTTTAAAACTCACAATCAAAGCTCATTTTTGGTAAATTACCTGGGCGATTAATGCGATTTTAGCTAGCTAATCTTCAACATAAGTTTGCTAAATTCACGAGGTGGTTAAGCTTTGTTTTCCGTCGCTAACGCAGCTTAGCATCCCTTCCGGTAGTGATGTACGAGACTGGGTTTGTTTAGCAGGATATTTACGTGTTTGCATAACATTTAGATACTTTTACTTGCGTACACTTTCTCTGTAGCTCTTCTCCACTCCTGCCTGTCCTAGTCGAACTCCATGAAGTAAAGACATGAAGAGAACATGGTAACGGCTCTGACAGAGAAACACTTATACAGTGGAAGGAAATGACTTCCTGAATGCTACCTATCATTATAAACAGTTTACCGTCTCTAGCCTCATTGTGATGCCATGAAATCCTCTGAGAAGGTGGTTTAAAGCTCTTAAGGCTCTTAGATGGTCCATCACCTTCTCCTTAAAGGCTTTATTTATTTATTTTTCTCCGGGCCTCTTATGCTAAAGTGTGTGAGGAGAACTGAGGATTACGTTGAAGAAGAAAAAGCTGACTTTAAGAGGCTCGTCGTCTGAAAGCTAACAGTGAACGTCTATAAACTATAAAGTAGGTGAAGGTTCCTCATGCAGCAGGAGGCACATTTCATCTGCAGGAACCAGGACTGATTTTTAGTTCCTGTTATTGCAACACTTGGGATTTTACTGAGTTCTCTTTCAGTGCTTTTACTTATGTTTGGCCTTTGTTTTGGTGTCTGGTTTGGTTCTGACTCCGCCCCTCATCCTGTCATTGGTTTGTTGCCCAAATGTGTTCACCTGTCACTAACATGCCAGATTGCCACATCTCTTGATCCTTGTGGTTCCTCCACTGTTCCTGCACATAACCTACAAATTCACCCGGATACTGAAACATTCTCATTCAGGACGTTTCCAGAACTCCTCAAAGCTCCGCAAAAGGTTCCGAAACCACAGACGCACGGCTCTGGATAATATTTACAATTCTGTTCCGAACACAACTGCTGCATCGTTTCTACTCCACATCCTGTTTGCACACAACATCATCAGAGAGCAAACAGCGTTCACACTGTGACCAGGTCCCAAACATTTCATATCAAACTGTCCTTACACACATGCGCACACACACACGCACACACACTTAACCATAAGGGTGTTTTATAAAGGATGTAAAGCTATAAATTTCCACTCACGCACTAATGCACATCTTGGTGAAGCTCCGTACCAAGACTCGGCTCTTAAACGCCAGATAAGAAACCTCAGATAAGAAAGCTTTTAGCCACAAATTAGCTCCGGTTCCTTCTGCCGATGTGGCTGCTTTAGTGCAGGGTCAGTACGCTATCGCTCTGTGACCGCTAGCCACAGCTTACACAGAGTCACAGCTTGGTTCTCCAACAATGTGCAGCGATAGCGTATCAGAATGAGCTGGGATTAGTTTTTATTGACCAATCAGATTCATGAATCGCACTGATTTTATTAATTGCATTGAATAAATGACTATTGTGGAAAAAAGTGCTAGATTAAAAAGAAAAATATAGCACACATATAACTATTCTGACGTTCTTATAATTATGACATAGAGATTATTTTGTACTTTTGTAATGAAGGACGGTTTTACACGTCTTTAATATGTTCAGATTCCGTGTAAGCGCAGTAACAGTGTAATAATGCCATGGAATATAATCATACTATTTATGCACAGTAAGGATTTTCTGCAGGAATAAATCCATGTCTTGTTTCGAGTCTTTAGCATGTCGCAGTGGACCACTCGCATGAACCGGATGACTCACAGGCGCTTTCATACCATCTGGGTATTTTTAGCCAACTTCAGTCTGTTCTGATGAGAAGTCTCGGAACCCTGGCTCATGGTTTAAAGCCACATGAGGTGCGCACTACAGGCTCATCTCTGCGCCTCACTGTGCCGGTCAGTGAACACACACCGGGGGACATGTGATACCCAGCTCTGTGTCAGGTGCACAACTCACATCCTTTATAGTCCATACGGAGGGAAAATTGCGTGATTAGTGGATTCTAATTTCCACGTGACTCCTGAAGAAGAGAGTGTGAGCTTTCATGGCCTTGGCTACTGGTGTGTTCAACTTGAATACATCATACACTTGCAGATTAAATGGTTAAAGTCATGTGGACGCTGTTGCTAGGCAACCGAGAAATATGGACGCCATGCATAATAAGCTGGATAATGACTGGTTAGCTAGCTAGCACACAGGTGTCAAGGTGAACCTTCAGCAACGTCAACAGTTCTTACATTAACGCTGTAATGACGCTTAGCCTCGACCGCTAACCAAACTTCCTGCGTTTCACCACCTCCGAATCCCAGCAAAGCGAGATAATAATATGAAATCTCTTTGCACAGTGACACGTGAGCGCCTTTGAGTGCAGCATGAAAGTCACCTGAAGCGCTTCTTTTCCCAGGCCGTAACTGTCACGTTTATGATGATCATGTCTTTAAACACATCACGCTGTATTCACTCATGTTTAACGGCAGATTTTATAACACACCTACTTTACTGTGTGTTTAAAGTTTTATATATTTATATACAGTATTTCATGCTGTAAACTTCAGATGTGTGTGAAATAATTTTTTAACGGATTTATTCCTCTTACAGTTTATAAAATGTGTTTTATTTGTTTATTATTTATTTCATTACCATTAGCCTTGCTGATATTTAGCTTTTCATGGTTTTTTTGATAGCATCACGTTTATGGCTTATTTACGTCTCGAGCACGTGCGCCTGGCCTGCGTGTCAGCTTTCCGCGCTTCTGAAACATTAAACGGGAAGTGATTTCACACATTCAATCAATCACAGCTTCCTCTAAATATTGATCAGTAATTGTTAAGCCAAGCATCGCTGCGATCTAAGCGTCCAGCCTCGTCCGCGGCTCCTCATTAGAGTAATATCTATGAGGTCATTAGGTCGAAGCAGTTCCAGATCTTTCAGCAGAGGGATCTCAGAGGAGCTGGATCTGCTCTGGAGACCTAACAGCGTTAACAGATCAGGTTGGTTTAGACGAGATCCTGATTTATTCACAGCTTCCTGCCTGATTAGAGGAGGAGGAGGAGGAAGATCCCAGATGGAGACTCAGCTGTTCAGTCACACGCCAGTCACGTGTAGCACGTCCTTATATAATATAATAAAATATAATAAGTAAGTGACGAGATGGAGTGGAGTTACTGTTACCTCCTCAGAGTTGCTGCTTTTCCTTTAGCCCTATAACCAGTCCCTCTGACTGTTACACCGCGCCGACACTGGAGACTCCTTCATACACACACACACACACACACTTTTACTCTGTTTATTCTCAGTGAAGCGTGAGCCGTTACTATAGAAACGATAACGTAGCAGAGCGAGCGCATTAATATAAAGCTGCGCTGCTGTCAGAGCCGCTGTTAGAGAGAATTAATCACCACCTTCTGACCAATCAGAGTGCAGGATTCAGCAGCATTTTGCAGCACTTAAAAAAAACCGAAGATTTAAAATGCAAACGAGAAACGTACTGTAAACGTTTAAAAACTTGCGAAAGTGTCATAGTTGGCCAACTTGCAACATAAATTTACAGGACGTTTTAAGGATTAGCTCCGCCCCCTGACTGTAACTTTAACCAGATATTTCTCACCGAAGTTTTCTGGTGTAAATTCATGCATATTAGCAACTGTTGTGTTAAAATGTTAGGGCCAATAAATGTCCTTGAGTGTGGCCGTGAGTGCCGTGGTTCTCCTCGCCGTCTGTGGCGTAGGCGTCTGCACTGACACTACACGCCTGTACGTCTGCGCGCGCTGAGACCCCCGGGGTTCTCCTGCAGCCTCAAACTTCCTCCTCCAAACAGAAAATAACTGGTGATTATCAGCACTCGGAGCCTCGGGATGAGAACCACCTGCCAGTCCATCAGGCTTCAGCTCGCTACAGTAAAAGCCACCAGCTCGCTCTGAATGTCACTGGAATTAGGCAGCTCATTAGCGCCGGGTTCATTAGCAACCGATCACACACACGTTACTGCAAAATGTCACCCAGAGAACCAAAGAGTGAAATATCGTTAAAACCTGCAATTATCTGAGCTATCTTCTGCATCGTTCACCTCATGCTCTTCTGCAGACTTGAAGAGATCAGAGTCATATTTTAAACCACGTTCTGTTTTCTTTTCAAGCCGTGTTGAGACGGATGATTTCAATGATCTGCTGTTTTATTCAGAAACAAAAACAATCATGATGATGACAGAGAGACAGACAGACAGAGACAAAGAGAGAGAGAGAGAGAGACAGAGAGAGGGAGACAGAGAAAGAGAGACAGAGAGAGAGAGACAGAGAGAGAGAGAGAGAGAAACAGAGAAAGACAGAGAGAGAGAGAGACAGAGAGAGAGACCGAGAGAGACAGAGAGAGAGAGACAGAGAGAGGGAGACAGAAAAAGAGAGACAGAGAGAGAGAGACAGAGAGAGAGAGACAGAGAGAGGGAGACAGAAAAAGAGAGACAGAGAGAGAGAGACAGAGAGAGAGA
>JAQQZX010000008.1:20194685-20210955 GCA_030068355.1 Notoglanidium maculatum | reverse complement strand
ACACACACACACACTTACACACACACACACACACACACACACACACACACACACACACACACACACACACACACACAGAGTCGAGGTTTGGTTTATTCTTCATGTTCTTTTTATTTTTGGATTTATTCTGTTTACTCTTTTCTCTCTGCAGTCCCCATCCTGCACGGCCAACATGGACTCGACGAGAAAGGACAGCTTCCTGTGGGGGAAAGGTACCGAGACAGAACCCAGAACTGCACATACACTTTAAAGATGGAGATGTTATTTCTACATCATTAACTATAAGTTTATTATAAACAATGTGTAAAATGTGAAGTGCACTTGAAGGCTCTGTAATTTTAAGTTTTACATTCATTATAGAGTTCAAAAATGTGTAGTTTTTTATAATGAGGAAAATTTTTTAATGTATATTCATTAGCGATTACAGTATGTTCAAATTAAAATATGTAAATCCTGCAACAAGACCTCTGCGCTTTAGAGGGTTGAAAAATAGTAGTGTGAGGATCTGAAACACACTGAGGGGATGTGAAAGTGTTTGGAAGCGGATATACATGTAAAGTGAGGACGAGCAAGTTAAGCATGGATATTTATATCACGTTCAGAAAGGGGGCACAAACTTTTGAACTGATGTAATGCTGGATTTTTCACTAATATCTTACTATATCTGAAAATTTACTATTTGTCATTTTAACATATACATGTTTTTGTAGTTCTCAGTTTGTTCTGAGGGTGTGCAAACTTTTGCACTCCGCCGTGAGCATGTACTAATTACACGTCACACACATCAGTACTCAGAACTCAGACGTAACTACAGACTTAAACACTGTTCAGAAGTTACGTGAGAGTTCTGGATTCTGATCTTGAGCTTACGCGCGTGCTTCTTGCGCGATCTCGGCTCGCATGAGGAGCAGCGTTAAGTCCAGCGCCACCATCTGACAGTTTAATGGAACTACAACACGTCACTCACTCCCACACCGTGGAACGTCATTCGAATGCAATATGAAACACATAAACGTCACGCTGTCAGATTATCTTTCACACGTTTTCTTTAGAACACTAGTTTCTTCTTCGGTCTGTATTTTCTATCCCTGCGTTTTTCGCTGAGTGTTTGTGTGACGAGGCGAGCGAACTGTGAGATGTTTTCTGTCTTCTCAGCTCCATCAGGTCTCAGTCTGAAGGAGAAGAAGCCGATGGAAGACATGACAATGCACAAGAACAACATACTTGATGACATCCAGGTAGATCATGCTCTAATCACACACACACACACACACTTCCTGTAAACACTTGATATATCCACTCTGTTTCTTACAGAAACTCCGCCTGGAGATCGAGAACGTTATGAACGAGCTCCACACCATGGAGTCCAACGAGGAGAAGTGAGTCACTTACACCATCACTCAGAGTTTGGGTTCTCCAGTACAGAGACCCATCCAAGTTTTTCATCCAACTTATACAAACAATTAAAATGATTTTCAAGGGTTCTTCAGGGGTTCTTTAAGATGGGCCATTGTTCTGATATGAGAATGTTTATCATGCCGTTCAGTTTCCAACATTAAAACCATTGTCCTTACTGAGGAACCCATAAAGGTTCTATATAGAGACGTGCAATAATGCAGAAACCTTTTTTGGAAGGTAATAACTGTTGATTATCCATCAGACCCTTAAAGAACCCCTCAAGGACTCTTGAAGAATAAGTGTACACTCTGAATAAGATCCACACCTGAGTCATTCAGAAAAACAAATCACAGTTTGGGTTCTCTGCTGCAGAACCACATGATTCATCCAAGTGATAGAAGCAAGTAAACTGATATCAACCCTCCTTCCTCACGCTCTCAGAGAAGAGGAGCAAGAACCTTTAATTATCCAATGCTTTAAAGGACACATTTTTCTCTGAGACCTTGAGTGTTCTTCAGTTGTCAACCATTTCAGAACACTTGGTTCTTGAACAGAACATTGGAGAAATGAAAAACGTTGAATTATAAAGGCTTTTTTTTATAAAGTGCTATTGTTCTGATATCATCAGCTATTGTTCAGCATCAGACTTGTGACTTTAAATTTAGAGTGTGTTATTCTCAGTATAGCACACTGGAGAACCGAAAAAAGAACTGAGGAACCGGAAAAAATGAAGCGAGTCTCGTTTTCAGTGTAACAGTGACGGTCATGACACAAAAACGGTTCATTACCAAGAAACACCACCACAGTGAGATAGACCACTGCATTGTGTGTGTGTGTGTGTGTGTGTGTGTGTGTGTGTGTGTGGGTGTGTGTTTCCTGTTTTATCAGTACACTACAGCCTTAACGAGAAGCTGAACCTATACAATGTGCACACAAAGCAAGATTATGCCTGAAAACAGTTTAATGATAAATCAATGATGTCATCACACGTCATATAAATAAAATCTTGAACGTCATTGCATTCTGTTTTAATCTTCAACCTTTTGATCTTTTTCCACATCAGTAAAAACGTCATCATGAGCAGGATGTTCCTCTGCGGAAAGAAGAAGTTCAACATGGACCCGATAAAGGCAAGGGTTTCTTATTTTGTTTATTTATTTTGATAAAGTCAGAATTAAAGAATTGAGACTGAAGAATAGAGTGTGAAGTGCAACATGGAAAAAAGGTGAGGTTAAAGATGAGATATAGGACGGAGGTAAAGAAAGTGACACAGAGAGAAGAAAACCCACATCCTTTGTTAGTGAAGAACAAATGCGAGATCTGAAATCACACTTTGAACCTGCAGTTTATCTCAGAGCATCAGCGATTAAAGGAAAAGCTGAATCGAAAAGGCGGATTTCTGCTGAAATCAGTGATGCTTTACACAGTGTGGAACAGACGCGAAAAAAAATGTCAAAATCAGCATTTTAATCATTACAGCCATATTCATAACTCGGAACTAAATAAACATTATTTTAAATGTAAAGTATTATATTTCACCAGCTATTAGAAGTATTTTTTACAGAATGATATTTCTCAGACAGTAATATTTCTAATATTATTGACTGAAACAGATTGTCATCAGTTTACTGGCTGCTTGATGTCATGAGAGTGACATTAACGCTAATCATTGGATCATTGTGCCTTCCATGCTAATTTTCGCCTGCTAGGTTAGTGTGTGTGTTCTAACAGGTGATGGAACGTTACGAAAGCAGTCTGAAATGTTTATTAGCTTTTTATTCCACTGAAAACAAAATAGCTCAGCTTCATGACCTGCATTTCCAACCATTTCTAAGCAACCAGTGCGCGTTACTGTCTCAGCTACAGCTGTAATGAATCCTGACTGTGTGTGTGTGTGTGTGTGTGTGTGTGTGTGTGTGTGTGCTGTAGGGGATTCAGTACCTGTTAGATAATGATCTGCTGGATGAAGCTCCAGAAGCGGTGGCTGAGTTTCTGTATAAAGAGGACGGACTCAACAAAACAGCCATCGGGAACTTCCTCGGGGAACGGTGCGCAGATTTTATATCCTGTTTGTGCAATAAATCCAGTCTAAGAGATGTTGATGAGAATCAGCTGAAAGTGAATTAACACGTAATAATCACTGTGTGTGTGTGTGTGTGTGTGTGTGTGTGTGTGTGTGTGTGTGTGTGTGTGTGTTTTTATATGATTTCAGGGAGGAATTCCACCTGCAGATCCTGAAAGCTTTCGTAGATCTTCACGAGTTCTCAGACCTGAACCTGGTGCAGGCTTTGAGGTGGGTAAAGAGGAACCTTCTTCTTTTCTTCTTTTGACATCTTCACCATGCAAGCTGGATTAAAAATAATAGGAGAAAGGAAATTCCTTATCTAACAGTAGCGAGTGTCTGAGTTCAGGCTGAGGAACTTCTGCTAGCTTTATGACCTTCACATTGAGGCGACTTTCAGACACTCAGATTCTGTTTGTTTGACGTGTTGGACATTTCTGTTGAAGCAGGAAGACATATTTGAAAGATGTGTAGCTCATTGTTTGTGTTTTTTCCTGGATTTGACGTAATAAAGTCCTTGAGGAAGTTCAGAGGACGTCACTTAGCTTGGTATCAGAGCTTTTTTCTGTCTGCAGGCAGTTTCTGTGGAGTTTCCGTCTCCCAGGCGAGGCTCAGAAGATCGATCGCATGATGGAGGCCTTCGCTCAGAGATACTGCACCTGCAACATCGGCGTCTTTCAGTCCACAGGTACCAGAACCTGGAACATCAGCAGAACCTGGAACATCACCAGGACAAATACCTCAACAATACACAGTTCACGTTCATAACAAACAGCACAACACGATTTATCTACGCAGGTTAAGATTACAGTAATGGGCGGAGTTAGTGTTAACTCTTACATAAATGCTTTTGTTTGTTTGTTACGTTTTGTTTTAGCATGGGATGAAACTCCGGGTCACAGAGCAAATCATCAGCAGATTATCAGACACTTTTGAAAGGTGCCTACATTAACAGTAAACGTGTGTGAGATGAGCAGCGGAAGATTCCACATTTCATTCTCAGTGAATAACAGCGAATTTCTGGCCTTGTTCGGATTTAATCTCACTCCCGATCTCCTGCTCATTACAACAGAACCTTAACCTCTGAGCGTCAGGGGACTTTGTGATGTTGCTATTATAATATCAGCTGATCACATAATCATGCAAAAAATAACAACAAATAAAGATGCATAGCAAGCACACACTCAGAACATCCTGGCTGTCCTTCTGAGGACCCTCATGTAGAACCATGCAGTGAAGAACCCGTCCAATGTAGAACCCTACAATAGAGATTCAAAATACAGAGTGAAAAATAATTTATCCTGGAATCCCGGCTCTTTTTGTAAATAAAGCAGGACGATTTACATAAAATTTTCACACGCAATTAACACAAATGTGAGTAGAAACTGTAGACATTCAGCAAGAGTGAGTTAATATTTGTGTGCAGAATGTTTCTAGATTCACATAGAGAACCTGTGTGTGTGTGTGTGTGTGTGTGTTCTCATCACAGACTCCTGCTATATTCTGTCCTTCGCCATCATCATGCTGAACACCAGCCTGCACAACCCCAACGTGAAGGAGAAAACCTCCCTGGAGCGCTTCATCAGCATGAACCGAGGTATTGACCATGGAGGAGATCTTCCCAGTGACCTTCTGACGGTGAGGAACCATAACCAGTTCCCTAACGAGAGGACCAGAGTGAACCTGCGTCTCTCACAGCTGTGTGTGTTTTTAATCCTGAGTTTCTCCTGATTTCTTTCAGAAACTGTACGAGAGCATAAGGAGCGAACCGTTTAAGATCCCAGTGGATGATGGGAACGATCTCACACACACCTTCTTTAATCCTGACCGAGAGGGCTGGCTGCTCAAGGAGGGTGAGACACGCGTCCACTGTCTCTCTTCTCTTAGATTTTATTCATATTTTCATCTCAGTTATATAATTTACTGATTAACTCTCAGAAATCAGGTGTGAAGTGTGTTTCAATATGATGTGTCTTAATATTTTTGGTCCTGTATTATATTTAGCTTATATAATAGGGTTAAACATAGTTATGAGCAATTAATAAATAACTAAAGATAAATGATTAATTAATGATTAGTATATGAATGATTATTGTATGTAAGTTTAAAATACAGTTTATAATTTGTATTTTGTTATTTGGTAAAAAATTCACAACCTACAATAAATATGTAGCTTAATTAAAAAAATATTAATTAATTAATTAATTGCTTGGGTTAGGGTTAGGTAACACAAATTAAAGTATTATCTTTTGTTTTGTTTTTTTTAAATAATTTGTACAATCATCATGAAAGAAAATACCAAATTGTGTGTTTGTACTTATTTCATTTCATTTTATTTATTTTTTAAAATGTCTCTAAACTTCTTCCGACTTGAGGAGTAAACATATCACAAGTCCAATATTTCCTGACACACACACTAACTCGCCATGTACTCTAGGGGGCAGAGTGAAAACCTGGAAGAGGAGGTGGTTTATTCTGACCGACAGCTGCCTTTACTACTTCCAGTACACCACTGTGAGTAAAATCTGACTGAAATATTAATCAACAGCAACAGCAATATAAACGACACTCTGGGTGGAACATGAAGACCTCTGGTTTCCTTCTTTAGGACAAAGAACCAAAAGGGATCATTCCTCTGGAGAACCTGAGCATCAGAGAGGTGGAAGACCCACACAAACAGGTACGAATCGAGTCGACTCATGAGACCTAATGTCCCCTAATATCCAAACGATCGCAGCAGCATCGTCACATATCGGTGCAGACAGTAACCTGGGGATGCACTTGTGAAAAGGGGCGTGGTTAGAGCAAATATATTAGAAAGGGGTGTGGTTATGTGCACTGCTGTAATATCCAATCAGATCAGCTCATCACCTCAGACGCACAGAGTTTACATCAAAACATAATTAAATATCCATTTTTTACTCAATTCCACATGAGTCTTCAGAGGACATGTGAATATCGCGCGTGTGTGTGTGTGTGTGTGAAGTTTGACACTTACTTTCATGAGAGAAGTAAAAGTTCGCACTTCTAAGGTGTGTCTGTTCACCGAGTCATTACATGAGTGCAGAATGAACACACACACACACACACACACACACACACACACACACACAAGAAGTGAATATAGTCTTTGTGACATTGTTCCCATTGTGTGTGTGTGTGTGTACAGTTCTGCTTCGAGCTCTTCATCCCTCACAGTAAAGGACAGAAGATAAAGGCGTGTAAAACAGATCCAGATGGGAAAGTGGTCATGGGGAAACACCAGGCATACAGGATCAACGCTTCTTCTGCTGAGGAGAGAGACGACTGGGTTCAGGCAATCAGGTACACACACACACACACACACACACACACACACACATGTTTAATGTAAAAAGTTATTTACATGTCAATGAAAATCATGATAAAATATCACACAAGCACTTGTGTCATTTCTGAAAGTCTGGATTAATTAAACCTGACATGGCCTTTTTCCTGAATCCTCAGGGCCTGCATTACTAAAGACCCGTTCTACGATCTGGTTTCTGCTCGCAAAAGGAAAATCATCACCAACAACACAGACAACACAGACAACACAGACAACACAGCAACACAACAATACAGCGTGCAGTAAATAATCTGGAAGCATTGTTTTATGAATTTATTCCTAATTCTGTTTTACTTTCAGACTCTGATCATTGATGAGTCACTCTGAGGCAATTAAATTCACAATGGCCCTGTTTACACTTGGTTTAATGTCGGTCGATCGGCTTTGGCGATCGGGTCACAAGTGGACAGCTGACACACGTCGCTGTTTACATCTGTGTCTATCCAAAGGTGTCCAGATGACCACTCATGCTCAAGTTTTGTTACTGCCTACATCACTTCCACTTAAAGGTCAAAGGTCCCCACGCACAGTTACGTTACAAATATTAAACCTGCAGCATACCTTCATCATTTTCTTGCACTCTGACCACGTACATCAGTGCTCCTCTCCATTTTTTATGTATTAGTGGACTGTCACAAAACAACCTCCACGTCCTGGGCTTATGAGGTATTTTGCTGTTATGTCCTTGTCAGGGAAACATCAGGATGCATTAGTGTTTACTCTACGGAAGGTATGCGCTCACATGCGTCCCTGACCACCTCAGCAATGCTCTGTGTCAACACTTGTATTTAGCACTGTCCAGGGTAAATAAGTGTAAACGGTCTCTGAGGCGATTAAAGTCACTCTGAGGCGATTAAAGTCACTCTGAGGCGATTAAAGTCACTCTGAGGCGATTGAAGTCACTCTGTGGTGATTAAATTCACTCTGAGGTGATTAATCTCACTGTGAGGCGATTAAAGTCACTCTGTGGTGATTAAATTCACTCTGAGGTGATTAATCTCACTGTGAGGCGATTAAAGTCACTCTGTGGCGATTAAAATCACTCTGAGGCGATTAAAGTCACTCTGTGGCGATTAAATTCACTCTGAGGCGATTAATTCACTGTGAGGCGATTAATTCACTGTGAGGCGATTAAATTCACTCTGAGGTGATTAATCTCACCATGAGGCGATTAAAGTCACTCTGAGGCGATTAATCTCACCATGAGGCGATTAAAGTCACTCTGAGGCGGTTAAAGTCACTCTGAGGAGATTAAATTCACTCTGAGGCAATTAATCTCACCATGAGGTGATTAAAGTCACTCTGAGGCGATTAAAGTCACTCTGAGGCGATTAAAGTCACTCTGTGGCGATTAAAGTCACTCTGTGGTGATTAAATTCACTCTGAGGCAATTAATCTCACCATGAGGTGATTAAAGTCACTCTGAGGCGATTAAAGTCACTCTGAGGCGATTAAAGTCACTCTGAGGTGATTAATGTCACCATGAGGCGATTAAAGTCACTCTGAGGCGATTAAAGTCACTCTGAGGAGATTAAATTCACTCTGTGGCGATTAAATTCACTGTGAGGCGATTTAAGTCACTCTGAGGCGATTAAAGTCACTCTGTGGCAATTAAAGTCACTCTGTGGTGATTAAATTCACTCTGAGGCAATTAATCTCACCATGAGGTGATTAAAGTCACTCTGAGGCGATTAAAGTCACTCTGAGGCGATTAAAGTCACTCTGAGGTGATTAATGTCACCATGAGGCGATTAAAGTCACTCTGAGGCGATTAAAGTCACTCTGAGGAGATTAAATTCACTCTGTGGCGATTAAATTCACTGTGAGGCGATTAAAGTCACTCTGAGGCGATTAAAGTCACTCTGTGGCAATTAAAGTCACTCTGTGGTGATTAAATTCACTCTGAGGCGATTAATCTCACCATGAGGCGATTAAAGTCACTCTGAGGCGATTAAAGTCACTCTGAGGCAATTAAAGTCACTCTGAGGCGATTAAAGTCACTCTGAGGCGATTAATCTCACTGTGAGGCAATTAAAGTCACTCTGAGGCGATTAAAGTCACTCTGAGGTGATTAATGTCACCATGAGGCGATTAAGGTCACTCTGTGGCGATTAAAGTCACTCTGAGGCGATTAATCTCACTGTGAGGCGATTAAAGTCACTCTGAGGCGATTAATCTCACCGTGAGGCGATTAAAGTCACTCTGAGGCGATTAATCTCACTGTGAGGCGATTAAAGTCACTCTGAGGCGATACGGAGGGCTGTAATTGGAGTGCAGTGTGGTTTTTGACCATCAGGCTGGAGCTTTTGAAAATGAAGCCTGACACACTGACTCGCTCTCTCCCCTGCATACCAGCATTAATGACTAATATTAGTTTATTGTTAGTCTGCGGGGCGGAGCTTAATTCAGTGCATTGTGTATTTTAAATGATTTTAAAATGTAAATAAAATGTTGATTAGAGCTAATCCAGGTTCTATGGCTGACACCGTACATAAACTTGTGAACTCTGCTTCATATGTAGTGCCTTTCAGGTGATATGAAATTTTTTTCTGTGTTGTGAATACTTGTTTGTAGCTGTAGAGTGTGAGGTGTGCTTAAAGTGCTTGTATAACTCAAGTAAGGAATAAAACACTTGGAAATGTGCTGTTATAGAAAACAGTCAACTTTGATGTGGTTTAACGAAATATTTTGCTATAACAGCATGTCTTTAAGTGTTTTATTCCTTTTAAACCACAGCAATTTACAATCAAGTACATTTTTATTAAATAACACATCACACTTTTAATTATCTTACTTCATACTTAATTCATTTTTAGTTACATTAAATGTTCCATGAAGCGAGTGAGTTCCTGTTCACTGACATTATAGCAGCTATAAACAGTCGTTCCCTCACCAGCCTCTCTTTATTCTCTCTTAAGTTAATAAGACAAAAAAACATAGCTTGTAATGTTACTGAGAAACCGAAAAGAAGTCTAAACTTCTCTGTCCTGAAGATGTCTGAAAAGCTGAGGTTACACGTGCGCTGTACACGTCCCTGTGAGTGAGCTGTTACTATAGAAAGGATAATGTATTAGATCGGGTGCATTAATGTAAACCTGTGATGTGCAGCTGCCCTGCTGTCAGAGCTGCTGATATAGAGAATTAATCAACACCTTCTGACAGCACTGTGGTGTGAAGTACTGTTGGATTTACAGGGTTGTGTTTAAATGTACAAAATGATGTATAAAATGTGAATTGATTTCACCGTTGTCACTGATGAGTTTTAAAGATGTACTATTTGAGTAAAAATAATGTATATAGAAATTCTTAATTTATTAAATTCACGTGCATTAAATGTATTGAAGTTGTGTGCGTTTCTTGTTTTGCATTTCACATTAATAATTGGTTGAGCTATTAACTAACACTGCATTTCCTGAAGCTGTAAGGATAATAATGTAGTAAACACTTATGTCCAGCAGGTGGCGATGTTCTATAATCACTCCCTGAGTACTCAATGATACTCCTAATTACACACAAAACTGAATTCTTCACCATATTTATCATACTGCGTTACATATACATCATACACACGTTTATTCTGCACGAACTGAACAAAAATATTTTAGTTTAAATTAGTTTAAAACATAAATATTAATATGAAATCATACTGTTTTTATGTCTGATGCATTGTGATTTTTACTAATAATTTAAGCCTGTATTGAACACTGGTGTCCAGCAGGGGGCGATGTGCTACTGCAATACTGCAGAAATAATGCCGCTCTATGGGTCATATACATTGATACTTCTCACAGTTACCAGCCTTTTAGACTCTTCTATGGATTTAAATACATAGTTTGTGCATTTCGGAGTAATATTTATACAAAACGTTGTTGAATAGAAGTGAATTTCGAGCACTTTATTTTCTGACCTTCACCACCATACAGCTGATTTTCATTTAGCCACGCCCACAGAACTCCATAAAAGGCAACGCTCGCGGGCGCCATTTTGTTTTGTCCTTCTGCTCTTCATTTATGGATTTGTTTTGCAATCGCTTTCTTTATTTTCTGTCAGGTTTTTAATAGGAAACGACAGAACTTGAGTTTGAGTAAATGTTGATTAAACTGGTGTGTAGTGTGATGTGTATTATAGCACACCACAGTCTGAAGCAGCAGCACGTGAGGGAGTCTCGTGAACCCTGACCTCACCCAGGGCCTAATACACTTTTACTCATCTGTTAAAAGCACTTTTAATGCACATCATTCTTAATCAACACAAAGACGAACACTGTGTGTGTGTGTGTGTGTGTGTGTGTGTGTGTGTGTGTGTGTGTGTGTGTGTGTGTGTGTTGATTTTATTACACATCACTGGATTTTCTTTCATTTTTTTGTATTTTTTTATTGGAAATGAAAATGTAAAAATATGCTCTGGAGGACGAGGGTAGCGGTGTGCCTTCTTAAAACTATTACACTTCCAATTTATTACAAATATTTTAAACTTTAAAACACTGCTTATATTTAAACCATCAGCAGTCCAGAGTTCCGGAACGTGACCCGGTGCTCCGTTGGAGAACCCTCGCTGAACGCAGTTTCGTTGTCATGACGCTGATGTCTCTGGAAAGTGAAGGCCACTGAGGTAAACATGCAGGTGACCTTTTTAGCATCGCGCCCGCTCTCTCTGCGCTTTGCTGAGTCCAACACTTTTACCACTTCTGTGAATCTGCTCTGCAAAACTGAAACTGGGTTTGTGGTCTGTATCTTCAAGCTCCTTAACTTCCTCTCTCGCTTCACCTCCATCTGCTGCTCATCTTTCTTCACTTCTGTGCTACAGCTGAAAATCTCACGTCACGTCAGCTCTAACGACTCTGCAGGAGTTTATAGATAAAAACAGATGCAGGATAGAAGAAATATTCACTCCTGACACTTTAAATGAAGGAAAGTCCAGAGTTTTGAATGTAGGTCGTTTAAGTGAGTGTGTGAGAGAGAGAGAGAGAGAGAGCGAGAGAGCTGCAGACGTACAGTGGCAATTCAGTAGTCAAACATAGGTGGGGAATGAAACTGAGCCGCACCTACAGGACGTATCCTGAGGTCAGGACAAATAACAGCTACGTATCTGTAAATACAATAGCACTGAAAATATGAACAACTCGGTGTTTAAAATCGATCTTCTGAAAAATTTTTGGACTTTTTGGATGTGAAGTGTGGTAAAGAACACGAGTGCATGACCTTTACTGCCGCTCTAAAGGCCTTTTGTAATGCAGTCACTGAAAAAATATTTAAAAATGTAACTTAATTGCAGTCCATCCAGTGCATCCACACACACACACGTCTCGTCTCGTCTCGTCTTATCTCACAGAGCTCCATAACTCATCAAAATACAAACAATCCCCAGTTACTACCAAAACCGTGAGCTTTTTCATTTCCACACACCTCCAGGTGTTCTTCACATGGTCACATGACCACCACATCATCATCATCATGCTAATGACATCAACTTCCTCCATTCTCTTCAAACACCTTTAACATCTTTTATCTCACATTTCAGAGGCGACGCGTCGTCTCCGAGTCGACTTCTCTTACACGCAGATAAAAATCATCAGTCAGGAAACTTCTGCTCGGATACGTATTTCATGATTTCACACTGTACATGACATTTACATTAGGAAGTTTTCCTGCACATTTTCTACACATTGTAATGTTTCTGTCTTCAGTAAGAGCGCGAGATGTCCGCTGATCTCACGACTGAATGCACGACTTCTTCTGGTTGCGTTTTTGTCCTTTGGAGCCTGAAAAGACACAAAGACTGCATTATTCCCCTGAAACACTGAGAGAAACCTGAAATCAGTCACCGGTCTCAGTCAAATCACTAACACTTCACAAGCTTACACCATAAACCGGAATGTACTGAACATGATGATAAAGCTCTGCTCACGCGTAACGCTGGTGTGGAAACTTTGCCCGGGTTTTGTGCCATTTTGGTGATTTAATTGTACAGGTGTATCAGGTGTGTTTGGAGGAAAAGAAGCTTTTTGTCGGATTCATTTAGTCATATTTAGACATTTTCACCTGCAGTTACTCTGGTAATGTCTTACATAATGTTGCTGCTGTTGTTTTTATCTGCCCTGACCTCATTAGAGGTTAAAATGAAAAGATGACAAATTAGAACGAATGAGGATGATCTAAATTACTGCCCAGCCCGAAATAAAACCTCCAGTTTTCATGATTGTTTTCTGTAAATAATGCATACAGCTCAGTAACGTGATGATATCACTGCGTAACATGGAGAGGTCAGAATCCCAACATGCGTTAATTTGATCTCTGTGGGAGTTTCATCAGGCGAGACATGCAAATATTTTATTCCAGTCAGCATTCTGAAACCAAAATGATCACTCGGGAATCGAATGCGATTTGAATCTGTAATGGTTTCTTATTACGAATAATTATAACTTTGCATTTTCAGAGAAAATTGTATTAAAATCCATGAAACACTTCAGCAGCAATAACTAGAAGGCAAATGTTGCTTTCACATTTGGAATTGCAAAGTGTTTATATTTCTTCAGTGTGTGCAGAAAGTGGACTTGGATGTAAAGCTGTTTATTACTCACACACACACACACACACATACACACACACACTCACACACACACACACTCACACATACACACACTCACACTCACTCACACACACTCACACATACACACACACACACACACACACACTCACACATACACACACTCACACACACTGCTTCATGTATCAAGGATGCAAGATTAATTCATGGCGTTTCTTTTAATAAAAGTGTTCAATTGCCTGCGACATTTTCATAAACCGCCTGCGTTCACCGTCGGATACGGAAACAGCTCCGGGCCACTTTTATGTGTGAGGAACTGGAAGTGATTTAGGAGTTCTCCTAACCTGTGGAATTAGTAGTCAAGTGGCAGGTTATTTGCTGAGTCTCGGGCGAGTTATTAAGCTGTTAACTAGTTAATAAGCTTTGCGTGAATAGTCATATCACAATACATTTACCGTGATTCATTATATCGAGACATCATGATTCCTTTTTGTAAAATTTTTTCCCAAATGTTTTAAAACAAAGATTACAAACTCTTGAGTCTTGAAACAATTGATTTGATGTTCATGTTTTGTACTGTGTTCAAATTGAAACTGTAAAATGTTAATATTTTTGTTACTATTAAAAAAATGCGTATGGTCTGTCGGTCTGTCGTATCGCGCAGCCTTAACAGTCAATGTAAGATGTTGTGTTGAAGGATGGAAGTGGCTCGTACCTTCCTCGGCCCCGGTGCTGATGGCCTGCATGGACACGCTTCTCTGCGGCAGTTTGGAGGATTTCTTGCTTTTAAATTTCATGATGTTTGGTTTTTCTATGATCACGAACGAATCGTCCAGTTCGTCTATGACCGCACTCTCGGGTCTCTCCCGTAACGGAGAAGGTGGTGTGTGATTGCCGTTGGGGATCCGTGAGTTCTCAGGCTGCACCTCCTTCACGTGATTAGCCGTCTTCGGTGACTCCTTCGTGTGATTGGTAGGATTTGATGTGTCTTTGATGTTACTGGCAGGCTTTGATGTGTCTTTGACGAGATTGGTAGGATTTGATGTGTCTTTGATGTTACTGACAGGCTTTGATGTGTCTTGGACGTGATTGGCAGGATTTGCTTGGCTCTGATTGGCTGTTTTCACATCTGAGCTGTTGTGTTTTGTTGTCTTTAAATCTGGACTCTGATTGGGCGACCTGCCTTTGAGGAACATCCTGAAGGAGCTACGCTGCTTTTTTGAACCGAACAGTGGCGATTTATTTACATCTTTGCTTTCACTCGTCTCCTCCTGAGGCGCTCTGTCTGGCGGGTCTTTAGCGCCCCCGCTGGTGTGGAGTAACTTCTCCATATTGCTTTCCGAGTTATTTCTGGCGTATTCCCTGAGCCTGGTCAGGTCCTGCAGAGATCCAGTCAGGCCTAAACTGTTTCCCACCACCAGGGCGTATTTGGGATTGTGATATTTGTGAGCAGGGACTTTCAGATTGACCTGTTTGGATTCTCCCAGAGACACCTGAAAGCGGGAGGTGGATGCAGGTAAAGCGGGCTGGGTGGCAGTGGGCGGAGCTTTCAGCAGCGGGGTGGGCATGACGTGTCTGGGGGGTTTGGGAATGTGGAACTCGTGGTACAGGTCCACTTTGCCTGACACGGCGTAGAGCTCGCGGAAATCGGTATCGAAGAAGTCGACCACGTTACCGGACATGACGGTGATGGTGTTCCTGTTCATCCGAGACGAGGTCCAGGTGAAACTGTGTGGGAAGAGACAGAAATGAATAGCTCAAGAAGCAAAATAATAAACAAACAAATCGATAAATACCATAGTGTGGGATTTGACTAATTACATTTTAAATATACAAAAGGTGATATTTAAACTTATCGCACCTGTACGAGCCGAACATCACTTTCTCTCCGTCCACCAGCATGTACTTGGAGCACATTGATCCCGGCAGTTTTCCGAAGGACAGAGCCAGACCGCATCCTCTCACCATCCTCACACGCATATTCTGACAAATCAACCAGAAAAGACTGACTTTACGGCTGCTGTCGCTGCAACGCTCACCCGTCATCACCGGGAAAATCATCAGCATGTCGTGATCTCTGACAAAGTTTTATCTAAATATCAACGTGACAATTTCACGATATAATGTTGTTATATTTCTCTTAATTTCCCGAATGAAAAAATTCAATAATGTGAAATAAATAGCTGACGCAAATCTCATAATTCCTGAACTTGATGGAAATGTATACATTTCTTCATGAAGTTGCTCCACTGAAACTGATCATCGTCACACACATTTATATCCTTTATCATGAGAATAGAACATTATAATGTGGATTATAATTTTGCTAATAATTATGGAAAAAACATTTCTGCCAAAAATGACCTTGTAGCTTTATTTACCATGTAGCTTATTGTTAAACTGTTTGTGACTTAAGTTTGCCCCGAGGGTGCGCAAACTTTTGCACTCGACTGTATATTATATATTTAGCACCTAGAGAGAAGGAGAGGTTTAAACACTCCTTACTTAAACAAACATCCAGCTAGAAGCTGGTCATGGAGCTGTGTGTGTTTAAACACACACACACACACATTCAGAGGCGTGTCCAGTGGTATTTACAGAGCGAGCCACTGCAGAGAAAAGTCTGTGAGCCAGGAGGACTTCAGGGGGAAAAATGAAGGAAAAAGAAGGAAAAGCAAGAGAGAAAGAGTGTAAGTGTGAGTGTTTGTGTGTGTGTGTGTGTGTGTGTGTGTGTGTGTGTTTGGAAAAAGGGAACAGTTTTAAGAAATAAAAGAACAGAGAGAGGGATCTTGAGCTGTTTTTACGCTCGGTTCTCAGGAACCATGGAGACTGTAACAGTATTACTGTGTGTGTGTGTGTGTGTGTGTGTGTGTGTGTGTGTGTGTGTGTGTGTGTGT
>JAQQZX010000008.1:20165956-20181736 GCA_030068355.1 Notoglanidium maculatum | reverse complement strand
CCCTCTCTCTCCCCCTCCCTCTCTCTCCCTCTCCCTCTTTACCTGCACCACTGCTCAGTCGATGCTTCAGATTGCCCTAATAGAATTAAAGCAGAACAAACTGGTTTGTATTTACTTCTAGAGCAGATCCCCAGCGGGACCCAGAGCTCACCGAGGGCAGAAAAAGAAAACCCAAAAAGCTGGTGTGACAGCAGGCAGCAGTGTTTAGAGAAGCCGAGCACAAACAGCGCTGAGCTTTTCACTCCTCCATAATGGCAGAGCACTTTCTGGGGCTGAGGAAAGCGACCCGGAGGCAATTTGTACAAACTAAAAAGTTTACAAAGCCTTTATGTTCTGATTGGGAAGCTGTCAAACACGGGCCGTGTGTGTGTGTGTGTGTGTGTGTGTGTGTGTGTGTGTGTGTGTGTGTGTGTGGAGCTGAAGCAGCTCATTTGTCAGCGGAATGGACTTTGGAGCGAGCCGGATGCTGTGAGAGAGGCTACGCCAGACTCGGGCGAGAGAAAATCCCCTGTAGGCCACTTCAGCGTAGACGTTCTGCCAGAGTTTAATGCTTCTTTGCATTACAGATGTACGCATACATAATGCATCTAATTACGCGTGCACTCAGGGTGCTCATGTGTTCTGCCATGTTCTTAACCTCTCCAAACTCATCGTTCTTCTCAGACTAATACATTCTATCAACCTGCACTTTAGTGCTTAGCAAAGGTTTAAACAGACTTTAATCACATTTATCCCTCCGCACCGCTAGATTCTGGACTCCGATTGGTCGGAAGGTGTTGATTAATTCTCTATAACAGCGGCTCTGACAGCAGTGCAGCTGCACATCACAGCTTTATATTAATGCACTCGTTCTTTTTGTTTCTATAGTAACAGCTCGTTCACGGGTATGTGTGCAGCCGACGCTTTGCTGATGATAAAGGAGTTAAAAAAGAACGTTGTGAAGTTGCTGTGGTGTAAGAGAAATAAAACACTCGGGGACGTGTTGTTACAGGAAAATAATCCACTTTGGGGCGGTGGCAGAAACTCCGCTTCTGTCACACAGATATATTTGCCATGTTTAAAGATCTCTGAAATGCAATGAGTTAGAGGTCATGTGACGTTAAAAAAAAAGCAGAAAAAAGAAACCCAACATCTCTGTAATATGAGTTTTTAAATAATTGATGCATGTTGAATCGTGATGTCAGGTTTTGTTTTTAGGGCCTGAGCAGAGTTTTTTTTTATTTTATTTTTTTTTTATTTGTGTGTGTGTGTTTTTGTCTTAATTTTCTGGCCCAGAGATGGCAGTTTCCCGCTGATGATGGACATGACATTAAAAATGATTGACATTCGTTAATAGCTGCATGGTTTAATTTTATCCTCAACACAAAAGGGACAAAAGGGACGAGCTGTAAACTCGGCACCACGCTCAATATTTCATGAGGACTCGCAGCTTCTGCTGGAATTCTCTGGAAAATGTAAAAGGTGTTAACACGAGTACGGTACCATGTTCGAACCGGATTATCTCCCAAAACCTAAAAGACGATTTCTCTGAGCACTGGAGAAAGCCGTGTGGAATGTGAGCTGTGTTCACTTGGGGTTCAGTCTGACTCGGAGGAACCGGAGCGCTTCTGATCTTCTGTGCTGTTTGTGAAAGCGAGTGACTCGGAGCACTAAAATCCCGCTGCGTGTTTAGGGCTTATTAGCTCGATATTTGTCTTTCGTTTCCTCTCTCGATAGAAGTGAAAGTCAGCAGCTAAATATACACTATTTAATAGCTATGAATGTTTCTTGACCTGGAGTAACCCCAAGGCTCAAAGAGCTCCAGAAAAATGACAGTTTTTCAACACTGATGTAAACACAGTGGCTCATGTAAACTTACTCAGTCCATTTCTGTCTTCTTTACTTTTCCCTTTTTCCACGAGCCTCAAATTAGCGGTCACATGACTCTCACGTGACACTGTGAATATTTTCATTGTAATACCTTTTGTGGACTGCAGAGAGGGCCGTAAGCATCACACACCGCCCCTTTAAGGTCCTGCACCAAGCAGCCATGCTCACTTGTGTGACAATTTTAGTGTTTGCTTATTATTATTATTATTATTATTATTATTATTATTATTATTTCAACCCAGTAACAGCTGAAACACTGCACATTTATGGTTCTTGTGTGATTTTTGCTTCATTAAGTGCCTGTGCCAACACGCTTTACTCTGTGCACATGCGCGTGTTCGCCTGTCTGCTCGTATGAAAGAATGCTCGAGTGATGAGACCCCCTCTAATCTCACACACACACACACGCGCACGCACACACACACACACACACCTGCTTCACTGCGTCTAACACGTGCGCCGGTGCAGTGAGTGTGCTAATAGCAGGAAGGTCTCAAGATGCCTCCGGGTTGCCAGATTGGATTTAAACTCTCAGCCAAACGCCACTTTAAATCCCAAAGCAATTTTTCGTGCCATCCCAAAAGAGGAATGTTAGATACTGTTTCTTAATCCTGTTATAAATGTTTGAATATGTATTTTTTTAAAGGTTATATAAATGTTATTTTATAAGTTTATTTTCAATGTGTGCGCGTGTGTGTGTGTGCGCGTGTGTGTGTGTGCGCGTGTGTGTTGCCCTGAGAAGGAAGGGTTTCAACAAGAAGGTTGCAGTGCAGCTTTATTTGTTTATTAATCCGTAATCAGTCCACCGCATGGCGCTCACATGTTCTCCCCGTGACTGTGTGGGTTCTCTGCTTTCCACTCCCCTCTACAAAGTATGCCAGTAGGTGAATTGATGAATATAAATTGCCCTGTACATGTGAATGTGGTGTGATGCTCCCTGGAGTGTATTCCCACCTCATTCCCAGTATTCCAAGGATAGGATCCACCAGGACGCTGATGACGATAAAGCACTTACTGAGTATGTATGAATGAATGAATGAATGAGTAGTAGCAGTATGGGAGCGTGCTACACGTGAAGTGTACTAAACACACTGGAGCACACTGAAGCATGGTGCTGATGGATTTCTGTGAAAACAAACGTCCCTGAAGGATAACGTTAGGGTTTTATTGTCTCAGCAATGGAACTCTATATGTGCCTCCGGGAACCTTTTTGTTAAGTTCTAAAGTAATTGTAATTTGAAAAAGAACCACTTTAAGTATCGGATTAACACACAGTACAGCTCAGTTCAGCATGTTCTAAAAAACATCTTCAGTCATTTTCCACGCAAACACCTCTTCCATCTCAGTGTGTCTTAAATCCCAGTGAAGCAGGAATCGGTCCAATCTGGCAACCTGGTGTTGAAGCAGCAGTTACACTGAGGCGGAGGTGAGGAGAGAAGGATGAGTGAGGAGCAAAGAAGGAGAGAGGAGGAGAGGAGTGGAGTGGTTTTTCCCTGAGTGAGAAACTGAAGCAATAAAACTTCAGTGAACCCCTAATGCGCTTAATAACTCTGCTGGGTCATTCCTTATTCTTATTCTTATTCTAGGTGGAGAAACTGTGGTCTGCTCCCTCAGAGCTGAATATTAATAATAATTAAACACTCAGTGATTGGTTAGAGAGCTCATTTGCATACAGGCGCATCACAGAGACCGAAAGTATCGCGATATCGCGTGAGAGCCGGTGTATCGTTCAGCTCGTGCTCTCCGGTCCGCGCTGCTTCACCGTGCGGCGGCTGCGCGCGTGCATTCACCTGCCGGATCGCCGCGCACGCGCCAGCGCCGGATGGACGGATAGATGGATGAATGGACGGACGGACGGACAGATGGAGCGGTAGAAGGATGCAACAGAACGGCGCGCGATAAGAACTTGGATGATTTTTCTCCACGCGCACGCGGGAGATGGTGCAGTGCTCAGCTCGGTCGTTATCGCGGCTCTTCCTCTCTGTTCGCGCGAGCTGCTGGTGATCATGTAGATTGTGGATTTCTCCAAGAGATCGCAGAGAACCCCAGACGCTGCAGATGAACCGCTGTGTGATGTAGGGACTTCTTTTTGTCTTTCTTTCTTTATAGCGAGTTGGAATGATTTTTTTTTTTTTTTTTTTTTTTTTTAAGAAATGCAAAGTGCCGTGCTTTGGAGGAAAAAGAGACGCGTGAGTGTTTAAGGTTTAACGCATGAAAAGTGCTGGAGATGGGACTGGAGAATTAATGCACGAGCCATGTGAGGATTTTACAGTTTGATTACGTAGCAGTGCATGCAGCAGACTATTTACAGACATTTCCTTTATAGATAAAAACCTGGAGAACAAAGAGTGCAAAGAGCAGGGGAGAGTCTCAGCGCTGAGGAGGATCTATCCAGATTCATCAGCGTTTACACACTTTGGTGGTTGGATTGGGCAAAAAGAGGACAATCTGAAGATCTCATCTCATCCTCTCGACTTCTGCTTTGCAGTAAATTGTGCTTTTGGAGTAGTTTTGGAGTTATGTAAGGCGCACTTTATAATCTGTTGGGAAAACGCACTTCAGTGGGTGGACGGTGAATTTCGCTGAAGGATCTTTATTTAGAAAAAAGCAGCAGCATCGTCCCGTTTTAGCGCTCTGCAGCAGCGGAAATTGGATGTCAGACAAGGTAAGCGCGAGTTTCATCATGTTTCCGCTTTACAGGAATGTTTTCTGATGCCAGTGTCACATGCTGCAATCGCCTTCTGAAAATAATGAATAGAAGCACTAAGCTCTTCCAGAGCAGCTCGCGGAGTTGTGGGGTTTTTTGGTTGTTGTTGTTTTTTTTTTGTAAGAAGATGCGCAAAAGCGTTTCACACTGACGCTCGCGCTGAGATCAGAGATCATCATCTGGAGATTTCAGAGTTAAGGTGTGGCTGAACATCGATTAGTCATTACATCTGTTGATTGCCAGGTTTGGCGTTACCAGTCTCCCACCAAGAGATCAATCCCGGTTATGGTTATTGATTGTGAAGTTAATGAGGGAAATCTCGCGCTTAATGATCCAACTAGCGCGTGAATTCCTCCTGATTCTCCACGTAGCTGCACACTGCAGGCCTGCAGAACCGAGAACCGAACCAAGAACCGAACCGAGCACAGCCATGGCTTTGCACTGATAACGCAGTAAATGTGGCATGATTTAGCTTATTGTGTGTGGAAAGGTTTGTGTATGATTGTAGATTTTAATGTGCAGCTCTGTGTGTGTGCGTGCGCGCGCGCGCGCGTGTGTGAGTGATTAGTTTTGGAGATCTACGTGAATAAGTTGGAGCGGCTCCTAATTGCTACCTGTCTCAGCATTTTCCTCCACATGAAGTGGAACTATCCCCAGGCCCGAGTCAGAGAGCCAAGTCCCGCAGCTTTAAAGCGTTTCAGCACCACGGACAGCAGCAGTGAGGAGGAACTTGAGCAGAACCGAGCTGAGACAGATGACCACTTTACTGATCTCAGACACACATGTGGCAGAAGCGAAGGTGAGCGAGCGTGGACATGAGAAATGAGCTGAAACCTGAGCAACGGCGCGGCTCTGAGCTGACACTGAGGCAGGTCCGACTGAAACGTTTCATCAGATGGAATCTGACGCGGAACAAAAATAAGGGTTCTCTCAGAGGGACAAAGAACATGTTTACTGCTTCTAAGCTCTGATTGGTTGATCACTGTTATGAGAAGAGGGATAGCAAATCCTCAAGACCTAATTTCGTCTCTACACTCTCAGACCCGACGGTTCTAGCTTTCTAAAATGCTTTTATTTGCTCCTACAGACATTTTTACCCCTTAACGGTTCTTATCTTCTTAATAGCACGTATGATGAGATAACAGGAACTTTTGCTATATACACATTCACCTCTCATGTTCAAGCGCTTCATGAACTAACGGTTCTTAGGTCAATAAAGGGGTTCTAGTGGAACCCTGGATCAGGAAAGACTTTATATTAGGGTTCTATGTGGAACACTTAAGAGTTCTCCCTGAGGAACAAACTAAAACAAAACTTGTTTACAGTGAAGGGTTAGCAAAGGTGCAAGGTTCACTTTTAGATCTACACTATTAGACAAAATGGTTCTAGCATTGTAAAAACAAGAGATTGTAACGTTGGAGTGCCTCCAAAAAGCATTAAGGTTCTAGATCTCCATTTTCAGCCATTCCACATCCTTATCTCACCAACACTTTATGAACCGCTGTTAAATGTTTACCTTCTTAAAAGAGCTTCACTTTGAACCCTTGCTGATTAGGAAATAATTCATTCTAGGGCTTTACACAGAACCTTTAAGCGTTCGCTCAGAGGCGCCAACTAAAGAACCTGCGTACAGTCACTAAATATAGGTTTGATAGCGGTTTAAAGAAGAGCGTTACACTTATATCTACACCAGTAGACCCCAAGAGTTCCCTCAATGTTTAGGGTTCTAGATTTATGGCCAGGTAATTATGAACTGTGTCACTGTACATGTTTACATTTACATTTTAACTCTCTTCTCCTAGAAAAACAGGTTCATCGAGGGTTCTCTGTTGAGTTGAGGGTTCTTGCATGAGTTTTACTTCCATTTATTTCCACATTCTGGTTCTGTCTTTCACCTTGGAACCTTTTTTGAGAAGCAAAGCCTCAGTTTTAGGGTTCTACATAGACATTTCAGAGGGAACAACCCAAGGAACATGTGTGCAGTTGGTAAGAGGAGAGTTAGCAAAGACGCAAGGCTTACTTCTAGACCACGTGGTTCTAGCATTGTAAAACGGCTCTACTTGAAGCGTTTGTGAAAGGGAAACCGTTGGTTGTAGCGTCCAACACAAATTGTAAGGGTTCCAATTTAACCATTTAAGGTTCTACATTTAAGGTTTTTTTTTTTAAGTGCATCATCAGGAACTCTTGCTGTGCAACCTCCTAGATCTCCATTAGTGTGTTCCATCAACACCAAACAGAAACCCTGCTGAAGTTTAAAGACCGCACTCTCGAGAGAATGGCCGTGTTTTTCAGCAGCGTTGTTGTAAAGCGTGACCAGACGTGAGCGTTAGAGAAGACAGGAGCGTTAAATAGAGGCGTGTTTCTCAAACACATCGTAGGTGCAAAACAGGTGCTAATTGTTGAAATCATCTTGGTTTTTTTGTCGACACAGTACTCAAACGTTCTGGTGTGAGATCAGCGGCATTCTGCTGATGAGGAATTCCTCTCATCCTTTTAACACTAACTGTGTTTTGCTTGCTTTAATTAGCGTTAAGGTTTAAGCCCAGCGGAATGCGTTCTTATTGACTCCGATCCTGATCGTCTAAAAGCTCTTAGACGATCAATACGTAAAGAGTGCACGTCCTCTGGGGAGATTAACACATGGACGTGTAAACAGGTTCTCACTGATCGCAGTAGAACGACAGGTTTTTCATCTGAGAGATTTCACAATTTCTTGAAAAGGGGTTCTAAAAGAACCTTTAAGTGTTCCCTCAGAAGCACAACGGTTGGTTGATTGCTGCTGAGAGGAGATGGTTCGCAAAGGTCTATGAGCTTATACTTCCATTTATATTTAGGCAAAACGGTTCTAGGGTTCCCCAAAAAGGGTTCCAGGTTAAACCTTAGACATTTATGAACATCCGTCATCAGAGCCATTTACACCTACGATATTCCCAACACTCAAGGTTCTAAGCTTGCTGAAGAGGATCGACGCCGATGAATTTATAATGAGGCGTTACTCCAGACTAACAAATCAAAGAACCTTTAAAGCATCTAAATTAAAAACATGTTAGCTTAACAGTGTGTCATTAGATTATTTAAATCGTAAGAGTGCGATCTGACCCACACGCATGGGCGGGGTTGGGGGCAGGGTTAGGGGCGGGGTTAACTGTAGTCCTTTTTTTATGTATTGTGTGTTTTGGTTTTGTGTTCTGATTGCACTGTGATGGTGTTCAGCAGTCCAAGGAGTGATCCTGCACGCGAGTGTGTGCGCATGTGCGCGTGTGTGTGTGTGTGTGTGTGTGAGGAGGTTCTGAGGGTCTGGGGTCATTACTGTCCTTGCTGAATAATGTATGAATGAGCTTCGAGTCTTGTGAGTGAGTCATGAGGTCACAAGCAGAGATGAGTGGAGAAACTGAAACTGTGTAAATGTTCTCTACACCATACACCCTACCCTCTAGAACACACACGCACACACACACGCGCGCGCGTACATACTGCATGGTCTTTGAGTTTAACCTGCTATGTTTCACGTCTTAGCAGCATTCTCAAGCAAAATGACTCATAAACCTTGGTGAGTCACTACTGTGTGTGTGTGTGTGTGTGTGTGTGTGTTATTTTACATTATTATGATGCTGTTGTTCTTCAAACATTCTTGGAAAACTAATGTTCTCAGCCTTCTAAAGGGTTTCTAGTTGGAAATCTAACAGGGTTCTATATTGAACCTTTTACACTGTAAGATGGAACCTTTTTTAAAAGCAGGTTTAAGAGGAATTTGAACAGTTCCACTTGTGATTAACCAAAATCTCTTTGGTATAGGGTTCTACGTAGAACATTTAAGGAATAGCTGGCGAGACAAGGCAAAAAAAAAACATTCCGGTGAAGGGTTCTAATAGGGAGAACCAAAAACTAAAGGCAGTTTTTTAGTTATGCAATAACCAGAACAAAGAGAAGCTAGCTAGTTGGAAAGTTTAACCGCACACAGCGCAGCGCTCGGCCTTTAGTCAAGTGGCAGCCACGAGGGCAGGAACACGGACACGAGGGTACGCTAGGCTAATCTTGCGCTCCGTTGTGAGATCGCACCATCATTAGGTTAACCCTAAACCTGAACTTCTTTTGGGACGTGAAGGACCCTATTCTGGTGCAATTCCAAGCGCATGGGCAAACAGTGAACCGTGCAAATTACTGTGCATTGCGGAGAACTTTAACCTGCAATTCACAGCAAAAGAAGAGGAACGCCGTCCACAGCAGTCTTCTGCGCCATGATGATGCACGACCTCGTACAGACAGTGCAGCAGCTCGGGTTCAAACGTCTTCCACATCCTCCTTACAGCCCGGATCTGGAAGCGGTGCTCGCCTGGCTGCAGGAGCAGCCCGGAAACGACTTCAGAAGGAATCCAGAAGCTCGTTAAATCCAGAAGCTCGTTAAATCCTGAAGCTGGTTAAATCCTGAAGCTGGTTAAATCCTGAAGCTGGTTAAATCCTGAAGCTGGTTGAACGATACTACGAATGCGTCGTCTTACACGGGGACTATGTGGAAAAGTGAGATGTTCAATTTCTCACCGTCACTTCTATTAAAGCCGTTAAATGTATTTTGCCTTTACTTTTTGATTCTCTCTCGCACATCGAATATTTAAAGGTTCCTGAAACAGACAAGCTTTGTTCTAGGGTTTGATGTGAAATATTCAAGGGATCTTTGAAGAGACAAACCAAAAAGCTGTGGTAGGGTTCAATATAGAGTGTGTGTGTTTGTCCATGTGTAGATCTGATGGGTTTGTGTGTGTGAGTTCTCCATCCTGCGGGAGCTGAGTAAAGTGGAACCTGTTGAGAACCACTAATGAGGCACATTAGCTGAGGAATTTCAGAGCTGTCAGGTTTCACCTCATATCAGAGCGTTAATTCCCCTGAGTGAGGTTCCACATAAAGACAGAGACAAGTCCTGCAGCTGCAGTCTGTTATCATGCGTGCACGCACACACACACACACACACACACACACACACACACACACACACACACACACACACACACACACACACACAGAGTTCACATTCAGAGTTGAGCTGTAGGTTTCTACATGAAACCTGTTGTCGTGTTAGATGGAACCTTGTGTAAGTGTGCGAGCTTTAATTTAATTTGATTGAGTTTCACTTTTAGACAGGAGTGAAAGGGAACCCACTTAAGGGTCTTAGCTTCCAAATGAGGTTCTACTTGGAACCCTCTCTGGTAGGAAAACACTCAGCTGTAAGGCTCTACTCAGAACATTTAAGCAGTGAGCCATAAACATGAATCCCAGTGGAAAATATAACATTTTCCCTAAAGTTCCTTCTTATTGATGGATCTTTAACCATTTTGTGTTGGTTCTGGAGGGAACTATGGACAAAACTGTTCTTTAGGGAGTTTAAGCTGCTTCTTTATAGGGAACCAAAAGTTGGGCCGTTGTTTCAAATAACCTCTTCTGTCACCATTATTTTAAACAATGAAGCTTCCTAAAGTGGTTCTAATAGGAACCATGTCTGAAAAGGAAAATTCCCCACTTGGTTCCTATAAGGGTTCCCCAGAGATATACACCAGGCTGGTAAATGAAACCTGTCCAGTGTGTCCCCCTGCCCTATTTCACATATATTTAGAAAAAAGTTCAGATCTAGAACCCTTAGGAGTCATTTGGTCTGTCGTCTGGGCAACCAGATCAACCGAGTCGACCCAAAGAACCCTTGAAAATGCAAAAAAAAAGGCTTAAGAATGCATTTACATGCAATTACCGTGCTGTAATATTGAAGAGAACCCTACAATAGAGGGTTTCCCTTTTACAAATGGTAAAATATCTCTAAAATGTTAACCGATTGCAAGAAGCCCTGAGGAACCTTTTTTCTAAATGTGTATATCTTTGTGTTAAACGTGGACTCACAATCCTCCAGTCACTGGAGCAGAACCCTGCCTACTGAGCCACTCTTTACTGGTCCTAAAGCAGAACCCTGCCTACTGAGCCACTCTTTACTGGTCCTAAAGCAGAACCCTGCCTACTGAGCCACTCTTTACTGGTCCTAAAGCAGAACCCTGCCTACTGGTTCTAGAGCATCCCTGATTGTTGTGCATCATTAGATCCACTTCTTGCCACAAACAGTCGGCTCTCTGTCTACATACTGTTATGAGTTTTAAGGCCAGCCTAAAAAACTATTTCATATGCTAATCTCTGTGTGTGTGTGTGTGTGTGTGTGTGTGTGTGTGTGTGTGTGTGTGTGTGTGTGTGTGTGTGTGTGTGTGTGTGATTATCACAGATAAAAATATAAACTCCCTGCGCTCATACAAGAAGAGAAACAGCATTTACTCATGCAGAGGAGAATAAACACCGAAGTGACACACATCAGTTTTATGAGTATTCAGAGCTCAGGTGCAACTACAGACCGAAACACTGCTCAGGAGTCACGTGAGAGTTCCGTGAAAATTGCCCACGCATTACGATTTTATGATCTTGATTTAGTGACTTCGTTCAATCACATGTGGGACTGTTCTACAGAGCTTGATGTAAAATAAAATAAAGGATCGCGTGCTGTATAAGGTGCGGCTGAAGTGTGGAAGCCATTTTGTTAAATTAATCCAATTTTAAATCTAGCATTACTGATGCAGCAGTGTGTTGGTGACGTACTAGACTTCTGGCAGATTTGTTTCAGTGCTTCACCTTCACCTGGAACCTCAGGAGTGACCTACACAGCAGCTGCGTCACCTGAACTTTCCTCACGTAAACACTGATGTAGCGTTTACTCTTGCGCTGATGGTGAATATGGTTGAGCGGGAGATTAGAGTGAACGACTCTGCAGTTTGCTTTTGCATGTCCATGATCTGTTAAATCTTCCTCATTCTCCGTGCTGTCGTGGTCTCTCCCGACAGTCGTGGATCCTCGATATCGCTCCTGCTGCAGGTTTTGTGATCCGAACGCCACCCTCCTGTCGCTCGTAACCACTCCTGACTGATCAGCTTACCCAGCACTGGATGTGAAATATTCATCACGGCCGCCAGCTGTTTGCTCTGGGCGTCTTTGCCTGTGCATGTAGAGCAGCCTCAGGTGATGATGGAGGATAACGATGTCCTCACAGCGAGCGCGAGAGATCCGCTGAGCGTCTCCATCACCGCCGAGCCCAGAGACGCTCCAGCCTGTGGAGGAAAAATAACCAAATTGCTCCTGATTACGTTCATTTTGGTTTGCAAATTGATTTGGGCAGAACTGAATTGGGCAGAGCGACTCTGCCTAACCACGGCGGTCCTGCTCCATAGCACTGCTCTGAATTGGACAAATTTAATTGCTGAAGATCGCAGACTATTCTCTAAATGAGAGCAGACGCAGCGACGGTGTCTGAGGAGTGTGTGCTAACTGCTAAACACAGTTTACTGTAACAGAACTGTAAGGGTTCCACATCTTCAGGACGGAGGAGTTTACACCGCACTGCGCTTTCTCACGCACATTACACGCTGTGGGTTTATCTTATTCACTTAAGAGAGAGAATAAAGCGAGACTGCCGAGGGAACGACTGTTTATAGCTGCTATAACGTCAGTGGCGGCAGGAACGCACTCGTTTCACAGAACATTACATGTAACTTTAATCTCCAAAGCTGTTTGTTGAGCAGTTATTGCCTGAAACTTGCTTTTAAATTGTTCGGCATATCTGCTTTACTCATACACACCGTGTACACCCTCTTGGTTGAATGTCAATGAATGAAAAATGTATTGATTTTTACTGCGGTCACAAAATGTAAACTTTTCTTCATGCAGTCTGTTCGACGGGGACATTTGGAAGATGTTTTGCTAAAACGGATGATTGCATTAATAGATATAAAGGGCTCGTTCTAAACTTACACAAACATTATACATTAATGAGGACATGAATTCTGTGTGTGTATTATAGAATATTTACGCCACTGATGCTAATCGATAACCTCAAAAGCCTACATAGTGGAGCTTTAACGTTCGCTATTTGTATGTGATTCTTGTTGCTATGGTAACAATGCCACTAAATACTGCTTGTCTCGTGTGTTTAATTTGGATTCCGTATATCGTGAATATAACCTGAGATTTCGAACAGTGGCTGTAAACACAAGCTGTGATTAGAAGCCTAATTTCCAGCACCTTGATATGGTAATGATGAGACGTGTGCTCATTTCCCACGAGCTGCTATTCGGGGCTTATAATGGATTATAATTACGGACCAGCGGTCTTCCCTCACGCTTTACTCTAAAGCCTGTTCCACCTCACCATCGCTAACTGATTAGCTAACGTCCCGTGGTCTGTTACGTGCTTTACAGTGTGTTCTGGTCGTAATGTACAGACTGTCAGCTGAGAAATGGCTGGGAGTCGAGGAGGTGGTTTTTAGGGAGGCTTCTGGCGAGGATGTGAGCGCTGTCTCGGCTCACTGCATTGATTGGTGGTTGTAATTCTGCTCATCGTGGGTTAATTAAATCCCCCTCTTTAATTTCACCCCATTAATAGGCTGTGAAGGGGAGAAAACCTCTCGTCCTCCTCTCCGGCGTTATGGACCCAACAGGTCGACGCTTGTTGATTGCTCTCTGCGAAGTGACCGGACTCGATGCATTTCTAATTTAATTATGGATTTAGCTTCATGCTCCTTCTCAGAGAGTCAATTAGAAACATCTGGAGATGATGAATGGTTAAATTTTGTATATATTATTTGTGTGTTCTTTCCTCTCTTCATGACGTCATGCAACAAAGAAATCTCTCTCTGCTTGTCCTGAGGCGACTGTGATGAATATAAAGGACCCTCACTTTGCTTCCTCGATGCTCCTCGTATCAGATAGGCCTGTCCTCGTCTTCCTCCGCCGCCGCTGCACTCGTTCACTCCCGTCTCCTTCTGTTTAATCGAATTATTCTCAGATGCTGTGTGTACTGCTCGATGGCAGAGAGAGGTGCGTAATGAATGCAGGAAAGAGACTCGATTATATTGGATCAGTTATAAAATGCTCCCCAGTGGAACAGCATTGTTTTGACCTCTCGCTTGTGTTACTGTAAAATGCTGAGCAGGTTTTTGTCAGAATTGGTGTTGTCGCTCATTAACAAGTGCTCAAGCTCGAGTGGTGTAGTGTTCATTACCAGAAGTCGATTGGATGGAGTGATGTTTATATATCAGTGGAAAATCTGCAGGATTTTACATTTTAAGGAGCGTACTTTAGCCGAGATTTCCGACCATTAATGTATATTTTTAATTTAATGCGCACGTGTTTTACAGATTTGCTTTAGCGCACACACTTAAACAGTCACTGCTGAAATATTTACCAAAAAGGTCTCAATATCTTACTTGGGGTCTAAACTAGCGTTTATGTTGATGTTTGCGTGTAGATTTGAAAGAAAGGGCTGTGGTTCTGAGCAGAACCTCTCCAGGAAGCGTAGAACCCTCGACCGTCCAAAGATCCCATGAAGAGTCGTGCGTAATCATTTTATTAAAATGTGTACTGTAAAGAACGGCAGGATTATTTTATTAAATTACTGAGCAGTGATGAAAACTGTAATCACATAAAGTACAGAGAGAAAACAATCGAAGCAGTCCAGCGTCAGTTTAATAACACTGAATGTTCTCATTATACTCATGAATATTCGCATTAATAACTCCAAACTCATTAATTATTAATCAAATTCATCTTTATCTGTTTTACTGCTGAACTGATCCTGATACCTCAGTTACGCTTTAAGGAATATGAGAGAGAGAGAAAGGAAGAAATAAAAAGACAGACACTGAAACCCAGTGACTGAGAGAGAGACAGAAATGGAGAAAGTTAGACAAAAAGAAAGACTGACGCAGACACAGTGACAGAGAGACAGATGAGACAGAGACCGAGCGAGAGAGACCGAGCGAGAGAGACCGAGAGAGAGAGACCGAGAGAGAGAGACAGAGACAGACAGAGAGCGAGCGAGAGAGAGAGAGAGACAGATAGAGAGAGAGACAGATGAGACAGAGAGCGAGCGAGAGAGAGCGAGCGAGAGAGACCGAGAGAGAGACGGAGACAGACAGAGAGCGAGCGAGAGAGACAGAGAGAGAGACAGAGAGCGAGCGACAGAGCGAGAGACAGAGAGAGACAGAGAAAGACAGAGAGAGAGACAGATTAAGACAGAGAAAGAGACAGAGAGAGAGACAGAGAGAGGGACAGAGACAGACAGAGAGCGAGGGAGAGAGACAGAGAGAGCGACAGAGAGAGAGACAGAGAGAGACAGAGAAAGACAGAGAGAGAGACAGATTAAGACAGAGAAAGAGACAGAGAGAGAGACAGAGAGAGAGACAGAGAGAGACAGAGAGAGAGACAGATTAAGACAGAGAAAGAGACAGGGAGAGAGACAGGGAGAGAGACAGAGAGAGAGACAGATTAAGACAGACAAAGAGACAGGGAGAGAGACAGAGAGAGAGACAGAGAGAGGGACAGAGAAAGACAGAGAGAGAGAAACCAAATATCAGTTTTTATTCATGAATGTTAGCAGGTTTGGAGTCTGTAACGTTTTAAGGTGAAAGTGTGCAGGCGTGATTTTGCTCAGGTGTGATGGAAATGTAAAAACCAAAAAATTCCAAGTTTGTTTTTTTTTATATTCAAATGTTTGTGTCGATCTTTTAGCCCTTAAACGGTAGAATTTTTTAAAAATATATTTTTATCATGTAGCTCCGTGTTGCTGTCCATGGTGCTGAAGCCTGCACTACACCCATCAGAAGTGAAGAGGTGCGCGTGTGTGCGCACGCGTGTGTGCACGTGTGTGTGCGCGTGTGTGTGCGCGCGTGTGTGCACGTGCATGTGTGTGTGCTCATGTGTGTGTGCTCATGTGTGTGCGCGCGTGTGTGTGCGCGCGCGTGAGTGTGTGCGCGCGTGAGTGTGTGCGCGCGTGAGTGTGTGCACGTGTGTGCGCGTGCACGTGTGCGCGCGTGAGTGTGTGCGCGCGTGTGTGTGCGCGCGTGAGTGCGTGTGTGTGTGCGCGTGTGTGCGCGCGTGTGTGTGCGCGCGTGTGTGCGCGCGCGTGTGTGTGCGCGCGTGAGTGTGTGCGCGCGTGAGTGTGTGCGCGCGTGAGTGCGTGCGTGTGTGTGCGCGTGTGTGCACGTGCATGTGTGTGCGCGCGTGTGTGTGTGCGCGCGTGTGTGTGCGCGCGTGAGTGTGCGCGCGTGTGTGTGCGCGCGTGAGTGTGTGCGCGCGTGAGTGCGTGTGTGTGTGTGCGCGCGTGTGTGTGTGCGCGTGTGTGTGCGCGCG
>JAQQZX010000008.1:20115993-20136290 GCA_030068355.1 Notoglanidium maculatum | reverse complement strand
GTGTGAGAGTGTGTGTGAGAGTGTGTGTGAGAGTGTGTGTGAGAGTGTGTGTGAGAGAGTGTGTGAGAGAGTGTGTGTGAGAGTGTGTGTGAGAGTGTGTGTGAGAGTGTGTGTGAGAGTGTGTGTGAGTGTCTACCTTTTTCTCATTTCCCCACCCTTTTCTGCCTCTCAGGTTCAATTCCTTGCCAAGTGTTGAAGAACTCGCTGTTTTGTGATTTCTGTCACAGCATGTTAAAGTAATTAGACTCCTGTCTCTCTACCTGTCCTTCTCTCTCTGTCTCTATCTATCTATCTGTCTATCTTTCTGTCTCAGTCTCCTTTTCACTCTGTCAGCCTGCCTCCTTCTGCATCTCTCTCTGTTTTCTTCTGTTTCTCCCTCTCTTGCTCTCTCTTTCTCTCTTTCTTTCTGTCTCTCTCCTCCATCTCTTTTTCCTCCATCTCTATCTCTATATTTCGCACATTCTGTCACTACCACACACACACACGCACACACGCACACACGCACACACTCACACACTAGCATTAGCGTCATCTCCAGCAGTCGACTCGTTGAGACACTGACCTTCTTTGCTGAAGCTGTGGTGAGTCACATGACCACACAGTGTCATTAGCGGCGTCTCCACAAGACGACATTTATAATTAAAGTGAAGTGTGAAGAACCTCACATAACTCTTCTCCTTATCTGTACTATTGATGGAACACACACACACCCACTCCCCCCCCCACACACCCACTCCCCCCACACACACACTCCCCCCACACACACCCACTCCCCCCACACACACCCACTCCCCCCAACACACACCCACTCCCCCCCCACCCCCCCGGTTTGATTGATGGGAATTAAATATTAGAAGGGTACTTGGTGCTAAAGGTACAAATTAATGCTGTGTTCATACAACAGGAAAACCCCACTGATGTGTATTATTGGTTTGCACAGAAAATTACTCACATTAATAAATTACATTATATTATTTATTTATAATGTCTTTAACTTGTCTCTTATTCATTTATTTATTTTCATGTATCTGCAAGATTATGGTTCATCATGTGGTTTATTATTCAGGGTCTGCAGTAATATTTTTAAACTTTACTAACCTGCAATATTCCGTAGTTCTTTACCAACTTTATCAAGACAATCTTTAGTATTTAATGTGACCGCTATAAGGGTTTCTTACTCCATCTTTCTTTAAATTGACGTGAACAACAGAAGCCACGTCCAAGACGGACTCCTGTTGGCTCTTGTGCGACAGTTCTGTCTAAATCTCAATCCTGGAGTGTTCTCGTGGATGCCGTGTGCTGTTCGTGAACTCATCACCAGTCTGTTGAATTTTCAGTGAATCTGTAGCACTTTTTGACGGGTTCCATGGTTTCCTCTTTCCTGCTAGCGTCTCTCCGTCTTATGTGATTGCTGAACAGTTTGCCATAAACACGATATTTGTAGAGTTGGGAAACGGAAAGCCGTGCTCCAGATGACCTTTCATTAAACTCCACTCCTCGCAGGTATTTCAGGAACTCGGAGTGAACTTCAAATTGCCTTCATTCTTACAAAACGACTCATTCTTTCACATCGAACACCAATTCTCATGCTTTATTTGTGACAGGTTGTGGCTTGAATGTAAAAACACACATGCGCACACAAACACACACACACACACACACACACACACACACACACACCGTCCAGGGTGGAGTTTAATCTGCTGCTCAATCTGTAGCTGTTTTATGGCCTTTTCGGCTCATCGTGTTTGAACAGATTGCTTTTCTAACAAACACTGACACTTAAATGTCTACACACCTGTTGGTGGACAATTCGTCCTCGCTCTGTCTCTGTATGTGTCTCTCCCTGTCTGTCTCTCTGTCTCCCTCTCCGTCTTTGTTCAGGTACACTGGTGTTTGGTACGCGCGCCATGTCCTCTTGGCTGAATGAGTTTTTGAAAATGGCTTTTTAAATGTCAGAGTTTATATCTATAGAGAATAAGAATAGGCTTTAAAGACGGGCCATTAGGAATGAATTGTGCATGTACCGACTCGGTTTAAATGGGTTTGAAAAGGGCCAGAAGGTTTCTATTAGAGCCACTTAGATGTAAATGGAGGTTTAGAATGATTTTTCTTGGAGAGCATTCTTCCTCTTTCTCTCTTGGCTGGAATTAAATAAAACAACCATGTCCGAGCTGAGACTCGAGCCTGTTGCAGGTCTGCTTTCTTTCAATGTGCAAAAAACTGTAGAGTGATCTAGAAGGTAGAGGTTTATTTCCTTTCTAATTACATTCCTTTAACTAGTTTTACTAAAGAGGTATCTTTTGGTACCAGTGCAGTGAAGAACGTTCATCCATTCGTCCGTCCATCCATCCATCCATCGATTTACAGCCTCTTGTCCAGGTCCGGGTCGCACAGGGGCAGCAGTTGAAGCAGAGATACACAGGGTTCCTTCTCCCCAGGCACCTCCTGCAGCTCTTCTGGAGGGACACTGAGGCATTCCCAAGCCAGCAGAGAGATGTAATCTCTCCAGCGTGTCCTGGGTCTGCCCCGGGGTCTCCTCCTGGTTAGACATGCCCAGAACACCTCACCTAGGAGGCATCTGGGAGGCATCCTAGCCAGATGCCTGAACCACCTCAGCTTACTCCTTTTGATGGAGAGGAGCAGCAGCTGTACTCTGAACCCCTCCTGAACCTCTGAGCTCTTCACCCTGTCTCTAAAGATGAGCCCAGACACCCTTTGGAAAAATCTCATTACTGCCACTTCTATTCCCAATCTTGTTCTTTCGGTCACACAGCTTGTGGCCACAGGTGAGGGTAGGAACGTAGCTCGAGCAAGGGCCTGGGTCCACCAGACGCATTGTTTTGGGCTGGCAGGGTATGTTTTCTGTACAAATTCAGCATTGACAGGGCTCAGCTTTCAGCGTTCAACTTTTTGTTCCTGCTGCGCTCAGGTTGCTTTCAGTTGAAAATAGTTCAGCTTTAGGAACACCACCGAGCTCATCAATGTCACTGCTCTCTCGCTGCCCAATCAAAATCAAGCACTGCCAGCACAGGCCCTAAATCCACAGCTTTATCTTTTGGTAAACTTGAGCTCATCCAGCAAGTTCTTGAGCTCGGCTGTGTTGTTGCCTCCTGTGAAGATTGTTGAACATTATAACAAGAGCTAATGGTGGAGAAGTGTTCATGCTAACCTGAACTTAAAGACTAGCTAAAACTACTGTAATGTCAAGCTAACATTAGACATAAATCAATAAATAACACCTGAAATAGAACTGAACTTCACATGAGCTAAATAAACAGTAATAAACCTACCTCTAACCCAGCGGATATAACCCTCTCATAACTCCTACAAGTTGTTCCCCAAGATGACACCAAAAGCTGAGTCCTGCTGGAATAAGCATTTATAAATGTTTATAGAGCCTTTATGTTGAGAAGAGCTCATGGACTCAGCTGTCGTGGATTTTATATCAGAATTGACCACATCGGATCTCTCTGCTCCCTCCTGGAAAACGTCTCTTTGCTTCAGAACGAGCTTATGTAGGCTTGATGTGGCCTTAATGACTGATCTGTGAGTTTTGATCTTTGTGTGATGTTTACATCAGTCATCACTGGTGTTATGTCACCGTGTCAGACCTTATGCAGGTTTATGTAGGTTTCATGTAACCCTGTGAGGCATCTGCTCTTGCTTGAAATGCTACCGACTGTGTTTTGATGATACACACTTCCTGTTTGTGATGAAGTGCTACCGAAAGAGAATAAATATACAAATGAGTGTTTTTTCCTGTACATGTTCAGGATTTAAATGAAAATGCAGGAGAGAATCGAGCGCCTAAGAGCAGAACCGTGACAGCCGGAAGGATTAGGAATATCTCTCATTAGCAGGTAGAGGAAAGCTGAGACTGGCAGAAAAGGAGAAAAAAAAAAGAAGGAAGGAATGAAGTGTGTGTGTGTGTGTGTGCACGTAAGTGTGTTAGATTGGGGGAAGTGTGATTTGGAGTCCCAGTGTGGCAGGTGAGGGTGTGTGGGAGCTCCAGGTCAGGACTGCTCGTCTCAATACACAGGTAGGAGGACCGGTGATGCCCTAATTACCCTGCTGTGGAATCGGACCAAACCTCAAAACGGCACAATGCGAAAAAAAGGGCGGGGTGAGAGAGAGAGAGAGAGAGAGAGAGAGAGAGAGTAAAAATGGAGACTGGTCAGAGGAAGAATCTATTCTCCCAGAAGTGATGAGATGAAAAAGAGAGATGCAGTATATAATAAAGAAAGGCCATTTCTGCATCCTTTCAGCCGGAACAGAGCCGAGTCACAGGTTGGCCCGTCACTCCATGCTCACACAAACACACAAACAAACACACATACACACGGTGTGAAAGCAGCAGCTGACCCCTGGGACGAGGCTAAAATGGCAGCGCTTTGTCACTGTCAGCGGGGCCAGACTCCCCTCTGCGCTATAGTACTCCAGAACCAACACACCACGCTGCTTATTCTGCTTAGAGAATGACTGCGTGTGTGGGTGGGTGTGTAAAGGTGCAACACCACGCTTGGCTCGTTTCCAAGCTGACTTAATTAATGCGTGACGAATAGATCCTTGTATCTACGTGTAAAAATAAATGCAGCCTGTTAGATGAAAACATCCACGGAAAAGTCATTACGCAGTGTGTTCATGCATACGGAGAAGACCTGTCCGTATCGATCGTACGCACACGTGTAAATAAACATCTTTAAAAGAAATTGAGTCGACAGCTGTGCTGAGTGTGTTAGCCAGTTGCTGACGCCCCTCTCTTCCCCCTGAGCGACAGGACACTTTCACAGAGCTGCGTCCTGACCTTTTAAATTCATGGATTACAGCAAAGTTCTCGGAATACCAGCTGAACACTGCCCTAGGTTGTTTATGTAACTTTATATGCGAGCTTGAGGATGATCACACATGACCGTTTCCCACATTTCTAACAATCCTGCTGGACGCACTGTTTCCAGCCCTTCCAGGATTCCCACAGTCTTTAGCAATCCCAGCATTCCTGCTGGACACACTGTTCTTGGCACTTCCAGTATTCCTAGAGTATCTAGCAATCTCAACATTCCCACTGGCCCCACTGTTTGCAGCATTTCCAGTATTCCCATAGTCTTCAATCCCAGGTCTTGTTGGACCTGTTTTGAGTGCTTCCAAGAACGCTGTTGAAATCACAGGCCTTTCTACTGAACCCATTGTTTTATGGGAATTCCAGGTTTTTCACAGTCTTTTGCAGTTCTGGCATTCCTGCTGGACCCACTGTTCTCAGCATTTCCCAAAATTTCCAGAATTCTCAAAGTCTCTAGCAGTCCCAGAATTCCGTCTAGGCATGTTGCTTCCAGCACTTCTAGTATTAATAGTCTCCAGCAATCCCAACCTTCTCGATGACCCAATTGTTTCCAGCATTTCCAGTATTCCCACATTCTTCAGCAATCCAAGGATGCTCATTGTTCCAAATACCTTCTGTACTCCCAGGATTCACATTGCCTCGCTCTGCTTTAGTAATCCTAGCATCTGCACTGCTCCTGATATTTTCTGCAGTGTCATTATTCCCATTGTTCCACTTTACCTAAGAAATCCTAGCATTCCCTTTGATCCCACTTTCTTCAGCAAGCCTACCATCCTTACTACTCTAAATATCGTCTGCACTGTAAGTATTCATCTTGCTCGCCTCTGGTTTATCAATCCCAGCATTCCCACTGATCATACTATCATCTATTCCAGCATTCCTGCTGTTGTCCACGCCCTTTTCCCAGGTGCTGGAGTAAATGCCACGCAAAACATGCACGGTGCTCCATTCTGACCTTTTAAATTCCGAGATCACAGCAAAGATCTCTGAACACACTAATGCTGCTCAAAGGTTATTCATGTAACTGTATATGTATCCTCATTGAGAATCACATCAATCCCAACAATCCACAGGTTTCAAACTCTAGTCCTGGTGTATTCACAATGCCTAGTGCAATCCTAGCATTCCCAAAGGTTCTAGAATTGCAGTATTTTGTGATTTCTCTCTTCTTCCACTGTCTCCAGCAAGTTCTGATTTTAAAAGCATGGATCGAAGTAAACTTCTCTTAACACTGGACTAATGTATTCGCCAGTCCCAAAATTCCTGGTAGTACAACTATGTTTGGTATTTACAGCATTCTATTGTCACACTGTCTCCTGCAATCTCGGCATTCCTGGGATATGTGTATCCCCAGGAATTCCAATATTTTTAATGCTCCTGATGTCTCCAGAAATCCCAGTGTTCCTTTTTTCCAAGTGTCTCCTGCATTCCCAGCATTCCAACTGCTCTATAATAGATGGAGTGATGAGTGTTGACCTTTTCATTTATAGTTCATGAAATCTAATGTTTATGAGCTCGAGGTCATTGCTGTACTGTACATGCATTCATGAACATAATGACATGTGACTGTTGCCCCTGTCTCCTGTAATCCCAGCATGCTCTCTGGTCTCGCAGTGTATATACAGTATTCCCACAGTTCCTAGGGTCTCCTGTAATCCCAGCATTCCCAGTGCCACTATTTTCTTCGATCCCAGTGCTTCCACTATCACCCGTAATCAAATCATTCCCAGTTCTCCCACCGTCACCTATAATCACAACATTCACACTGCTTCAATCTACTGCACTCCCAGCATTCCCACTGATCCCTCTATTCCTTACAATCCTAACTTTCACACAGATCCCACTATAACAGATAAGCACAACATTCCCAGTATCTTTACTCTTAGCATCCACACTGCTCCTGTCTTCTACAATCCCAGCATTCCCATCTTTTGGTCTCATGGTGTTCATTGCTCCCATTATTCAGGATTTAGAATGTTATGCGGGCGTTGAAGGGACAGAGGGAATAAGAAGGTGGGATTATGATGTGCAGCCCGGATTTTACTGGGAATCAACTATTAACGGTCATATTTGATTTACTACTAAAAGTGGCTCTTTTCCCACTGATCCTGGCCACTTCTGATTTTACAGAAACACAAGAAGCATGCATTTGATTTTACATGCCTTATACATCTTACTTAAACCAGCTTTAACATGTGATTTTTGGCTGGATTTTGTTGTCGCAGTTAAAAATCACACGTTGTGAAAGAATCCTTTGGTAGTTTGTTAGTGTTAGGACGCATAACGTGATTGATTCGGTGACTAAAGACGGCAAAGTGAGTGTGTGTACGTGAGAAATCTGTGATTAAAGTCAGAGTGTGAGCGCTGCTACGACGCTCGCTTAAAATCCACCAATAGCAGGACGGCAAACTCGCGGCACAGCTACAGATACGGTAGCGGCGATGGAGAAACGTAATGGAAACATGCTGAATCAGAACAACCTCCGTGTGTGTGCGTGTGTGTGTGTGTGTGTGTGCGTGTGCGTGTGCGCGTGCGCGTGCGTGCCATTTTTTACTGATTTCCGGATCACGCTGATTGATGACGTGAGCAGAGCGTAGTGGTGTTCTTTAATCCCAGGTCTATCGTTAGAGGATCTTCATCGTATAATCAGACACGGACACACGCTTTAGGAGTAATAATCTTAAAAGAGCTCTGAAATCATACGGTGCAGCACTTCTAGGTTCTGTATAGGACATGAGTCGATGAAGGCGTCTGGTGTCAGCGTGCCACTGCAGTAGATCTGGGTGATGCGAGCTGCTGAAGCTGGAGTGCAGTGACTCACTGCAGTGAATGCGGTAATATTTCACGCCTGCTCCTCAGTCTGATCTCAGTCTTCATGATGGCTTCTCGACACGCCCTAATTAGGATCAGTGAGGGATCTGAAGCTCCTGAAGTGGTGATGCTGACTCTGTTTTGACTCCATGAAGTTTTATACACATGTTATATTATATCTCTTGTATCTGTGAGGACACAAAGCTCCAGTACATCAGCTTGACGTTTGTGCACCGCGATCTGCTCCTCTCGGAATAAGAGTTGACGCCGTAATTCAGTTCAATTTTGTTTTAAGGCAGTGAGCTGCCACGCAGCTACACTTCATCATCATGATTCCTTTTGGCCAATTTCCCAGACAAATAAGGTAGAGAGAGCGAGAAAGCGAGCGAGAGGAACGTTCTCCGGAGAGATCCACGCGCATTCCCCTCGATGCTATCGGATAGCAAACAGCAGCATCTGTCTCTGCGATTTGTTCTTTTTCTTTCTGGGAGGAGTTCCAGGAGACTCCTGCATTATGCAGCAAGCTGTTTCCATTTGTAACGTTCGTGTTTTTGTCTCATTTTTAAATGTATTTACTCTGATTTACTTCTCGGATTTACTTTCTAATATTGCGTGGCTGTAAATCGAATCCCGTGTGCGCTTCCTAGCCTGGAATTTTGTTTCATTTGATTCCGACGCCGCAGATCAGAGACGAGTTTATGCATCACTCTCCGATAACCGGGTTCCTAGCAAGATTTATCTCCGGATCCTTGGAGGTCATTCCAGAGCTTCACACTTAAGACCTTTACGGATAGACGTTTATATCCGCCGGATATTTAGTTATCCAAGATGCAGTCTGGTGCTAACATACACTTAATCACATAAGTACACATTATAGAGTCTGCTCAGGAAGGAACAGTGCAACCTGATACGCTTCATACACATACTTCCCTTTCCATAGTTTCATTGTAATCATATAAAATGTATTTTATCTATCGACGTGACACGCAGGAGCTCAGACACAAGTGTGTAATTTATATTTATGTACTTTTATATTAAATTAGTCATTGAACAGCATTGATTTTGATCATAAATGCCACATCTTTGCTTTCGCACCTCATTGAGTTTGATTAGCTCTCAGTGTTTGTGTGTTTAATATGCAAATCAGTACACACCTTACGTTACACCCTGCAGCACTCCTCTAAACAGATATAAATGAACAGGATTTAATACTGTACAGACCTGCAGGCTTGGACTAAAATGAACATAATGAATAAAGAAGAAAGCATAAATAATAAGAATAATAATACAAAAACACAACATGCCTATGTGATGATCGGATGGAATCGGTGCACATTAGGCCTGAGCCTTTTACAGACGGAGATCCTCTTAACTGTAAAACAAATTCTATAGAGATCAAAATTTTTTCAGCACAATTTCAATATTTTAATACTTTTTCATTATTATCTGATTTGTGGACGGACATGTTCGTCACGGTGGATCCTGTCCACGAGACACCGGCTCTGTAGTTCTCAGGCCTCGTTTATCCGTCTTTTACTAAAGATGTGTGAGAATGTTTAGTGAGAAATGCCAAACAATCAGCCATAAAGTACCAAACACATTCATGGCACAGCTGAGTCACATTTAGCCACGCCCTCAAAACGCCATAACGGACAAGTACCCCCTTCCCCACCAAGGCAGTCTGAGGGTCAGATTGAAGCAGTTCTTCATGGTAAGAACCGGCCATCGGCCAGTAACTAGAAAACCGGTTCGAGAACAGCACCAACACTTTGTTGGTCTAGAACTTAGAGCTGATTACGTCAGAGGTTGGGGGCGTGGTTATCGTGGTCAACAAGACCAACTAAAACTTTGTGACCCACGTTGAAAAAAACAAAGTTAGTGTAGCGTTTATTCTGACTAATCGGAAGAAGAAAAAGAGATGCAGTCCGCCGTTGTTGTGCTTGGTGCTGGTGTGGCTAAATAGTAGCATTAGTGTGGCTAATGGTGCTAGCATGGAGATAGCGGAGATGTATTCAGACGTATCCAGTGATGTAACGATGTGGCTCAGTGGTGGCTCTGTAGCCTGTGGAAAAGCACAGGACGTTCCAAGGTGAACCAACTCCAGATCGGCACTAGCACCTGGTTTGTGTTGGTGGAAAAGAGGCGGAAAGAAAAATGGCATCTAAACAGTGAAAGAGCACCTCTTAAGTGCGGAGTTCTAACTAGCACCAACAGCTAGCCTTAATTGTCTTAATTCATGGATTTAATAAATAAGTGATCGAAACCTGACAGTGTAATCTGAATATAAAACAGCAAGAACTCGACAGCTGTATGATTTGAAGCGGATCCGTCTCCTGGTACCGGTACCTCAGAGACCCGATCCTCCAGGAGCTCCTCTGCCCCGGAGCTTGATCTGGACGAGTGGGCAGAATAAAATGGAAATTTGGTAATGTTAATATCTTCATGTGAGTGTGAATGCGCCTCTAACAGTTGGCCCTCTAAGCCCTCGTCCCTCGTGCAGCCCGGATTCCTGGATGACTCTTTTACCTGGACAGATGGCCACGCTGTAGTGGGATTTGCTGAAGTGTAAAACCTGGTGAAATGCAGATTTTGTTTTTACTGGCCCGAGAGTGTTCAGATCATTAACTGAGATGAAGATAAAACTCGTTTAATCTTAAATCACAACAGCAATTTATTAACGAGCTGGCCCGGTTCTCACAAGGTCGAACTGTTTCCTTAGCAATGTGCTTCGAGCCGTCCATCACCACGAGTCCTGCAGAATGTTGTTCTACTCTCAGGGTGAGAAAGTGACGTGAAGTTCAGAACGTAACATTACAGGGACACTCATCATGAATGAACTTCTTGCCTTCTTCTATTGCTTATAGCATGGATTAGAAGGTGTGCTGTAGGTACTCAGGAAGCAGATTTTTACGCTGCGGAATGATAATTATATTATAAGAGACATATTGGGCTTTAAATTGAAAGCAGACTGGATTTACAAAACAACACATAACTGCAGTAAATGATGTGGATTAAGCCAGTCTGAGGAACCGACGCCGTGGTTGTTACTTTACTATTTTGTATGGAAACAAGAATGAGAGAGAACTGTGGAGGAAGAATTAGTCGTGGACACTCGTGTAGGGAGGATCGTCTGCAATGCCAAGAGAACCGGAGACGAAAAAGGAGCCTTGTTTGTTTGTTTGTTTGTTTTTTGTTTCTAAAGATTATTTAGGTTTGTCACAGCAATAATTTCTTACAGAAAGACCATTCCAGCGTTATGGACGTGACATTGGAGCTTATAAAATGTCAGAGGATCAATAAGTCAATTTGCATAAACTGTCATTTAACCTCTTGAGGACGATGCAGACAAAACTCATTTACGTGTTTCACATACGCAGCGATTTGTCAGCGTTACGGATGTGACATCAAACGGATTCCACGGTTCTCCAAACTCGCGTGCAGCACGTAAAGCTTCGTACATATGCAGAACCTGAGGGAGACACCTGGAATGAACACAAAGTATAGATTTAAAAATATTTCTTGTTTTACATCATTAAGAAAAAGTGGTGTCGTGGCTGTGGCGATTTTGACGATATGGATGCGACGTATACCAGCGTATGGTTACATACAGTGAGACGTGAGTGTAAGGCATGAGCGAAGCGTTTAAACCTGCGTTTGTTCCTCTGCTTTCCTGGGAAGGTTAGCGTTTGTGTGGAATTACCCAGCGGGGTTGTTATAGTTTTTTATTATTGTTTACATTTCGGCCTCGCTCTCCCACACATATAGATGATTGACGAGCTGGATTGTGTCGAGCCCGCCTCAGAGCTTCATGTCAGATTCCCAGTGGCTGTTTTACAGCTTCATGGTGTAGAGATGTTCACTCTGCACAATATCCAACCCGAGAGCATCTCCTCGCTCAGACTTCACGTTCGGGAAGACATTTTGTCTCCGAGCTGTGGAGTGGCGCAGATCCCCAAAATTAGCCTGGGATGAGGAAAAAAGTCGCGTGGTGTTCATTCACCGTTAGTTAGTGTCCAGCATGTTCCTTACTTAATGACCCGAAACTGCTCTGGACTTCATCCTCCTGCGGATCACATCTCAGAAATATGACGATTAATCCATCATGAGAGTGTTAATGATCCAAACCCAGAGTCAGATCTCTTCCATCTCTCTCCATTTATGTGTCCTAAATAAGCCACCTCAGATCCCCCGAGTGATTTCTCTCCATTTCAGTATGGTTCTGTACTCAACCCCAGGAGGACATGGTGAGATATGGAGAAATGAGTGTAGACCCGGTGACTCTGTGGGTTGATCTGGACTTGTTCATGAAAGTGGGTCCGATCAATAAAGCAATTTATACATCCAGTGGTTATAAATCTTCTGGACGGGTTCTGCAGCGCTTCATGTTCTCACCCGCGATGGCTTGGAAAGTCATTCGCAGACGTTTATTACAAAATGATTTCAGACGCTTTTAGATTTTATTTAAAGGCTGAAGATTTCCAGGATTATCTTTAGCAGTAGTCCAGAGCTTTTTACTTGTTATTAATTTAGTGCTGGAATACATGACCAAGGCCAAGGAGAGTTTAATGAGTCAATTACGAGGAGCAAAATGTGGAACAACTTCACGATAAAGCCAGATGAAGATAATGAATATTAAAGAGTCGTTGCTGTCGGTTCCGTGACTAATGAATGATCCGCACAACCCTAACCAGCCCCTTATTATCTTTAATAATGGTGAGGTTTTAAATCCGAACGAAGTAACATGCTAAATACGGATCCTGACCCGGTTCTCACACCACGTCCGTATCCTGCAGGATGAGTATCTTGGTTGTGGCTGTATCAGGAGAACAGCTGTGCGCAGCAGAGAACATCTGTGCCAGAGAACGAGCTCATGACTGACTCGATAAAGCCTGTCATCGCTAACGGATGGCTGCGTCCCAGTCCTTCAGCGCCGACCCGGCGGATCCGATGTGGCTTATTTACGGTACAGAGACGGAAAGATGCAGAGCCGAGATCGGAAACATCCGTATCAGTGTTCCGGTTCTGGATCATTAGCGCTCTGACGATCGAGCATTGTTCTGGGCTTTAGAGGATGTTGGAGGAGACGGAAGCAGAGCAACGAGGGAGAGGAATATGGAGATTTTACACTAATATGGCTGTGTTGTGATTTATAAAGACATTTCTGGGGGATTTTCTCACTCTGGAGTCTGATCTTTCTCGCACTCTAGCCTGAAAGTTGGAATGCTAGAATTTGTGGCCTGTTGCAGAATAACACACAGCACTAACCGTGATGGGGTTCCGCGGGTTCTGCCATGTCCAGAATTGCGTCCCAACTGGTGATGTTCTCCAGAGTGAATGGAGAGAGTTAGCTGGACACTGCTAGCTAGCTGAAACTCAGTCTGGGTAACTGCATCACTGCCAGCTGGATAACTTCAGATAGTAATCTCTTACACACTCGCCGCTTCCTCCGAGAGCCTCTGATGCGGGTCTTTGAGCAGACTGGAATGAAGCTCTCCTCTGAATCAGTCATGAACTTTTTCTTGTATAATTGTTCGCACTTCAGCGTTAAGCTGAGACGCCGCCTCGCCCTGGTCTGTGTTGGCGCACCACATCGCCCCCTGCTGGCTGCCATCCTTCATCACCTGTCCTGTCTTACCGAGCTGCCAATACCCTTCATCACCACGTTCGACGTCCTGCTGTTTTCCCGCTGTGTCCATGCGCTTCAGCTTGACTGCACTAACGTGTCCGAAGCAGAGGGACGTGGGAGCTGAGGTGAGCTGGGAGAGGCCGATTACGACGCTAGCCATGCAGAAGCATGAGGAGAAGATAACGCTCCTGTGTGTTTCATTAAACAATTTAGTTTATTATGGAAATTATTTCCTCTGTGTCTAATAATTGTTTTGTTTTTTTTAGTTGGTTTTTTAAGAGTTAACACTGTGTTGCAGTCGTGTCATGCTGAAATGCAATCACTGTCCAGTTGCAGCTCTGAGAGTAGCACGTCGCCTCGCCTCACACCGTGTTCTGGGTTTTGTCGCACGGTTTCTCTCTCCGTGATTGCTTTTCTATCCAACATGAAATCTTCTCCACGGGATCCCTTTAGTACACGCTGTCATGATTTTTCATGTTTTACATGAAACAAATTAGAAAACAAGGAAGCAAACAGGAAGTTGATGGAATCTATTCAACTAATTTGCATATTAAACCCGAGATGGAGCAGAAAGACTCTAGTCTGGCTAAAAACCACAGATGAGCTTGAAAATCTTCACTCTAGATGCAGAATGTGTGAACTCAGATCTAAACAGAGTCACAGCCTGCGTCTAGATGCTAGTTTGATTGCACAGATACGCCAGAGATTAGACAACAGCCGTGACGATGCTGATAAAGGGACACTGAGAGGACACAATAATCAAGATGTAATCAGGACGCTCGCCGGGAGACTCGGAGATCTGCGCCACGTCGCGACGAGTAGATACGCTCCAAATGTTTTGCCTCTGAAGTTACAGGTGACGTATCGGAAAGGTCATGCGTCAGTATGGAAGGAAAGAAAAAACAGCTTCCTCGGTTACATTTCATTCTTGCAAACACAACATCTTCTAAAGCACTCTGTCAAAACATCACGTCTTTGTCTCGAGACGTCACAGCGTCCATCACCTCCGGGTCTCGGCGTGTCCGCTGTCACTCGCGCTGACGTTCCGATTGCATTTCTGAGACACGGATGACACAGAGCAGTGAGACTGGAGCTCGGCTTTCAGTACTGCTGAAATCTCTGGAGTTCAGACGTCCAAACATCTCTCAGTCCGCCGGCGAGAACTGAGAAATACAGCTGAGTGCAAAAGTACCAGCTCCAGAGTTCCTGGTTCCTCGGAATCTCAGCCTGTGTGTCGGCCTGGAGTTTCACACGTTCTTCCCGTGTCTGTCTGGGTTTCCTCTGGGTTCTATGGTTTCCTCCCACCTCTCAAAAACAATCCGGTTTTTCACTCCAGAGGAGTTTGTGCTTCTTTGCGGTTTCTCGGCTGTGTTTTTTGTCTTATTAACTTCCAGAGAGAATAAAGAGAAGCTGGTGAGGGAGCGAGTGTTTATAGCTGCTATAACGTTAGTGAGAACAAGAAGTAACTCGTTTTTATGAACATTAAAGGTAACTATAAACAGGTAAAAACTTTGTCATTTAAGTAAAAAGTCAAATTAATCATTTTTTAAGTAAAAAGATGTAATTGTGGTTTAAGATGAGTAAAGCACATGCTGTTAGAGGAAGATAATTAACTTCAGGGAGGTAACGATAACTCCATCAACAGCTTGGATTAAACACCCGTGTCTAGTTCCTGTAATACAACTCCATTTTTGTTGCTGGTGATGACGAGGGAAGAACTGCGACACCAAAAACACTAAACATGTTGTTGCTATAAATTCTTTTTGTCCTAAGGGTGTGCAAACTTTTGCACCCAGCTGTATATAGGTTAAGCGATGCTGAAATGTAAATAATGCTCGTAGGCAGCAGATTAAATCAAACTGTCATGACTATAAATAAATATTATTTCCGACAGCGCAGCGTGGTGAGTGTGCTGTCGGAGGATGATTCCCCGCGTGCCGGCGAGGTGGATGTCAGGACGCGAGATTGTTTCTGCGCTGCTTTACTCCAGACCTGCGGTGTTCACTGACCCGGCCTGTCTTTCCACTTTACCCTTATCCTCTCCTGAGGAATATTCTTCTAGACGTCTCCAACGGAGGAAACAGGAGAAAAAACCCGCCACGAAACGCTGAACTCTCAGCAAATGTCTATATGAGGAGCAGCAAAGCGGCGCTGGAGTTCTTTTATTATCTTCATGTTCACCTCTTTTCCTCCTCAGTGTAAACAAATCACTTCTCTCTCTTCCTGATTCCCCCCCCCTCTCTCTCTCTCTCTCTCTCTCTCTCTCTGTCTCTCTCTCTCTCTCGGTCTTTCTGCTACAGTCCGGTTCTCATGGCTGGTTTTTATTGTAGTTGGGGAGTTTTTCAGCTCTGGTGCAGAATGTTCCATATTTCAGAGCACATTAACAAGCTTATTAAATTAAGACAATAGAATCAGCGCTGTTTTAATAGTTGTAATGAAAGTGGTGATTGCTTCCAGCTTGAAAACGGAGATGAAACAATAAATAGCTGAATATAAGAGTGCGAAGCTTACAAAGGCTTTTTTTTACAAAGACACTTTATCACGCTTAACAACCTGGAGCGTTATCGAGCGCTTCCTGTAACCTGAGCCTGATTCAGCAGTCTATGGAATTTGTTCCAGTTGTGTTTTTCCGTCTTCTCATCTGACACGTGGAAACACAATCGGGTCGGACGCTTGTACAAGGTTAGCTCTGGTGTTACAGAGAGAAATCTCAGTAAAGTGTCTGCTGTCAGGGTGAGGAATCAGGGCTGTGATGATGTGGAGGTTTTTTCCTGTCAAGCTTTTGTTTCAGTTCGGTAAGGATGGTTCGTGTCTGTGTTCAGGAATCAGCAGATACAGTAATTATACACAGAGTAGGTTAATAAGGACAGGAAGTTATGACCAAAAAAGGAAATGGCAAAGAACAAAAAACAGTATAGGTTGGAGTTTTTGATTCCATGCTCATACATTTTAAGACCAAGCCTTCTTTCTGGTTTAAGACACATAAAACTTCATCTTGTCTCATAAAACATGTCTATATTGTGTGTCAGTTCATAAAAACCAAACTCAATTTTCAAACGTGTGGCAACAAGTTTTTTAGCTAAGATTTCAGGTTCCAGTATTCCTTCCCCCTTGATTTAGTTTTTTCTTGTTATCCAAGTGCCTGTTTTTGCCTGGCCTAATATTAAATTAACTAAAACCTTCTTCCTCCTTTTAGTGCACGAGTACTTGGGGCCAAAGAGAAAAAGTTCGTGTGTAAAAGGTTCTTTAAAACATTCACACCAGCTCTTGACCAAGTTAAAAAGCCTCCCCAGTCTTTAAGACTGTAAAAACAGATGCTCCATAGCTTCCTTCTCCGCACAGAAAGGACAGTCCTTACCTACGGTAGAGTCGATGTGCGCCACATGTCTGTGTGTGGCCACGGCCCCATGCACAATCCTCCACTGAAGATCAGCAGTACGCTTCTCCACAGGGGGCTTGTACAGCGACCTCCAGCGCCCTCGTGGGGAAGCTCCCGGCACCAACAAACCTGACCACTTAAAGTGCCACTTTCACCACGCTGTGGTACAGCGATTTTTATTATTTAGGTTTTGTAGACTCCTTAGGAACAGAAGCTCCCCTTCCTTCTCGTTGTACCCTTCTACTTTGGGAGATATTTTTACCTCGGGGACGTGGCGTTGGTGTTCCTGTCCTGCTTCACCCGGCTCATCTCCTGCTTCCTTGACCCCCTTTGGCAGTGCCATGAAAATGTCCTCCAAGACTTTCTTTAAGAAACGGCTGGACTCGATGCCTGTGAGCTCCTTTAAGTTGTCTGCTTCTATCCATGATCCGCTGGTTTGTAGAGAGCCGTCCTTTGTGATCCCAACGCTCAGCAGTGCTGAACATATGGCTGGTGAATCCAGAACCTGCGTCTCGATCTGTGGATTGAAAAACAAGGGCTCATCTCCATGCGTGTAAAACTGACTGATAAAAGCATGAAGTTGTGGACACATCCATGTCTTTCACCTTCAGTAGGAAGAATCGTTTGGCATATCCCAGCTATTCTACTCGTCGTAGTAGTCCGCTCGCTGTTCTGGTCCATATCACCTTGTCCTGGTAAAGGACCCGTTGTGCTGCTTGGACTCTAAAACTTTTTATTTCACTGGGAATGTCCATCAATCCTTGCCCTCCTTCATGCCTCGGTAGGTATAGCACAGGGGCTCTTACCCAGTGTTCCCCCGTCCATAAAAAGTCCACTAGTTTCTTCTGTATCTTTTTTACCATGGACACTTGGGGTTCCAGGGCTGTGAACTTGTGCCATAGTGTTGATGCGATCGGGTTGTTGGACACCAAGACTCTTCCCCTATAGGACTGATGTGGCAGGATCCAGGACCATTTAGACAACTTGGCACACACCTTCTCCACCATTCCCTCCCAGTTACCATCTTTGTATTCTTTAGTGCCCAAGTATGCAGCAAGATATTTAAAACCTCCTCTCTTCCACTACAGACCTCCTAGCTTTGGTGGACCGTACCCTAGCCATTTCCCCATTAAAAACCCTTCAGGCTTCTCTCAATTCACCTTCGCTGATGATGCCTTTTCATAAGTTTCTACATTTTCTTTTAGTATGCTGATGTCTTCCCCCTTACTGATGCATACTACTATGTTATCTGCGTATGCTGAAAGTATTATTGGCTTTATTCCCTCTGATGACCACAATTCCATCTCAGCCCTAAGTTTGCGAAGTAGGGTTTCTATAGCTAAGCTGTAGAGTTGTCCTGATATAGGGCATTCTTGTCTGATCCCTCTACCTATCAGAACAGGGTAACTGAGCCCATCTCCTACCTTTAACATTATAGATGCATAATTGTACAGTAGCCTTATCCATCTTATTATGTTTTCCCCTAGCCCAAAACCTTCCAATACTTTGAACAAGTAATTATGGTCAACTCTGTCAAAAGCTTTTTCTTGATCTAATGAAAGCAACCTCAAATCCTGTTCGTTCATTACTGCTAAATTAATTATCTCCCTGATTAAAAAGATATTGTCCATTATGGTTCTGTTAGGAACACAATACGACTGTTCACTATGTACCAGTGTGTCCATATATTTTTTAACCCTATTGGATAGGTACTTGGACAATATTTCGTAGTCCGTGCACAACAGCGAGACAGGCCTCCGATTCTTTAAGAGTTCCCCTTTTTGGGTAAGAGAGATAGCACTGCTCTTGTGCAGCTGGTGGGTAAAAATCCTTCAGTGGAACAAGCATTTAGTACATCCAGGAGGTCCCTTCCTATTAGATCCCAGAACTGCTTGTAGAACTCTGCTGAGATTCCATCAATTCCAGGAGCCCGACCTGCTGAAAGCTGCTGAGCTGCTACAGTCCTGTAGACTGATATTTGCGTTCAGCTGCATTACTTGTTCTGCTTCTAGCTTTGGTAGGTTCCTTGTTAGTTCCTCGATGCAGTGATGGGTCGCACTCGGCTGCTCTATACAGTCCTTTATAGAAGTCTGTAGCCATTGTTCTCATTTCCTTTGCATCTGTTATGATTTGTCCCTTTTTGTCCTTCAGGTATAGCATTCCTTTGTTTTTCTGTCCAGGTTGAAGAAGAACGAGGTTGGAGAGTTCATGTCTTTGTTTGCGGCATATTTTGCTCTTATAAGGACGTCCTTTGCTCGCTCTCTTAAGAAGGTACTCAATGCTCCTTTTTTTCCCCTCGATGTCTTTGCCTAGGGTTAGGGGTTAGGGTTAGGGTTAGGGCTAACCCTAACCCTAACCCTAACCCAAACCTCCCAGAAATTCGAAAGCTTTTCACAAAAACCGACATCATGTAAAATGTTATTATTAAAATGCCAATGAGACTGCGATTTGAAAACACATGATAATAAATAATCCATGAAAACAAGGTGATGGTCTGAGTACCCACAAGGCGAGATACAAACATTAAGTATCTTATTGCTTATGTGTTTCATAACATCCAGCCGGGCTGCACTAATTCTTGACCTTAACCCATGTATATTGCTCATCATTGGCATTTTTATTTCTCCATGTGTCTATTAAATAATGTTCTTGTACCAACTTTGCCAGGACTTCTCCTGAATGAGGATGAGGTTCTTCCCCATTCCTATCTTTTACAAAATCTAAAGTGCTATTCCAGTCCCCTCCCATAATAATTTTTGCCCTCATTTTTGTTTCACCCTTTTAACATTTCATTTAGCATTTTGAATTGTGCTGTTCTCTCTGAGTCACAGTTTTGTGCATGAACATTGACTAGAATGAAAGCTTCACCTTTTACCACTGCATGAAAAGCTGGAATTCTCCCCTGTTGCACTTCCATTATCTTAGTAACATTAACTTTAATCCTCGGAGAGAAGACTATAGCTACCCCTGCACTGAGATTGGTTCCGTGACTTAAAAAGTACCGGCCTTCCCACCAAAGCCCCCCCCCTCCTGTTCATTATTCACATCACTGTGTGTTTCTTCTAGCATTACCACATCTAAGTTCTTATTTTTTTTATCAGTTCTTTCATCATTTCTATTTTTTCAATCTCCATTGATATTTAGGGTCCCTATTCTTACTCTTTCCTTTAAAATAGAGAGAGAGATAAGGAGAAGTAGACAGACAGGAAAGGGACAGAAGGAAAGAGTAGAACACCATTAGTGATTACACAGTAGATCCTTTTTCTTCAATATTAGAACCTTTTCTTTCCTTACTTTAGTTAACACCTTTTTCAGACTAAATCTTTTCTTTTTCCTAAGTTCCTGGTACGTTGCAGTTTTTCCTAGTCTTGAACCGTTGCCTCGAATTTACTTACATCTGGGAAGAAATCTTTCACTTCCACAGTTTTTCCAAATGTTTCATCCAGGAACTCATTGATCTTCTGAAGTGAGTAATGGTTAGTTTCATCCCCTCCTTGGGATGTGTCATCTGAGACGTCTGAGAGATCATCACTCTCCATGTTCTCATCTGTGCATTTAATATTCTCTGTTTCAGTAGAATCCAATTCAGTTTCAGTCATTTCTTTTGTTCCTTCACCGCTAGTGCCCTCTTTTTCACTTTC
>JAQQZX010000008.1:20057183-20063278 GCA_030068355.1 Notoglanidium maculatum | reverse complement strand
CCCTCTCTCTCCCTCCCCCTCTCCCTCTCTCCCTCCCCCTCTCCCTCTCTCCCTCTCTCTCCCTCTCCCTCCCTCTCTCTCTCTCTCTCAGTCTCTGGAGATCACTCTCAAGTACTGTAATTATTTCTTCACCAGCACCTTTGTGCTCGAGGCCGTGCTGAAACTCATCGCATTTGGCTTCCGACGCTTCTTCAAAGACAGGTAGAGCGTGTGTGCGCGCGCACACACACACACACACACACACACACACACACACACACACAGAGAGCGAGAGAGAGAGAGATAGAGAGAGAGTGTACTGACTATCAAATTCTCTGCTTATTAATCTGACTCTCTAATGCATTCAATAGATTAATTACCTGAATTTAAACTTTGTCATAATTTGAAAAGTTACTCTTGCATGTTTTTATACTTTTATTGCTTGTACAGTGAATTAGCTGCAGCAGTAATTCGAGTGGTTGGGTTTGGGATTAGGAGTAACTTTAGTAAGTTTAGTTTAGCTGCTGTAACGTAAAGGAGATGCGGAACTGACCTGTCTCATGGAGAAGAGCAATAAAACACTGAGGGACGTGCTGTTATAGGGGAATAATTAACTCCAGGCTGGTAAGAGTACGCACTGTGTGTGTGTGTGTGTGTGTGTGTGTGTGTGTGTGTGTGTGTGTGTGTGTGTGTGTGTGTGTAGGTGGAATCAGTTGGATCTGGCTATAGTTCTGCTCTCAGTGATGGGCATCACGCTGGAGGAGATTGAGATCAGCGCCGCTTTACCCATCAACCCCACCATCATCCGCATCATGAGGGTTCTGCGCATCGCCCGTGGTTAGTGTACATGTCATACACACACACACACTCACGCACACACGCACTCACACACACTCACGCACACACGCACACACGCACACACACACTTTACACACTGTCTTCTGTGTTTTTGCAGTGCTGAAGCTGTTAAAGATGGCGACGGGGATGAGAGCTCTGCTGGACACAGTGGTGCAGGCTCTACCTCAGGTACACACAGTACCTTTTTGCTCTTTTATCCCAGACCGTATAAACGACAACATTTAAATATGCTATAAATACATCTGACATCTTTATTAATGTTTCTCTGTTCATTCAGACCTCAAAAGAAAAACACAATCGTGGTAATTGTGCCTTTGATCACTCGGGTCCCCTGCGGTGTGTCACTCTGTTTCTCATTAAACTGGTGAAACATTTCAGGACAGAGTGTAAACAAGGAATGAACTTTTCATACCTCGCATTGAGCTTTACTTGCTCTGTAATTGGACAAAGCCACACCCACTCATGAATTATTCATACATTTCAGCAGCTTGTGAATGCTTTGTGCAATGCCTTGCATAGTGGATCTGCTGTACATGTAAACACACACACACACACACACACACACACACACACACACACACACACTATATCTGCTATTTAGAATTTTTTCTAGTCTTCTGAAAGTTTGTCTCATGAACTTGAGCTGCTGAAATGTAAAATATTTCTGCTGATGCTTTCTAAACATCTCAGTGGAAATGAGTCTTTTCTTTACTCACACACACACACACACACACACACACACACACACACACACACACGTCGCTTTCATCTCTGATAATAGATTTCTGTCCAAATCATTGTGTTTCCCGAGAAACTGTGTGTTATTACGCCCTCACACTCATCACCGTTACACGCCTGCATCGTATTGATGTATTTCTTTCCCGTGAGCGAGTCTCGCTTCACCCTGCAGCAGCTCTTCTCGTTTCCTGGAGCTGGTCAGGTGAGCAGAAAGGGCCGAGATGAGCTGTAGTACGGAGCTCTGTGTGAATATCGACCCTGAGTTCATTAGTGCAGGAACGCTGTGATCAGCGTGGCCTCGTCCTACAGACCTACAGCCATCACACACACCTTCTGTCTCAGGAGTTCCTCTAGCTTAGTGGCATTATTATTAATGATGCATTTTATAAGACTGAATATTCACATCAATAATCATTTTGCACGCTGCTATTAATCTGCCTCAACTGAAACATTTGAATTGGTTTCGTGTCCCGAACTAAACGATTCAAATCACTAAAGTGCGAAGTGCCTGAAATATTCAAGGAACTTTATTGTACTGAACAAAAAAAATGTGACTCACTGGAAAATTTGAATAAGTTTAGTGAATTGAGCTAAATGATTCAAATCCCTAAAAACAATTGCATAGCTATTAACAGAATCTGCAGATTGAGATAGAATATGCACTGCTATTAATGTGACTGAAACATTAGAATATTTGTAGGTGATTTTAGTAATAAAGGAGTTGAATGGCTGTGCATGTAAACATTCTAGCTAGCACTGTGCAGAGAGATGCAATGTGTTTCATTATGATGTCAAACCAGATAGCATGAAAATTAACGGTTGCTTATCGTTGAACACACATTTTTCGGTAATCATGTAAATAAAGATCGAGCACTATGAGTCCTAATGTCCGATTCAGACCTTTAAATAATGCACACGCGAGGCGTTTTAGAACGCCACTAACACTCGGCTTGTCGCTTATTAGCCTCGCTGACACTTTAAACAGTTAAATGATCAACGGTATTGTGCTAGTTTTGCAAATTAGCGTTACAACTTGTACATTTTGTGCTTCCTCGTGTATCTCATTTTTCTGTGTAATTAGCATCGCTGTTAGCACTCGGGGTTTTCATTGTAGCTTTAGCTGCAGTGTGCACATCCATGTCAGTGGAGGTTATATATAATCTGGTTATTACAGTTGTACTTTATTAAACTCTGGGGAAAGCAGCTAAAGCGCGCGAGTGACCTGCAGAGCGATTTTAATCGCGTGATGTTTTACACGGCCGCTGAGTTCACTCGCGCGACTCGGACACTTCTGAATATTTCATCGTGCCGGAGGGGAACGAGCGACTATTCTTTATTACGGCAAATGGAAACGGTCCTGTCTGGTGTTTTCCCAAACTGCACGCGCCTCGTGTTCTTCTCTGTCTCACTGGATTTAAAATTAAAAAAGGGATTTCCATATAAACTGGACGTGTCTGTGTTTCACTGTTCAGGTGGGAAACCTCGGCCTCCTCTTCATGCTGCTCTTCTTCATCTACGCTGCATTAGGAGTGGAACTGTTCGGGGAACTCGGTAACACGCTCGGGCTCTCATTTATAGCTTGTAAGGTCTTGTTTATTTATTTGTTTGTAAATCCGGACCCTAGCATTCGGTTAACTGGTGCAGGAACCAGCTAGAATTCTTTCCCCTTTGAATGAATTTCCTGATTTAATTATCCTTATTTCTTGATCCTGTGATGTCATCATCTATCCCACTGTAGCATATTATTATTTTACATTATTTAAACTGCAATAGAATTATACATAGAACCCTTTCTGACAGAAAAACTCTATTTTGTTTTATTTTAAACTCTATTTTATACTAGAACCCTCAGGACCAGGTGCCTTTATGTGATCTGTTTAATGGTTCTTGGTCCCCGTGTGTGTTACAGTGTGTAACGAGGATTATCCGTGCGAGGGGATGAGTCGACACGCCACCTTCGAGAACTTCGGCATGGCGTTCCTCACGCTCTTCCAAGTGTCCACGGGTGATAACTGGAACGGCATCATGAAGGTACCGCCGGTTCTCTTTGAGCTCTTAGTATTTCACAGTATGATGATGGAAGCTGAGCATCAGATGCACCGTGAGCTGGAAACCCCAGCAAACGTTTGTGTGTTAAGGAGTCTGGTGCTTTTAGAGCCTGGTGTTATTTCAGCTGAGATGTGATTTCCTCCGGCAGCGAATAGTGAAAACATCCTGGGAAAAAAAATCACCCATGGTCTTTATTTCTTTTTATCGATATTTTCTGTTTCTTTCTGAATTTCTCACTTCACGTCAGTTACAGCGAGAAAGAAGAAAATGATTTTCCTCCCGAATTTCTGAACACAAGTCTTCCTTTATAGTAAAAATAAGGTGTTTAAAACAATGATTTATATTTAGCTTAGAATACTCAAAAATAATATTAATAATAATAATAATAATAATAATTATAATAATAATAAAGCTGCAGTTCAGGCGATTATCATTTCCCATCTAATATTATGTCAGTCTGTCTTTATTTATTTTCTTATGTTTCACTGCACATGCAGCACTACCCAAGCGTCCATACAAGGATTAAAAATAAATAAAGATAGAAAATACAATTTTTCAATAAATTGGAAAAAAAAAATACAATTTATCATTGTTTTTATATTTTCAATATCAATTTAAAAGAAGAGGGAATAATAATATTTTTAAGAAAATAAATTATTATACTATTCCTTAAAGATAAGGATATGAAAGTAGAAATGTTTTGGGGGGGGGAAACAAAGGACAATTTGCATACAGATAATAATAATAATAATAATAATAATAATAATAATAATAATAATAATAATAATAATAATAAATTTCATTACTTTATATTTTCTTTAAAATATTTAATATATTATTTGCTTTTAAATAACATTTAAACATTTTTAGTAAAAGAAATACATTTAAATTTGATATAATAAATTTTATTTGGTAAAAGAATAATTTAACAGGAGGGAAAGGGAAGAAAAAACTCTTTTTTTTTTACTGTTATTGTTATGATTTATAACGTTATGATATTAAGGTTTTGACATCATCAGGGGGTTTATGAGTGTGTATCAGTCTGGTGTGTACAGTGTGTAATGAGTGAGTGTGTGTGTGTGTGTGGGCAGGACACGCTGCGCGAGTGCCCCCCAGGCGAGTATAACTGTAACCCGAGCCTGCAGTTCATCTCTCCGCTCTACTTCGTGAGCTTCGTGTTGACGGCGCAGTTTGTCCTCATTAACGTGGTGGTGGCCGTGTTAATGAAGCACCTCGACGACTCCAACAAGGAGGCACAGGAGGAGGCCGAGATGGACGCCGAGATCGAACTGGAGCTGGCTCACGGCGCCCTCTGCTGCATGGGAGGTATGGCTGGAGGAGGAGGAGGAGGAGGAGGAGGAGGGAAGAGAGGAGGAGAAGGTGGAGGAAATGGAGGAAGCTCTGGAGCTGCACCACATTCACCTGTAGAACATAAAACCAACAGCTCCAGCAAAGTGTATTCACCTGTACAGGTAGGAAACAAAGCGTGGGATGGATAGAATAATAAGCAGCACTGAATGGATGAATCTCTGTTGCTGACTGTGGTGTAGATGCATGTGGTTTGGTCTACATGTGGTGTAGATGAAGGAGACAGCAGATTGGTGGATGGATATATGGCTTTTGGATGGATGGATGGATGGATGGAAGCTGTTAAATGAAAGGAATGATTGATGGATTGGTGAATGATTTAGTTGGATTGGGAATTGGTGGATGGAAGGATGGCTGGATGGAGAGACATGGTTAGATGGGAGTGTGGATGAATGGGGAGATGACTGATGGCTGGGTGGTCAGAGTGTGGATAGAGGACCTGCTCAGAAATAGTTAGGGGGGCAGAGGTGACACAGGGATGGATATGAGTGGTTGTATGGATGAAGTGATGTCTTTGTCAGACTGATGAATGGATGAAGGTGAACAGATGGATGAATACTCGAACCTACGGCTGGACAGACAGAGGAACTGGCAGATGTGTGCATGGATGATTTGGATTATTATAAGAGTAGAAGGGTGGATCAGGTGGTGGGGCATGACCAGGCAGACGAACGGAGAGAGGGATGGATAAAATGCTAGGCAGATACAGATGGATGAAAAGTGAGGAATGGATTAATGGATAAACAGGTGAACAGATGAATACTGTTAAAGAAAGAATAGATGACGGACGGAAGAATTCTTGGCCTCTGTTGAGTCAGCAGTTCTGAGAGTCTTACTTTATCCTACTAGAATAAAAGGAGTGATAGAGTGATGGATGGATGTGCAGATGGCTGGAGAGGAAATGGATGGATGGACGGATAAATGAATAAAGGTGTGGGCTGCAGAGCGTCACAGCAGTCGGCTGATATGAAATCTGGGTGTATAAAAGCTCAGCGATTGCTGACACATGAGAGAGGAGTTTTCATTAGAACTTGACTTCTGTCACCATGGCAACAGTCCCATGGCAGCTCTGGTGGCATGGACCCACACACACACACACACAC
>JAQQZX010000008.1:20032183-20052183 GCA_030068355.1 Notoglanidium maculatum | reverse complement strand
ATGTGTGTGTGTGTGTGTGTGTGTGTGTGTGTGTGTGTGTGTGTCAGGAGAACATATGGCTGGACAGCGTGTCCCTGCTCATTAAAGACACATTCGATGGAGAGATGTTATTGATTGACAAGCTCTCGGGGTCGGTCTTCCATCACTACTCGTCTCCATCATCATGTAAAGACTGCAAGAGTCAGCCTGAGGAGGTACAGCCATGTCACTCTGCATCACTCACACCGCTCTCACACTGCAGAGAAATAATAATACACAATAACGTTTAACACGCAGCAGATCCACATGGCTGAGCTGGAGCGAGCGTCTCTGAGGTCAGAGCGAATCTCAGACGGACCTTCCTCACCGGCGCGCCCTGACGACCTCGTCCTGGACGAGCAGGACGTTTATCAGGTGAGCCTCGGCACTGAAAGGCTACAGGGTTTGTCAGCCTCACAGAAACAACAACTTACAGACGTTTCTACATCCTATAAAAAAAATCCAGAAAAAAAAAAACATTTTTTAAGCTGTGCAGAAGACTAACCTAAATTAGTACAATCCATAATCTACTGTATCATACTGAACATTAGTAAACGGTGATATAATCTTCTTACAGAAACGTACTGTAATTGGGTCAAAAATGAAATAAATTAATTTAAGTCATTAAAGGCGTTTACTCAAATAAAACAAATTTAACAAGTCCCAAAGTGCAAAAGAATCCTACAGAATTACAAATAATTAATAGGATTCAATATTTACAAAAATATTTTGTATTCAATTATAATAAAAAATCAGTTCATTCCAATTAAACAGATCTAAACCACTCATTGATTTTTAGATTAGTATTTGGAGTTTTATCTACTGTAATTCGGAATGAAAATGTCGCTCTTCAGTGCGTTCAATCGATATTTATGGCACTAAAACTAAAGCGGCTAACGCACTCCAAACCTGATCTCATGGGAAATCCGCACGGATTTAAACCAGCGAAGGCGATGCGGTTATACAGACTTTGGATCTCCATCTCCGCGTCTCACTGTAAAACGTCTAACTTTCCGGGCAGACCGAGTTGTGTGTGTTTTTACTAATTTGCACTCGTGAGACGTTAATCTCTCCATATGCTTGGTGCTTCATTTGTACTTTTACAAAACAGTCTTTAATGAAGCCTCTTATGGGAATGATTCAGCATCTGTTCTGTATAATATGAGGGACAAAACGCTACCCAGAACTGCGCTGTTCTCTCCTAAAGAGCCTGGAAGCTCTGTGGCAGCCATTTTATACTCCGCTGTAAACTTTTAAATCTCCCTCGGCATCAGCTTTTTAATGGACCCTAATCAGTGAAAATGACCGTGGACTCGTGCTAATGAGCCCAAAGACCATAGAGATGAAATAAATAAATAGGTCCTGCAGACCGTGACAGGGGGTCCTGGCCTAGTTTTCTCTAATACTTCACTAATACTTCTAATACTCTAGTACTTTGGTACCATTACTGTATAGATGGAGAAAAGCTTGGAGGAAGCAGCAGGAGGTGAAGAAGCAGCGAGAGCTGAGGACGGAGGTCACAGATGGCTCCGGATGCCATACACACCGAACCGCCATAGCATCGGTAACGTAGGATTCATTTATGCATCACATAAGAGATTTCACGTGCTGCAGAAAGTATGTGGGGTTTTTTTGTTGTTGCTGTTGAAATTTGGGTTATTAACTTTATGTTAAGCTTTGCGTAACAGACATTAACAAAGCAAAAAAAATCTGTAGAAAGTGTGTAAATTGATCGATGAACGTAACACACGGTGATTAACTATTTGTATTCCATTCAGAACTAAAACTATGGTCATGAGCTAGCAAAAAATGCTTATTGGTCGGATGTTGATTAATTCTCTGTGACAGCCGTAGTGCAAGTTTATATTAAAACGCTCCTTCTAATATGTTATTGTTTCTATGGTAACAGCTCACTCACGGGGCGTGTACAGCGCACGCTCCACATAAAGGGATCAAAACGTGAGAAATCATTAACATGGTGAGGTTTTCTGTAAGATGACATTTATTTAACATTTATGGAATGAGTCCAGGGTCAGCGCTTTGTAACAGTTGCAGCTTTACCTCGAAGTTTTCCATCATCTTCAGGATAGGGGAGATTACAAACTTCAAAAAAAAGAAAGAGAGGCTGGTAAGGGAGCGAAAGTTTATAGCTGCTATAACATAAGTGAGAACAGGAACTAACTTGTTTTACCGACGTTCCTCAACATTAAACGTAACTAACTATAAATGGGTAAAAAATTGTAATCAGTGGCAAACTGCTGTGTTGTAAGAGAACTAGATCACATCAGGATGTGCTGTTATAAGAAATAATCTGCTTACCAGGTGTTTGTAAATGTGTTAAAGCATATCATGTTTTGCTTATACAAAGTGATCAGGTCATTTCCTGTCCATTTCTGTCAGGTGGGACTGTGTGCAGCAGCAGCAGTAGAAATGATGGTGGTATTGGCGGTGATTCCTCCACTGTCTTCCATCTTCCTGCTGAGTTTTTCCATCCAGCAGCAGCAGCGCTACCGGCACCCCCGAAGGCTCGTGTGGGTCACAAAGCTCGAGGTCTGAAGATGACCTCTCCAGCATCCTGGGCCTCCCTTCGCTCGCCTGGGGCCAACATTGAACTTCTCACTGCACAGGTGAAGTGTGTTGCTGCAGACAGCAGAGGTCATTAGTTCTTCTTTTGACATTTTAGGTCTAGTGACATGAGTGTCATGTTAAATTTAACAGGCATGATAGCTGTCATAATATTTGATATCACGACAGCTTACAACACAGCATAATTTGCACTGAGCATGCTCTATCAGGCATATGTTTAATGACAGACATTATGACAACTCTGGGACATGAGCTAAGAGATCACTGGGAAGTGCGAGGTCACTAGAGCAGCTGGAGTCATGACTGAGTCCAAGTCTGGCCAAAAGTACTGCTTGGGCTGGAGCTTTGGCTGAGGTTAAAGCCATAGATGGAGCCTTGACCAAGACTAAGCCCAGAGCTGGAGCCCTGGCTAAAATTACGGACAGTTCTGGTACCTGTCCCGAGACCACGGCTGGATTTTGAGCCTTGATTGATATTACGGCTGAGAATGCACCTTGACCAAGACTAAGTCCAGGGCTGGAGAGTTGAATGAAGCTACACCCGGGGATGGATGAGCCTTGGCCAAGGCCATGAATGAGGCTGGAGTCTTGACTCCAGGAGCCTTAAAGGTAGACTAATGCTGAGGCTAGAGCATCGACTAAGGCAAAGGTTGAGGCAGGAGCCTGACTGAGACTACTGTACGTTTGGGGCTGAATCCTTGACCAAGTGTCAGGCCAGGGCTAGAGCCTTGACCAAGAACTTGTTTGAGGCTGAAGCTCTGACATAGACTAAGGTCGAGGTAGGAGCCTGACCAAATCTACATTTGAGGCTGAAGCCTTGACACGGACTATGGATGGGGCAGGATACTTGACAGAGTTTAAGGTGGTTCCAGTACTTGTCCAAGGCTGATGCTTTGCCTTAATTCATCGGTATTTGGCAGATGCCCTATGTCTACAGCAACTTTGAAGCCTCTTATCAATAAACACTGTTCTTGCCTACAGTTGTTAACGGTATGTACTCACTTTTTCTCCATTTTCCTTAGTATGCATCTCACAGCGACTCGTCCCTGGCCACAGGCAGCTCGGAGGGAAGTCTGCAGACAACCATGGAGGAAGGGCTTAGCTTCAGCGTCTCATCATCACAAGAACCCAACAAAGGACTTTCTACAGAGACATTGAGACCAGCCTTTGACCTCCATGCTAACAGAGGGGTCCAGAGCAGCTGCCAGACTCCCACAGACCCCTTAGATGGCGCCAACAAGGCCGGCAACAGCGAACAGTTATCAGAAACACTGAGCAGCCTTTCTTTAACGTCACTGCTCTCGCGGAGCTCTCTGGTGCCCCCGCTGGTCAAGAAGAGCAACAGCACTGGAAGTTTGGCCCAGGGTAAAGAGGAAAAGGATAGCAAAGAGGGAAAGGAAGGATCAGAGGGCATGCAACTGGTTAATCTTCGGGTTACTGGAAAGGAACAGGGGGAAGCGTCAGTATTTCAAGGCGAAAGAACGAGTCAAGTAAGAGTTGCAGGCTTGAGGAAAAACAGATGAAACACTCTTTTTTTTAGCATTCCACTTTAAGCGGTCTGCAACTTTTCCTCTCCGTGTTTTTGTTGCATTTTTCTGCGCGGAGATGTTCGACGTTGGACCCGTGATGTTCCATATTAAGAACAAAAAAAAAAGGACAAATCCCGATCTAGCACTGTCTCTCTCTTTTCATCTGTGGCCTGGTCCTGTTTTCTATTTTGCTCCCCAGAAAGGGTTGTAGACGAGCTGGATCCACTCCGAAATGCGCGACTGACCCTCCAGAGCAAAAGAAGCAGGGGACAAAACAAAACAACCACCAAATCATAAATCCTGATGGTTGAGGGAGTTTAAATCAGGATGTCCAAATGCAAGAGCAGTAGGATGTAGCGGTTTCGTTTATGTTTTGGTAAATGAGTTAAAATGCAAACTTGAAAATATTCACTGAGAAAAACAGGTAGCAACCTTCAAAGGCTACAAAGGTATTGCGAGGAACTTTTGCATCATGTGGAAAGGGCATGCAGCTGGGAAGAATGTTTTTTGAGAGGGCTGAAAAATCCAAGCTCTATTTAGCAGCATCGTGCACACAAAGTAAATGCTTGCATGCGTCTGCGTGTGCGCGCATTTGTGTGTATGCGTATGTGCGATTGAACCTCACAGCGTTCTCGACATTTTGCAGAATGCAGAAAAGGGACCAAGATGAGAGACTTGTCTCAAGGATGATAAAAAGGAAAATATGTAATCGCTGTCTTATAAAAGGAGCAAAAAAAAAAAAATTTCGAAAAAATATTTTGCATGACGGCATCTCTTTACAGACAACTTGAAATTTTAACACACACAGATCCGTATGACGATGTCAATGCCGGACGATAGCAGTGTGATTTTTACTGAAATATTTTTTTATAAACAGGTCGGCAGTAATGGGAATGATGGAAGTACATGTGTTATTGTTGCCTTGTCCTCATCCCAGCCCTACTGTTTCTCTGTCCGATTTTAAATTGTTTCCTGCAAGTGACTTCCAATTTTATAACTTTGGTAACGGGAGGGGATTTTGTATGCGGGAAGAAATAGATGAAGCAAAAAAGAAGAAGAAAAAGAGTTGCTTTGGAATTTTTGTCAACAAGGCAAGAAGCAAAGAAGGACTAAGCAGCTCTTGCATCGCACCACCGGAAACATCACGAAGCAGCCGTCCCTGAAATCACTGAGAGAAGTTCTGAAGCTATTGCAAGAGCTTTAATTTGAGTGTCATACGACCTAACTAGGTTTATTAGATTTGCAACAGATCTAATTATTTGAGCACGGTTGGTTACTGGACTGCAGAAGGATGCTTCATGCTATTGTTCCTTGAATTTTGCTACTTGCACTCATTCGTGCTATTCTTAGCTAGCTTAGATCAACCAGCCTTTAGGCTCATGTACAAAAACGGACCATCTTTTAGACCTATAAGTATGGCACCCAAAATACTCAAGAGGAAACGATGTTTAGTGTAATCCTACTGTAGCACTTAGTGTCCCTGGTGTGTGTGTTTCTGTTTATAGAATTCAGGTGATTCTCGAAAATGTTTGGCTTGACCTGTTGACCAATTTCTTTTTGACTGGTAGTGGTTGTCTGTCCATAATGTGGCGATGTCATCAAGTGACCACTGTACAGTATATCAATGGTGTTGTGGTTTAGTCAAGACTACACTAGTTCTCGTCACAGTGCTCGACACAGTGTTAGCTTTAGGTTTAAAGTGTTAGGTTCAAAGAGTTTAATTTCATGAGAAAAAAAAAAACAAAGACAAATATGAAGGGCTTTTTCACTTTCCAAGATCATCTTGGAGATCTGAAGACAAATCTGCTGTCAGTGGACCAGACACCAAATGGGAACCTGACGATACAGCAATAAAGCGTAGCTTTGTGTATGCCCTACGTCTGAACGTGTCTAAAATAGGATGTTATTTCAATATATTAGAATAGTGCACATAGTAAACATAACCTTGGGGGCCAATCAGAACACACCGTTTCTCATTATTTACCAGGACAAAATGAGTAAATGAGGTCATTTAGAACTCAGGGCCTTGGAACATACCACTAAAGAAAGACCTGGATTTTCAGACAGGAGTGAAGGAAGGAAATACATTTTCGCAAGCTTACATCAACGCATCATGAACATGGCATAACACTTTCTGGCTCTCATGGTTAAATCGAATCTACGCCTAAAAACGTGTCTCAGCAGTTACAAATGAGGGCAGTGTGGCTTACGGGTCCAGTTTGTAAGAGGTGTTGACTAGAGATGTGCACAGGACTGTGTTTAAACCCAGCTCCACCTGCTCCCGAAGGAATTCTGAATAAGTCTGCCATTTCCGATGGGATTCTGACCAATTCCGTCTGCTCCCAAAGGAATTCTGAATAATTCCGCCTTCGATAAGGGATTCTGGCCAATTCCACCGGCCCCTGTAGGCACTCTTCATTAATTCCGCCCCAGAGGAATTCTAACAATCCTGCTCACTGCCACATACACTTTTGAACAATGCTATCAATTCTTAAAGGAATGCTGATCGATCCCAACCACTCTCAAAAAAACCATGATCAATCCAGCCAACTTGCGACGCTATTCTGATCAATCCCGCCCCCTGGTGATGGAATTCTGCTCAGTCTCGCCCTCCCTACAGACACTCCCTCCCACACTCGTAGCAAACTTGACCGATCCCACCAGGACCTGTGTGTTTGTACCCACCTGCAATACTTACTAATGAACCGAGTTGGTTCTGGTCACTTAAACCACTGAGACCCTGACATGGATAAAGCAGTTCCTGAAGGTCAAGACTGAACATGCAAGCATAACTCTGCATCAAATACTCTTCCACGTTAAACCATGTGGCCCTTCTTTGTTCCCAGAGCTTCACAGCTGATTATTCACTCCCGCTTGCATGAGAGTAAAAACCGCCCTCGCAGTATTCGTTTTCCTGATGCACACCTCTAGTTTCACCCACTGAAGACACGGCTGGAGATGTTTGCAGTTTTCTTACCTAATGAAGGGGAAACCAGAAAACTGGTCATAAGAAGTCCGTAAACGCAGATTTTTAAAATGAATTTAGAAGTACATTTTCTCATCGCACTGCTATTAGCACGTCCTTCATTTTGGATCTTGTGCTGCAAGACAAAAGGCCAAAGTTACAAATCTGTTAAAATGACCATCTTTTCTCTGACTGAAAGTTAGCGTGACCATCCTAACGTTACCTCGCTCGCACCAATTCTGAAAAGCAATTCGACAATTGACTGATATTTGATTACATGGTGATCACTGCTATATTCTGAGCAAAAACACCTTAGCTAATACATCTGAACAGATCCCAGTCGACTACATTAGAGTGTCATGTCATGTTTATGAAGGCTTATGTAGGCTTAATGACTAGCAGTGTCGAGTATTGGGTGAGGTTTTATCGAGCACTCGAAGCCGGACGGACTCGCCACTGTACCATTACTGAGCTTGAATTGACATCTGTACTTATATCTTTGTATATTGATCTGCATGTGTGCTATGCTACCAATGACGATGAAACCTTCATGCACAGTTTTCCAGTTTTTTTAGGGGTGAGAAAGATTTTTTCCATTTTGGACGCACTCCATTTTTTTCACACCCTAGAAGTCTTCCTTGAGTTGTTTGGAGCTGAAGCGGTGTCGGTGTATGAATCTACAATTGTAGATGTATGTTTTTTATTGACACAACATGCCCAGTCTTCATCCTGTGTAGCTGCTCGTCATAACCGTCACGTCTGTTCCGAGTCTGTCCCCGTTCACTCAGCACACTTTCAGCATCCTCTTAACTAATCTCATTTATTCAAAGCTTCCTGTTCCAGTTAACCCACTCTTTCTGTTATTTATTCCCCACCTTTCCCATATTTAGTCAGAACTTCCTGTTCTCATCAACACTCATTCTTTCTGTTGACTGGATGTTCTTTGTTTCCTACTTTTTCCATATTTGGTCAGAGCTTCCTACTCTTTCTTATTAACTTTCTCACTTTATTCAAATTCTTTGTCTCTGTCCTGCTCACGACAAAGTTTTGCATATTTCTATCGAAATGTAATTACTTTTCCCCCCACTAGTTTTCTACTCCCTGGTTCCTGTTAGTGTTTTTTTCCCCCCTGGTTCTGACCCTTGCCTGTTTTCCTTGTTCCCCCCGCCCCCAGCCTGTGTTTCGACCCCTGCCTGGTGTACCCACTATGATTATTGGAATAGCCCAAATAAACACAACTCTAATTCTTTGCACTTGCATCGTGGTGTTCACTTTTACACTTGCATATTTTAAACACCATTTTAATACTAGCAGGGTGATTCCACCTCTACCTATCTGATATCGTTATTCCATTTATGTTTCTACGGAGCAGAACCAATCGCAGAACCGTAGCGAGCCTTGGGGGGATGATTAACTGCAGCAGCCAATGAAATTTGAAGAGGCAGAGTTTTGATGACCAGGTTAGCTTTACTGTTAATTACTCTGCAGATTGTTCTGGAAAAGGGTTCTTTAGATTTTTAGTTCCTGAAAATAAGGAACCATTTCTCCATAAGGCACCGAAGAACTCTTTTTCTAAGAGGGCAACATGTTAAAAGAATCACTGTCACTGCTAGGGTTCAGTTGGAAGCAGATCGAGACCACCTTCCTCAGACGCTCTCAGACCCGAGTGTGATTACGGTGTTCTCACCTGACTAAAGAATGGGATGGAGGGGAGAACACAAACACACCAGGGTTCCTTTCAACACGAGCCACTTAAAGCATCCGGGATGGGCTTGGTCCGTTCCCAAGTGAACTCTGTTGTTGTATTTTTGAAAAAAAAAAGAATGAAATGGTTTTGCGAGATGTTTGCAGCCTTACACTCCTCTTTTATTGCTTTTAGTGCATTAATGATGTGCTGTGTAAAACCAAATCATGCTAAACCACCAATGAATCAATTGACTTGACACCCACTAGTAATAGTAATCATAATAATAATGTGTGAAAGCGCTCGGATGTCTGTATCTTGGCGTCTGTGCTGAAAGCAGGTGAGTGTGAGATGAGGATAATTAGGCAGAAACAGTCATCTCCCTGGTGCCTGTTTAACAGAACTGATTCGTTAGTCCTACAGATTAATGAAAGTTTAATCGACTGGATGTTTATTTCACTACTCTGATTAAGTTCGGTGCCGTGTATGGATTCTTCTCTCTGAGTTAATGTTTTAAAGATAAATCAGAGCCCTCGGAGCTTTTCCTTTAGGACTCAAAGGCTGCATCGTTTTGTTCTCTAAAAGCACAGAACGAGATTTTAATCAGCTCCCTCTGGTCCCTGGGATCCAGGTGATTATGCTAATTTGCAGTGACGGCTATCATAATCGCCTGGAGGCAGAAGAATGCGGTCTCGACTCACCCATCCATCATCACTCACGTCCTAGAAACACACTTCTCTGTCTGGACCAGTACCAAATGCCACTGTGTGTATAATAATAATAATAATAATAATAATAGTAATAATAATAATAAAGATACAGGAAGTAAACAAGTATATAAAAAGCAAGTAATATGCTAGTAAATTTAGGGAGAGTGATGACAGCTATAGTGAAAATGTTTGTGTAGTGCTCTAAAAGAGTAGTTCAAGTCACAGGTGGCCAATTTGGCGGTGTGAAAAACCCCAGCAGGTATGTGGAAGCGACAGCGTTCATTCCCAAAGGTAAATTGTTTTATTTGTTAACTAAATAACTATTGAAGTTGTTTAATTAGTTTTTAGTTCTCAGGTCACGTCTTCCAGGACAAAGGGACACTTATTAACATTACTCTAAGGAGAACATTTATTTCCCTGCACATTAGCATTGCTAGTTTTAGTCAGCTAGCATTACAGTACAGCGACTGCAAAAACGATGCATTGCGACACAGTCCTACTTGGCACCCTTACTGTTAGGGACACGCGTTGCTTTAGGGTATTATATATAAATGTAATGGTTTCTGCCAGAGGGATAATCGAAAGTACTCTTACAGGATGCATTATGGGATAGCTAGCGTAACGAGCTTAGCATAATAACGGAGTAAACGGCTGTAATAGCAATAAACAATGAAAACTAGCGGAGCATGTGTTCGACATTGGGGTTTTATTGCTTGTGTTTGTTTATTCTTTTGGCTGTTGTGAGTTATTAACTGCCTCCAGGGGGGAAGTTCTTCTCCTGAAGTATACAGTCATGTTAAGTCAAGTTCCTGTCCCTCTACAGACTCGTCCGTCTTTCCCTCGAGGTGAGAAAGTAATGAATCAGCCTTTTACACAGCGACGGGGTCGACGCTGTAGCAAAAACAACCAGAGCCGATTAAACATGGCATTAATTTTTTGAACCCCCAAACCAAAGTCCGTAACAAAAAGTGGACATAAAACAAGCAAATATTTACAGGAACAGAATCAGCGGTGTTTATACATCTGGCAGCGGTTAGACGCCGACCTTCATCATGACATCACACAGAATATTAACGTGCTGTCAGAGAGAGAACGCACTGCTCACTCGCGTCACACACTCCAGCACCGTGTGTACACACTGTTCCACGTTAACCACCTGCCGGAGACGAGTGTGTGTGTGTGTGTGTGTGTGTGTGTGTGGTTACCAAAAACTAATGAGTCCATTTATGTAAGGAGGGAACTGGAGCAGTGTTTGTGTGAATAAGAAGGTGTGAATGTTAAATGTAATCTTCACATGAACGCCTGTTCTTTCGTTCTGAAGGATTTTCCACCACAAGTTCAGCATCCAAGCGCAGTCGGCTTTTACGTCACAGATCTTTAAATACCGAGAAGTTATAAAGTGTTCGTCACGGAGACCGAAACCAGAATAGGTTTTCTGGCGTCTTCATAAAGTTCCCTCCACCACTTTAAACGTACATACAAATTAGAGATGTGTGATGATGCAATATCAAGATCATGAGAAATGACATCATCAAACACTTTTCTGAGATCATGAGATCCTTTTATAGGTTTTTTTTTTTTTTTTTTTTACATTTATTCAATTTAATGACTGGAAGCAGCTGATTTGATAAAGTTTTGAACTTAATTTGTAACAATTATAATGTTAATTTTTTAAGATTTTTCAACAGTTGGGGGTTTGATCATGGTGCTCGCCTCTACTTTACACGCGTAACAAGCATGTCATGGTGTTTAACAGTAGAGATCTTGTGCCTGACCTCATCTCACGTTTAAATGATTTTTATTTTACTCGGGAAATTTTATTAGCATGACAGTGTTGGCTTTTATCTTTTATCACATTTATCATCGCGACTAGGACAGGTGGTGAGCCGTAGGTTACCGCTGAGCCCTAAGATCCGTGTGTTTCAGGATGGACATCACCGCCGTGTTGAGGGACTCAGGAAGACGTTTATCGATCCCGGACTCTGGCTTTGTGCTGCGTTTTCTCTCCAGCAAATTCTGCAGAGGCTTTCACACGTCATGACTCTCTAACAGGTGCTGACCAGACGCACGCTGGGAGAGACAGATGTATGAACACACACACACCGAGTTTGTGGCTGAAAATAGGTTGTGTCTGCTCAGCACACACTCCAGGAAGCTTCCTGAAGAACCCTTAGGACACCAGCTTATTTCCATGCGCGTTTTCCCAGTTATTCACAGTGTAGAAAGAAAAAAAAAAAAGACAAAAATGCATGAAGCTTCAAGTGTCTAAACAAATTCAATTTCCTGTCATGCTGTAGGTGTGACCCTGAGGATTCGGATTGTGCTTAAAAGCTCATTTCGACCGCCGCAGACAGGAATAAACCCCACGTCTCAGCAGATCTGCGGTGTAGGATCCTGAGAAGGCCTGCAGCCTCCAGAGCCCTCCGTTACTACATCATCTCATCAGTGGGGTTGTTTCTACGCAGTACAATGCAGTGATGTGTAAAAACATTTCTTTTATCCTCATGAGAGCTAGCATCTATTTCCTCTCAGCTGCCTGTTTAAACGCACGAAGCTCCAGAATAGAAATCCTCCTCCAGTATTCCTGTTTAATCCACGCCACCGTGCTTGATTCCATACCAACATGGCTGTGATGGCTGTTTTGAAATTCCCAAGATGTCCTGTTTAAATTGAACTCTTAATAAGACAAAGATATTTATGATGAGCAACACGCTTCCCTTTTATATCGTCTCGAATCAGATTTTCAGCCTTTTCATGGTCGTGTAGGAGCTCCTGTATTCGGCGCCATTAAAAGCCACGCCCCTAATGTTTCCGTGCGGCTAGGCTAACCGTAACTGCAGTACGTTTCTGCCCATGGAGAAACGGCGCACTGCTCGAGGGTTTTTCTGTTTTCCCATTTTGGGATGCAGTTTCTTTTTTTTCCGATTCATGGATTTTATTCGTACAAACGTTAGCAAAAGCGTCAGACACGTTTAAGTTGCTAGGCACGGCCATTCCATGGCTAAATTACACAAATAATTGAAATATAATGACGTTAAACTTGCAACAAACCTCCTGAAACCATCACACTGATCACACCACCACTGTTTATATGAAACCGCAAACGTCAAACAAAACAGAGGAGTTTACGCTTTGCGGTTTCTCGCCTACATGACAAGCTGCAGGGGTTATTTACTTATCATCTTATACACTTGGAGAAAAAGAGAGAACGGCTGTTTATAGCTGCTATAACGTAAGCGAGAACAGGAACTAACCTGTTTTATAAACATTAAATGTAACACAAAACGAATATGATGCAATAAAGTATGACGTGTTGTACCTAAACAATTAGACGTTTCTGCTTGCTGCTGTGGTATAAGACGTGGGACGTGATGCTGTGGGATAATCAACGTCAGGGTGGGACTATTAACGTCATAAAATACTGACTCCATAATTCACTGTAACTGAGCACACAGTGTTTATTAGTTGGCTATCATAGTCTGTTATATCATTTATTCAGCAGACTTTAAAAGAAGGAGTGAAACTTGGGCACTAGTGAAGGAACCCAAGCAGGAAAAAATGCAGAACACTTTCTTCTCGCTTAAATCTGCGGCACATGGATGAGTAGCGACGGCCAGAAGCGTTACCAACCGAGTGTCAAATTGAATGAAATTAACCGCTGTGTAAGTAAACTGAGGATGAAATAGAAAAGAGAAATGAGAGAAATAAAAACACCTCACTGTGGAGAGGAAGAGCGTCCCGTTAGATTCAGTGGTGCACAGACAACAGGCCGCCTTCAGAATTTATAAAGAAATAAAGTCCAGGAAGAGTTTGCAAACACCGGTGGTGATGAGAAAACTCCCATGACCTCAAAAGGTATGTCTTGTACGTAAGGAATAACACACACCGGGCCGTGCTGTTCGCGGAAAACAATCCACGCTGCGGTTGTGATGAAGCAGAGTCTCTCAACACTCCAAAGCTAATTATTTTCTTCTTAAACCACAGCAAATTATCAACGATTACAATTATTACGTAATGTTACGTTACGTAATGCTGAAAAACCTCCGTGAAATAAGTTCTCTCTATGTTACAGCAGCTGAAGCTAAAGGGTCAAACTGGCTTCCTACCCCGACACCACACAGCCGACCACATCTACACATTATACACTGTAATTCAGAAGCAGAGAAAGCTTTTGACTGTCCAGCACAACAGTCTGCTCCTCACGACACCCGAGGAACCGGAAACCGGATTACTCACAAAAGCGAGGGATTCCTCAAGTCTGTAATCGCTCCTCCATCCTCTCCGCCCTGGCCTAAAGGTTAGACAAGCGGGTTTGGGACCGAAAGGTTCACTGGTTCGAGTCCCTTGACCGGTGAGAAGAATGTGTGGGAGGGGGGAGTGAATGAACAGCACTTTCCCTTCCCTCTCCACCCGCAGCTCAAGCGCCCTTGAGCAAGGCACCGAACCCCCAACCGGGTTATAGGTGTGCTGCTCACTCGTGTGTGCTCACTGCATGGAGGGGTGAAATGCAGAGAAATGTATTTTTTTTTATAACTGCCCTATTGAACAGCTGCAGTAATCCATATTATGTCACCAACCGCTCGACTAAGTAAAGAGAAACAACAGTCCATCATTACTTTAAGACATGAAGCGTCTTTTAAGTCATAAAAATAAAGAAAAAAATACTGAATTAGAAGGGGTGTCCAAACTTTTGACTGGTAGTGTATATCAGTAAATTGGATATGATCCCCAAACTCAGGACCTATATGAAAGGTAATTTCTTGCATTTTTATAAGCAGATGATACTCAGTAAACCAAGCCCTCTAACAAAGCCTCACCCTTCTAGGAGAAAGCCGTACTGACTGATCACTGAGGGTCAGCATCAACAAATCCAAAATCATGATTCTGTTCCAGTTCACTTTTGGACAGAACACACCATGCTAGAGTGTAATTACTTACAGATCTGCTCACCTGTTTCAAAAAAATCCTGCACGAGCAGACAAAACAAGAAAGGTTAATTATGATTAATAGGCCTCATGAGACAAGAATACAAGCGTGCGTGCATGCGCGTGTGTGTGTGTGAGAGAAGTAGAAGGACTATAAGCAGCGTGCAGCCGTCTGGGTGAGAAAGTAACCTCACCGCAGAGGCAGCCCTGTCCAGCTTTCTACGTTTTCTGTGTTGCAGCACTTTAGCGACGCTCCCTAACCTCCAGAAAGCCGCAGTGGGACTCGCACAGAACTTTGCACAGCTTATAAACTTGTGCACAACTTGTTTGGCAGCTGTTGATCAGAAAATGTGTGACTATGAAGCTGCACTAACAGGTAGGTCCTGACCTCTCAGGATTGCGTCGCTCTTTCAGACTCCTTCACCGAGTGATCGGGTGAGTTTGTTTGTTTCTTCTGTGTTTACGGTCATATTTCCCCGACATGGTGAGACTGAGTAATCTCCAAAAAGCGATTTAGTAACCCTCATGTTCCTCACTCCCACCCAGAATAACCCTCAGCAGCGAGCTGCTCTTCAGCACGTGCAGCTCATGAACAGCAGCTGCTTCCGGTCCGCGCTTCCGACTCTGATCAGTACCATTACGGAATTAACCTAAATCCACTTTAATGATTCAATTTGTTTCAACTGTTCCCAATTCATTATCGTTCTGTTTTAATCTCCACCTATGAACAGCTGAAAATCACAAGAACAAAGAGATTAATTAGGCTATTTATTAAAACATTTATATGACTAGATTAATTTTATTTGCATTCATGCAGATCATGTTAAAGCTGAGCGGCTGTTAAAACAATTTAAAATCTTTTTCCTATAATGACATGTCCCCAAGTGTTTCCTGCTCACAGCACTACATAAAAAACACATCATACTTATCCATTTATACATGGGTCTACATTTATCCATTTAACAACATTCATGAATCGAGTGAGTTTCTGTCGTCACTGACGTTATAGCAGCTATAAACAGTCGTTCCCTCGGCAGCCTCGCTTTATTCTCTCTCTTAAGTTAATAAACCCGCAGCGTGTGATGTGAGTGAGAAAGCGCAGTGCGGTGTAAACTCCTCCGTCCTGAAGATGTGGAACCCTTACAGTTCCAGCTTTACCTCTGCCTGTTACACAGCTCACACTGCACACGCCTTCATACAGGATACATTAACATATTCATGGCAACAATCACTTTTTTTTTTTTTTTAATGCGTTTATATGGCGCATCCTGCATACGTGTGATTAAAGCTGTGATGTGCTTTAACACCTTCTGAGCAATTCAAATGAATTCCATCCAGAGTTCAACAGTGCTGTAGTATAAATAGTAATAATCACAGAGGAAGACAAAATGGAGTTCGGTCCTTATGTTAATGATTTTATTTCCAAAGAAACAAGAAGCAAAACGTCGCTGCTGCAAAACAACTTAATTTGATTCATGAAATTGCATGTTTTTTTTTTTTTGTTTTTTTTTTTTTTTGGAATGATGTTAAAACTGCAGGAAGAAGCTTTACTGTAAACATGAACTTAATCATTTCATTCTGTAATCACTGTCTCATGAGAAATAAACGTGTTTGTTCTCAGGTGTTTGCTTTAAGTGGTTTAGTTGCATAGTACCACAGTGATGTGTAAGGCAGAGGAAAGCTAGTGCAGGTTAGCCGCGTAGGTGAACAGACGTGTTCCAGCATGGCAGAAATCGACTCTACTTGATCTCGATGCCTTGGATTCGCACCTGACCATCGAATTGCATGTAGTTGTACTTTTCAGCACCAGGGCGGTTTGGGAAGTGGATCTCTGACTGGTCTGGCAGAATGATCTTAAACTCCTCATGGGTGAATGTGATCCATACCTGAAGGAGGAAGAAAGAAAAAAAAAAAAAAAAAGTTTCATTTATTCACCATGAAGGTTTTAGCGCCCTCTGTTGCCTGGAAGTGAAAATGCAAGCTGACTCCATCTTGTGTTCAGACCGAGTGTAACACTAAAACACGGGTCACTTTAAAAACACTGCGTTATATTGTGACCATACTGAGGCGTTCAGTCCATTCCCTAAAAGTATCCTGTCCACAATGAACACACTGAGGATGCAAAACACCATGCTGTTCCTGTCTGTCTGACCCATGACCTTTACATCATTTCCACCATTTTTGTTTTTTCCTACAACAGAAAACAGGAAAAAATAAAATCATCTCCTCTTGCATCGGTCATCTGTTCACGCTAAAAACAAAATGAAAATGCTTAATACGCACAATGGCATCACACTACTTTCCGCCATCTTGGATCACAAGACCTCTGTTTTTCACTTCAGACATTTCCAGTGGTCAAAACTTTGCCTGTAAGTGCGTGTAATCAGCCGACCCAAAACAAATATGCCTTGTGATTTGACTGATCAGAAAAAGGGGCGGAGCTACACAGCTCTGATTCGCTATGGAAACTGCAGAGCATGGCAATATTGCAAATCTTACAGCCTTTAAAATTATGTAGCTATTGCAAGTGAAGGTATGAACAAAAATAGCCAATTGCACTGTTTCAAACAATAATATTTTACCTCCCTCAGTCAAGCGCATTATTGATTAAAAATGACATGTTGAGCCCCACCTTAAACTCTTTGCCATGATCAAAGGGAAAGTCGTCTGATCTGTGCTCCTGGCACCAGTCGCCCCCCTGGTACGAGTTACACACCACAGTGCAGTCATCTCCGTGAGCGTTGAAGCGAGGGTTCATGTGGAGAGCGAGTTCCTCAGGACAGGTCCCGATGTTAATGGCAAAGCTGCAAATATGGAGGAAAACATCACATTGACACACCTTGGAGCTGGAACTGTAGGAAAACACTGAAGGTGTGATGACGCGGAGAATGTTCAGGACACTAGTTAGTTCCTGTTGTCACTGACGTTATAGCAGCTATAAACAGTCGTTCCCTCACCAGCCAATTTATTCTCTCTCAGTCAATAAAACTTCAAAAATAAAAACCCTGCAGCGTGTGAGAACTCGCAGTGCAGTGTAAACTCCTCGGTCCTGAAGATGTGGAACCCGTACAGTTCCAGCTTTACCTCTGCCTGTTACACAGCTCACACTGGACACTCCTTTCATAAACGTATCTGCTGTACACATCCCTGTGAATGAGCTGTTACTATGGAAACGATGATGTATTAATAACGAACGAGTGCATTAATATAAACCTGCTTTATAGAAAATTAATCAACACCTTCTGACCAATCAGAATGCAGAATTCTACAGCGCTGAACTGTAAATCTTTTTTTTATTTTTTTTTTTTATACAGTTTTAGATCATGTTTAAGACTTACTTGGTGGCATCAGGATCCGGGACGCCGGTTACGGTCAGGGTCTGTCCCGGTTTAAAGGACATGTTCTGCACTACTACACCCTGAGAGAGAAAAAGAAAGAAATGTGACTGAAATTTTACTAACAGCTCAGCTGCTGGTGCAGAAAAGCATCACTAATTATAAAACTACCACAGTGTCTTTTGTTCAGCACCTTGTCCTGATTGTACAAACCCATGAACCGAACTGAACTGAATTACAGACCATCTGCTTCCACTCGAGGGTTATTTATGAACTGGGCGCAGCACCAGCTTGGGCAGCGTCTCCTACAGTTGGACAGCGAGATCATTTTCCTCCAGCAAATCTTAAAACTGCAGCTGGAATGATGAAGGATAAGAAATGGGCAAGCTGGAAGTCAGATTTTCCGTGCAGGAGAACATGTGCAGGGCCAAGACTGGGGGTTTATACTGCACATGTGGCACTGTCCGTCTTCCGGAAAGTTCTACAGCGTGGAAACCCAGCAGCTGTGAGCGAGATAGCAGTCGAGCAGAAAGTTCAGCTACACTTTAAGAGTTCTCTTAACTTCCAGTATTTTCAGCATTGCAAATAAGAGTGTTAGTTATATTGTTAATGTTTCTGATGGTGCATTAAACTAAAGTTCACTGTAACCAATCTGTTAAACAATTATTAAATCATTACATATGAAATTATTAAAAGTAAACATGCTAAATGCAATAAAGATCAATAATGAATCTTAAGGGAACATTAATTAATGTCAGTTAATGTACAGCATTACAGAAAACACTCTTCCCTTCTCCCTTTTTTATTTTTAAATAGATGATGCAGTACTCTCCATATTTACAGAGGAAAGTTCCTGCTAGTCAGAGTCGGGTTCAGCTGCTTTAGTGGAGTTTGAGCTTCACGTCATTAAACTCACCTGCGTGATGTTCACATGACGTGACCACGTGCATGATGGACACGTCACGTGCAATAAGATGCAACGTAATAGCATCTGACTCATTCACACAACTTCATGAAGCCGCAAGACACTAAATCAAGATCATAAAATCATAATGTGTTCAGGATGCCAGAGTAATAAAATAAAAAGTCTGTTTTATTAATTCGATGCGTTTTTCTGTAAAAAAACAAAACGTGTGCACGGAGTGAAGGACTGAGCGCTCATCTGCTACACTTACAGAGAAACTTTAACTGCATTCATCCTTTCACTCATAAATGGCTTTGGATTTAAAACTGCTGCTTGCTTAAGCCGATATGCAAGAAACATGTGCTCAAGTTCAAGATCAGAACCGCGTGCGACTGGGACACGCCCAGTTTTTTTTTTTTTTTTTTACAAACTCTGCCCCTTTCAGGTAACTTCTGAACAGTATGTAGTTATGCCCGTACTGACAAGTGTAACTATTAACATCACTCCAGTCTGAACACGGCACTTAGTGTTAACGTACCGGTTTAATAAACACTACTGTTTTAATATGGATAAAATTCCCCTTCTTGACACGAGAGACTGAGCTGGCTGGGAGCAGACGGGATTAGAGCATGGCCGAGCAGCAAGGCTAAATTTGGAAGGGAGTATATGGGGAAAGGGGGAGATGCGAGACTGATGTAGAAATAAAAAGAGGATCAGCAAGAAGTGTGCTAAAGTGAAAAGGGAGAGGGACAGAGCGAGAGGAGAGAGAGAGAAGAGAGAGACAGAGAGTAGAGAAGAGAGAGACAGAGTAGAGAAGAGAGAGAGAGTAGAGTAGAGAGAGAGAGTAGAGAGACAGAGTAGAGAAAGACAGTAGAGAGAGAGACAGAGTAAAGAGAGAGGGAGAGAGAGAGTGGGGGGGAGAGGGAGAGAGAGGGAGGGAGAGAGGGGGGGAGAGGGAGAGAGACAGTGAGGGGAGAGAGGGGGGGAGAGGGAGAGGGAGGGAGAGAGAGCGAGGGGGGGAGACAGGTTTTACAAGAGCTCCTAAAATGTTTATTAGTGGAATAGTTTTAAAGTGAGATAAACAGTAAAACAGAGAAAATAAAGTGAAAGTACAAGACGATAAGCAAACGATTGCTGTAGTGGACATCAGTTACTTTACTCTCAGATGTCTGCGCTCTCTGCGTGTGACAGGGAGGGGCTGCAGTGCAGGTCTGCGCTCTCTGCGCATGACAGGGAGGGGCTGCAGTGCAGGTCTGCGCTCTCAGCGTGTGACAGGGAGGGGCTGCAGTGCAGGTCTGCGCTCTCTGCGCGTGACAGGGAGGGGCTGCAGTGCAGGTCTGCGCTC
>JAQQZX010000008.1:19978422-19991797 GCA_030068355.1 Notoglanidium maculatum | reverse complement strand
CACACACACACACGCTCACACTCACACACACACACTCACATGCCACCGATGACTTTCAGGGAGCCGACGCTGTACATGAATGCCTTCTGCTGTTGGTCTGTTTTGGTTATGAAGTCTCTCATGTTGGTGTAAACCTCTCGGCTTTTCCCCATGAAGTACGGTTTATCATAGATCACCAGCTAGGAATAAGAACAACACCACAGCACATCAGACAGACACACACACACACACACACACACACACACACACACACACACAGCTCGTACACGACATGTGCCATTTGTGGGAGGATTGTACTTCAGTGTTGGGGTGTCTTACTTTCGGCTCGTTGGGTCTCTCCACTCTCGGCTCTCCCTAAAGCATAAACGAAACTCCATGAAGTCTGCATCCCAACAAGATTCACACTAAAGCCATGTTTTACTGTAAGACACACTTACAATTTTGAGAGGATGCAGGGAGCCTATGTAGGGGTTCGTGACACCCCAGGCGGCTGGATTTGGGAAGCCTCCGACCTCCAGGACCCGCGGGACACCCTGGAAAAACGGCTCGGGGAACACCAGCCACCTATAACAGGGAGGGAGAAAACTGCATGACGCTGTGAATCGCAGTGACGCTCAACATTCAGTGACTCCCTTAGTGACTCAAATCATTTCGGATGGCACAATCAAATGATTCACATTCGTGTTCAGATTCGACAACCTGAGTCCAAATGTCACGTCAGTATCTACGTGAGGAAAGTTCCTGGTGTTCAGAGTCAGGCCCTGAAGTGGATTTTCCGACCTCCACATTCACATTATCAAAACCTCCGAGGTTGCCAGATTGTGCTGAAGTAGAACCGTCTCAGACGCAGTTTTACAACAACCTCTAAACGACAATCTTTAACACAAACACCTTTAAACACTGTAAAAAGTCAGGAATAGAAAATACAGGAACAGGATTTTTTATTTGTTGCCATCTGTAAAAAAGACTAATACGATGATACGAGTCTAGTATATCACCATTATATTACAGTATGAATAGTCGTAGTTTATTCATAGTCATTTGTGCAGAATGTAGAATATTTTATTACGCTTTTAATCTGCAATGAATTAATAAAATAAAGTTTTCGTGTTAATTCGATGTGCTGCTGTAAAGAAAAAGTCTCCGTCAAGACACGTCTCCTCCGATCTTAAAAAAAAACCCATTAAATATATTTTAACGAAATCATTCCAGTTTCCTGTCCTACTTCTAACTAAAGGACTTTCATTACAGGTGTTATTCCTTTATTAGCGTCACTCACAGCCCAGCGTTGATGATGATGGAGTTGGCTTTAACGGGGAAGCCGTAGATCCGGGCGTCATCTGACGTGTCCCTGAACACCACTTTCTTTCCCTCGGCGTTCTCCTCGGGGAAGAGACAGATCTCAGGAACGCTGTAGTCCTGCGAGAGACACCGGTTTAAAGTGCTAATTCATGACTAGTACAATAAATGCAAAGTAAAATTGTGCAATTTTAAAATTGTGTCTATACCATGTTTACCGTGTAGACTATAAGCCACATCCTAAATTATGCCGGTCTTTTAGAGAAATAAGTCAGTGTGTTAACTTTAAAAGTCAAAAAAACTGGATTAAAAACTGCACCTCGGTTATATTAATAAAATCGAATTAGACTATAATTATAAAAGCTTTGTTTTAAAGCTATTATTTTTACACAATTTAGTTTACTATTAAAAGAAAAAAGAATGTTCATAATGTTTGTGTGTGCAAATAATTAATTGATTATTAAATGAATTGACACTTCCTGGATCTATTGTTGTTAACGCTTGGCTTTATGTTTCAGAAAAAATAAATGAATAAAAGGAAAGAAAAAGTCAGACGGCAGCATGAAGCTTTGCAAAAAGAAACACTTGTAGTTTGTAAATTCTGTATACAATTGTTAAACAACACTTTATTCCTCTGAATCTTTTTAGGTAACTAGATTAAAGCAAAAATAATAATAATAATAATGATTAAGCAACCTGAAGTGCTGCATAAATCAGTCTTCATGCACTGACCACACCCACTAATGAATATTCATTAAGGCAAACACAAAAGTGAAAAGAACCACATGCAAGACACAAATCCTTGAGAAAATCTGTGTGTGTGTGTGTGTGTGTGTGTGTGTGTGTGTGTGTGTGTGCGTGTCGTACCCTCACTGCTCTGCGCAGTGACCCTATGACGAAGCGTCTCGGTTCTGCATGTTTGGGTTCTCCGTTGTTCTCCTGTTCTCCGTTCTGCTCGGCTCTCGGCTCGTCCTCCGGCGGTCTGAAGGGATTGGTCAGCTCCACGTCTCCTTCGTCCAGCGCAATCTTCTCTCCTTTAAATTCCGGCTTCTCGTATAAAACCCAGCTGCAGAGTGTCATTTATTTCATGTGACACAGATTCACTTCTTTACCCGTCATTAACTCATAAACCACCGGTCACCTTTGATCAAGTTCTAATGAATAAACCGTTCATTAACTAACCGAAAGATGATAAAACTCTTCTGCAAACTTACATTGTTATCATTGTGACATTCACAGTGATAATGTGATCATTAAAAATCTCACTTAGTTGTCATTTATAATCAATAATTGTGTAAATGAACCAATTTTTGCTACATTTGAAGAACAAAAAGGACAGGAAAAAATTCACCCACCGTGTGTATATATATAAATATACTGTATATATAGGAACACATACACAAAACAACATGGCACTTCACTGAGAGAAATCTCTCAATTTTTGGAAGATTAATCGAATAACGAATTAACTTATAATAACAGAACTATAATTTATAAGAACAGCAACTATTAGTTTTATCTTCATAAAACCTTTATAAAGCATTAATAAGCATCAAGCATTTAATAAGCATTCTCGAAAATAAACAGTGCGTGTGTGTGCGTGCGTGCGTGCGTGTGCGCGTGCGTGAGAGAGATTCGTTCCTCACCCTCCTCGGACCACTCTGATGGAGATGGTTTCTGGAAACTCCCACTCCGTAGCATCCATCACGTCTCCCTTCACCTCAATCTTCTGTCCACACTGTCCCGGACGATTGTATATAAACATCTAATAAAGAGGAAAAAATCAGAAGCTTTAATCAAAACCAAAACTCCTAAAACTCAAACTCCAATAAAGAAGAGAAACTTGTCTGCAGTACCACCGCAGGCCACCAGGGGCAGCGTGAGCACAGACACCTATAAACCTGCGCACAGTCCTCTGCTGTGTAAAATCACGACTCGAATCCAGGTCTGCATTTAACACAATGATGCTGTTTCTCAGGGGTTCTTTAGGTAGTTAAGGGTCCTAAAAGGTTCTCCCTTTATTGTAGAACCTTTAGGGACTGCCCCAGAGGGACAAGCCAAAATGGAAGGAGTGTGAGCTGGCACGTCTTCATGACGTGTGATGAATATGTTTACTGAATAATGGGTATTAATATAATTGCTGTGACTTTATATAATTCTTTGCATAACGCTCTTATTTAAACGGTCATATTTATTATCATTATGCTGTTTTGGGTTTTTTTTTAGCATGTAATTGATTGAAGAAATTTCAACAACCATAAAAACCATAAAACCACGCACTGTGGGTGTGTTTACTTTTACATCACCTGCAATACGCAGAAATCTGTGACGTTTTTCGAAGCAAGTTTTATAAAACTCAGTTGAATATAAATCGTGTTAGTGATGATTTGATCAAGGTGGAGTCAGGTAAATGTAAAGTCTTGCACTCAAATCACTTTTTAATAGATTAAATAGATTCAATAGATTTTTAATAGATTCCTTCTTCGTTGTACTTTAAATAAAACACTGAGACTGTTTGAGACTGTGGAAAACCAGAAGTTGGTCAAGATTAAAGTGATGTGTCTGAGAAGCGATCTGGAAAAGAAATATTTCTGCTCTAAAGGTTAAAAAATACATTATGCAGAATAATGAATGTAATTATGTGTTATAACAGCACGCTACGATACAACTACATTACTGTAATGCAGCGTGCAGTGCCCTCGTTTCCTAATTAAACACTGAGAAAAAGGAAAAAAGTGTTTCTTCATGTTTCTCTCTGTCCTCACTTATGGAACACCTTTCCAGTCAGTGTTGGGGACTCAGACGCACTAACTCAGGTTAGCACCGTCTCCGAGCAGCATGAAGGTTCTGGGATGAACCTGGGGCCTTTCTGTGTGGAGTTCGCGTTTTGTGCTTGTGTGGGTTTCCTCCAGGTGCTCCAGTTTCCTCCCACAGTCCAAAGCCATGCAGATTAGGTCAACTGGCTACTCTAAATTGCCCACAGGAGTGAGTGTGAGTGTGAACGGTTGAGCGTCTCTGTGTTACACCCAGGGTGTAACCCCGCCTCTCACCTGGAGTCAGCTGGCATCGGCTCCAGCTTCTCCCAGGAGTCTGACGGATAAGCCCTATAGATAAAGGATGGCTGGAACTCACTTGGATACTACAGATCTGATATTAACACTGTACTGAAATCAGTAAGACCCTGATGCTCGTACTGAGGCTCCTTTGGCGCTGCTTGACTCTACAGTATGCAGCTGGAGATTTATAATCGCACTGTGGTCCCTTTTGAGTGCTTTAAAGGAAGGTTTCTCCCACACGTCATCTCAGGGAGGGTTTCATCACCACCATCATGAGGCGTTCCTCAGAGGCAGCGTTCACTGTTGAAATGTTATATAAATGAAAAGAAATTGATCTGAATTGTCTAACAGACTCAATTTATTTATCATTTTTTAAGTATGAATGTATTTAAAAATATCAATAGTAGTTAAAAAAAAAACTCACTCAGCTTCTGTCCTTAATTACAGAAACTGATTACTGCTTAAGTGCAGTTTTAACAGAATATCCACATGCAGAAACATTTAAAACCTTGAAACTGGAAGTGAAGTGGAATGAAACGGAATAGAGCATTGTGATCACGTTACAGGTGAGATAACTGGGTACTTTCACACATCGCTGGAGACATTAAAGAAGCTGCAGGAGACAGAAATGATCAGCTTGTAGGAACAGGTCTGACCTTTCATTTGGCGTTGGTCGGGATTAAAGTAACGTCAAACCGTGAAATCATAACAAAACACATCACACAACCTAACATCCACTTTAAATAAAATCGACACTGATAAAGATGCATGCTGTTAAATTTTATTATCGCGTGTTACATCACTACTACATTACAGAATTATTTTTTCCTTAATTACAAAGTATAATAAGCTCAGTCATAAAACTTTACAAACATGAGCTTTGCTGAGAAGAAATCTAATGAAACAAGAAATATGAACATTACTATTATGCATTAATGGCACTAAACACTAATTATAATACTGTTCTAAATATAATTATACTATAAATGGCATCATGCTTATAACACATTATAAACTATTACTATGACGCATTATATGTAGTGTTTAGAATACTTTAATAGTGAATGGAAAAAGTTCCCTACTCGGTTCTTTTTTTTTATCACACCCACACACACACACACACACACACACACACACACACACACACACACACACACGCAGCTCATTAATAATGATGTATTCATTACATGTATTTAAACATTTAATAATTAAATGAACGCACTGATGGTCTGATGGTGTATACGGTATATATGTTAGTCGAACAGAGGTCAGTGATCAGACTCACCTTCCCGGGTCGAGGGTTCAGTTTGCCGTGTTCTTTCTCTTTAGTGAGCTGCAGAAGGAACAGGTTAGACATTAGAAAATAACATCATTTTCACGTTGTGTAATTATATATTATTATATTTTGTGTTTTTGTCAGTCATTTCCTTTCCGAGTCAGTGAAAGAGCGCACACTTACATTCGTGTAAATAAAAGAAACTGGCTCGTCTTAAAGCACCGTTATGCTGAAGGTGAGTTTTATGTGTAATACAGTGCTGGTAGTCCTGGTGTATCAGCGGTCTCGCAGTTAGTTGAACGGGGCTGAGCTGGGTGTAATTAAAGTGTTACGTGACTTCAAAATAAATACACATGTTCCTGGAGTTTGCTAGACAACATACCTAAACAAACCTAAACAAACCAAGGAGCAATCAAAACTGTCCAGGGTTTGATTATTAAAAAAAACATGCAGAGTGACATTAAAACCATTATTAAAAATATAAAGAATGCGACACAGCAGTGACTCTGAAGGAGAAAAAGTCCGCCAAAAGTCCAAAAGTGTCCAGGTAAAGCGGGGCTTAGACAAAGAAACAACCAAGAGGACAAGGGCGAGTAAGAGTGACCACGATGCTGCCACCACCATGCTTCACAGGAGGAATGGTGCTCTCGGTTTTGGGTTTCTGACAAACGCACTGCTGTGTGCCAAGTCCAGAAAGTTTCATTTTGGTCTCATCAGATCTCAGAACAGTTTTTGCGTGTTTGCTGAGACTCTAACATAATTTTTAAGAAAACTCCACACAGGATTTTTATACGTCTCGCCCGTACATTTGTTGAGCGTCCAGGCTTTTAGCTATCCTGTGGTCATATACTATTTGACACAGTATACAGTACATGCATGACTAATGACTGTGTGTGTGTGTGTGTGTGTGTGTGTGTGTGTGTGTTTGGCTTAATAAGGAGAGGCCGTGTTTTCTCTAACACTCAGCCAGAAGTCTTTGCATGTTCACTGAGCCGTGTTAACGAAAAGCAGGAGTGACGGCTAAAACTCAGAAAAGATCTGCCAAACGTCTGTTTGATTAGAGTGCGTTCATGATCACAAAACATACAAACCCAGAGGTCACATGAGCTCAGGATTATGTGGTGGTAAAACTGGGTTCTCCTTACAGCTCACCTGAGACAACTGAACAGACGCTGTGCAGGAATTCCACCCTCATAAATCAAGCTACAGCATGCTGACTGACGGCCGCTGATAAAACACCAGCTCAGCGTTAAAATGAGCTGCACTTGTTACAAATAGGGAGTTTAAGCAATTTGTAAACCCTTTGGTTCCTCACAATGACACATTTGTATGTGATTTCAATGCATCCGCTCAACTACAAGCAAATTCTGAGTCGTATGTAAATGTAAAATGTAAAGATACTATAAAAAATGTAAAAACCAGGTCCTTGCAAATGTAATAAATAAATGAGCCTATTCAATAAGTAGCAATGTGTTTTCCTTATACAACAGAGTTTCTCCATTAAAGGATTCAAAAGTTACAAGTAGAAACTTTTTCTTATAATAATCTAGAAATCCTTATTGATCCACTCGAAGAACCTCTGTTCTAAGTGTGTACGCTACCAAAAAAGAGAAAAGAAAGGAGAAGAGATAGCAGAAATCTACAACAAAGTGTTTTCCTCTCATTAGGCGTTCCATGTAACACCGTTTTGGAGCCTAAGAGCCCTTTGTGTCAGTGTAGTTCAGAGCTATGATAAGTGCAGAGACACGTTTTGGTGCCTTTAGCTACATTCACTGGTATTCAGAACAACTTTTACAATTTCCTCTTTCTCTAAGGTCACGTTTTACTCTTCGCTTCTCCTGGTGGTTTCACATGACAACAGTAGATTCAGAAACAAAGTCCTCTTGCAGGACCAGAAGGTTGGACTGGCAGAGAGCCGGCGCTCGTCCCTCGAGCCAAACGCTTCGCCCTAAACTGCTTTGTGCTGGATTAGATGCTGCTTCACTTGCAAATGGCTTCGGATAAAAGCACCTGCCAAATGAACGAGTGTACTGTAAATGACGAGCGGGAATTCGGCTGATTCCCATGATTGCTAGCAGCAGCAGTGTTTGGGAAGATTGTTTTCCTCTAACAGCGTGTCCTGAAGTGCTTTAGTCCTGTTTATAGGACAACAATTTGCTGAAGATTACACCTGATAATTGGTAAGATGCAGTGCTGCTGTTATAAAAAATTAATCAACATCTTCTGACCAATCAGAGTCCAGAATTTTTATTCACTACTAATTTATGCACTAATTTGAATGCACTACATGTATTAGGAGAGATCAGCGAGCTTTACACACACAGCGCGGGAGTGAACAGACGTGTTTACAAGCCCAAGGGAAGGAACGTGCCGACTGTGCACAGACTTGCTTTTAACGATTTTTAATAATTTCTCACCCAGGTCCTTTCATTAACTTTTATTCAAATCACACCACACACTCGTTGATGATTGGGTGTGTCCAAGCGTGATTTGACGCACAGCTTCGATCAAACAGGCATCAGATCATTAACACGGTTTTAGAATACGATTATTATTAAAACTCCTCCTGTACCATCTCCTCCCTATGTCTTGCGATCTTTTACGCAAGTTCCAGTACGTGTTTATAAACATCGCATACGATAGAAATTCTTCAGAAACCTACAGACTCCTTAATTATTCTGTCAAACCAGTTTTGTTGTTTTTTTTCTACCATCGATAGGATTCCTGTGTAAGATATCACGCACATGAAATTAAACTGAAAACATGAAACAGAAAAGTGCATTAAAACACAAAATAACACTCGCACAGCAGTTGGTAAATAAATGAGGCACCAACGACAAATGATGCATCTATGAATACACATGAATATACAAATCTGCTAACACCCATAATCCTCTTGCCATCCCTACATTCCTAATTGCACTAAAATGAGCTAAATTTGCTAGCTAGCTAGTAAACTAGATCAGATTTATGTCTCAGAGGCTCAGTTTACTTCCTCACTTTCTCATTATTTAAAATCCAAAAGTCTACATAGAGTTCAGTGTTACCGTGACAACTACAATCGGTTCATTGCTACCATTTGCAAAGATACCTAGCTAGCTAACCAAATTAGCATGCAGGTTCTCCTGGTCCGAAGTTGCGGACCATTTTAATGACATCACAAACTGAGTTCACCTGTAACCCCGCCCCCAAATCAGTATTATGATAAAGCACTGAGAAGTTCAATTTCTCAATTTTATAGACTGTATATTATAATTGATTTGAGTACAACGTTTCTTTATACAATTATTCCTCTCAATTTTTGTTTTTCTTTTACGAACATTATTTTAACAATGATGATGATTATTATTAGTAGTGGTGGTAAGAATCTTTATTATTACAGAAGCTTTTTTTTTATTTTGAAGCAGTATCATTGCACCATTTAGAAACTGTAGGCTTTGTTTGGGAATTTGTATGATTAGCCCACACCTACACATCCTGTAATGTGTGTATGTAATACGCACGTTCACTCAGTGTACACAAAGCCTGCTATTAAGTGTGCAAAAGTGTGTCACCCTGCCTCCATCAGCTACCAGGGCAATTAGCATCACGGAGAAGGCAAGTACACTCGTCTGTTCTTTGAAAGTGCTGGGAGCAGGAGCAGGATATTTACATCACAGCTTCAGCTGAGTGCATCCAGCTGATAATGTTTCAAGATGACATGCTAGAGCATGACACGAGCATTTTACAGGACGCCCACTTTTAAAAATCATTAAAAAAACCTTGAAAGCGTGTCTGTACCAAATGCATGCCAGAATTATCAGCAATATCTGTTCTGACCTCAGGATATGTTTATATCTATTACATCCAGTTCTTACCTAACAGGAAGCAGCAACGCTAGCAAGAAGTTACAGAAGCGTTCACATGCTAATCAAGAACACAACTTTGCAAGCAGATGACAAACTCTGTGCAGGTTTGTGTCAATTTTTTGTTTGAACAACTCTCAAAAGGTGTTTGACGACTTTACTGAGGCTAAACCCTAAAGCGGACAGGACTAGCGCTGTGAGAGACAGGATGACAGGAGAGCTAGTCCACTTTAGAAGAAAGGAAGAAATGTGAATACTGCATGAGGCCTGTGGTAATGGATACGAGTCTCTGAGACTCCATTGTAATCTCTTTTCTCTGAGGTGTTCTGTTCTGCGTTACCTTTCACTGCCTGCGTTCTACAGTGTCACAGCAGCACTTTGTTTTGGAAGAAACGGAAAGTCCCAAAACGTCTTTTCTCAAAATTTACAAAGTTAGATGATACACTGTGGCACAAGAACTGCAAACAAGCACTGATCTGCTATCAAAAAGTCTTTTAGCGTGACACATTGCTACAGTTTAACTTGATATTGTTAATATTTAAACTTCACATCAGACACCAAATAATATACAGATCACAAAATTTATCTAACATTCCACAATTTCACAATTACTTACATAGGCATCTGGGAACGCTTTGTACTTGGCCAGTAGGTTCTTTTCTGGTCCAGACTCCTGGGTGACACTGAAATTGTTTCTGACGCCATTATGAACAGTTGATCCGATGGAGGATGTGCCGATGCTGAGGTTCCACTGCGGGCTTTGGGGATTAACTGCTGATTCTGGTGAAAGGCTGTTCAACACAGGTGTGTTGTTGGAGGTAGGACTCTCAGTAGTGGGGCTGTGGATGATCAACCCTGGGAGGGAGGTTGGGGGTGACTTGAGGAAGGACAGCTCGTAAGTGGACCCTGCAGACCCCAGCGAGTCCGGACCCTTGGACATCTTGCCGAGGTAGTCGTGTCCGGAGCTAACCTCAGGCAACGAGGCTGCTCGGAAGAGGGAGCGGTGACCTGATGGCTGGCCATTCTCTTCCGTCTGTACGGAACGGTAATTGGAAAACAGCAGACTGTTGTCCAGACGTGAGGTTCCGAAAACGCCGTTAACTTGAGATCCCTCATCCAGGGTGAGGTTTGGAAGTGAGCTCTTGCGCATGACAATGCTACTGAGAGCTGAAGCTCTCTGTGGTAAGATAACAGAGTGCCCCTGGAGATCCTGACCCTGCTGCTCCTTTAGAAACGTCATCATTGCCAGAGGAGAACGCATATCTTTTGAGGTGCTCCAGTTCAACCCCAGGTCTGGCGGCAGGCTGTTCTGAGGTTCAGGAGAAGCAGGAGAGGTCGGACTGGAGAGACCGGAAACTCCGATCCCAGCAGCAGCAGTGCTGCTGGTATCTTCAATAATTGGCGGCAGAGACAAGAAACCCAGACTGGAGGTGCTGCGTAGGGACCGGTGTCGAACAGGTGGTGCCATGTTTTTCAGTGTGTCCACCAGGGTGTCCATGTCATGTGGTGAGGCGAGTATTGGGGTTTCTGGATCAGCGTCAGTTGGGGAAAGATCCACGCGAGTCGCCTTGAACACACCGGAGAAAAATCCGTCCGGCTCCTCAGTGATGTAATGCGAGTCTGTATTTGTTATTCCTTCGTCTCTTTTCACCTCACTCTCCCCGGCAGGTTCATCAAGCCCCGCCCAGCTCCTCCCACCTGTCTGGCTCTCCCTGCTCACCTGGACTTCGCTCCTCGCATTCCACCAGGTAGTGTTACCGTGGCTACCAGCTGTGTCCAAGGAGACGGCTGAGGGGAGGGTTTCCCAGTCTCGCTCAGAAGAGAAGAAGAGGGAGGAGCGCCCGGTCGGTTCATTCTCGGAGCTGCTGGAGTGCGAAGAAAACAGGTAAGTGCCACCTGACACCTCAGTCTCCGATCTGTCTGTTAATGAAGAGCTCGATTCTGATTCAAAAACACGGTATTCGTAGTGCCTTGACTTCCAATCATCGACTGGCTCGAATCTGGTTCCGCTGTCCACGGTGTCATTTCGAACTCCGTTTTCATATTCGTCCACAGCTTGTCTGTGAAGCATGGAGCTGTTGGTGCTGCTGCTGTTGTTCACCAGTGAGACCTTGCGCACTTTTTTGCCATCTTCTTGTCTTTCCTGAGACACTTTGGGCCGTAGAACTAACTTGGTGCTCACCCCAACGTGAGACCCACTCATGTCTGTCTCTGATTCAGGACAAGTTTCTATGGGTATCTCGGCTTCAGACTCTTCGATTACTGCGCTGAGAAAAGAAGAGGCATGAGGGAACCTAGAACAGGAGGAAAACAGAAAAACAGAAGGAGAAAGAAAAACATGTTAAACATGGGAATGTAGAAGACAAATGACTCAAAAAAATCAGGCCAAATAATATATTCACAGTGAAGTCCAAAACACTTCTATTTCGCATTAAAAAATTTTTTTTTAGAGCTTAAATGAAAAGTAAAATCTTTTACATGAATTTCAGAATTTCTTAGCATTTCACTCATTACTGTTTTGCTTGAATGTCAGCGTGCACTCGAGATGGCATGGACTCCACAAGTTTGTCCAAAACCTGTTGATCCGTGTTAGATCAAATTCCCTGGAGTGTCACCTGACCACATGCTTGAGCTGAGATTTGAGGAAATTCTAACCTTCTGCACAAGGCAGTTAACATCGTCAATATTTGAATAGAGACCTAAAATAGTGTAAAAATTTTCGTTTCGTTTGTAAACCAGATTTTCAGCGTTGTGGTCTCAGTCGTTTGGACCCAGCAGTATGGGTGTCTGAAACGTGAATGGGAATTAATCAACATTAAATATAGTTTTTTCCTGCAAGTCCAGGAATTTATTACAGAACGAAGGAGCAGAGTTAGATGATTTTCCTGCTCTTGCATGCCTGACTAACTAACTAGCTAGTAAAAGATTATCACATGAACCTCCTGCAATATTTTATGTCATTTCCAATTGCTTATTTGTGACTAGTTATCATGACACACACACACAGTGTTGTTATTGTTTAGAAAAGGTCAAACGAGTCATCATTACGAAGGCGTCACTTGGTTAATCAGGATATTAACAGGATCAACATATCAGGATCTTACTCGTCCCTGTTTCTGTTTGCTCAAACTCCTCAGTACTGACGCAATGTTTTTTAAGACAGAAAGCTGACCTTATGGAGGTGACAGCAGGTGGAGGTTTTATACTGTTTATACTCCTTCTATTACTGTCTGTCATCCATCCACGAGCCTGTTGCACTTATCAGTGTAACTGTACAGATCTCACACTGAGGGTGAAGTGCCCAGAGTTAATAAAGCAGTAAATTTTATCTGGTCACTTTACAAAATATCATTAAAAACTGCATTAAAATAATTTAACTTGAAATCATGGAGAAATCTTAATTTTTATTTAAATATTCAAATATGACTTTAGCACGTTATATTTATAAAGTGTGTTTATGTCCCACACAGGGAGCTCCATTTTTAAAATCTAGTCAGAACTAACTCTTAAAAATGGCACATGTGCGCACTCTAGTGGTAAAAAAAAAGTCATTACAACCACCGAGAATAAAATTCCACAAATATTCTGAGCTGTGGTTTTCATGGTCAGCACATTCAGCAACTTTATAGAGGATTTTCTCATCAAAGAGACAAAATTCAGCGAAATAAACATCTCAGCTGATCAATTACACTCGAGATGAGGAGGACATTCTGTTAATTAATGTGCGTCCTGTTCAGAATACTCAGCATTCTCATTGTCTCTCTCTCTCTCTAACCTCTCTCTGTCTGTCTGTCTGTCTGTCTGTCAGTCTCTCTCTCTCTCTCTCTCTCTCTCTCTCTCTCTAACCTCTCTCTGTCTGTCTCTCTCTCTCTAACCTCTCTCTGTCTGTCTCTCTCTCT
>JAQQZX010000008.1:19916881-19953034 GCA_030068355.1 Notoglanidium maculatum | reverse complement strand
TCAGTTCCTGCTGTGGATTCCTTTTGCTCAAGAAAATACCCCAAAAGTTCAGTGTTGGATGACTAAATTACTGAATTATACAGACAGCAAAAAAGGACTTCTCTAGATAATAAATAATAAAATGGAAGTTTGAGTTCTCTTTACAGAAGTAAGATCTAAAATGATTGCAAACCAAGCATTGCATAACTATTAGCAGAATTTCTTATACCTCAAGTTACAGCAAGGGTGCTGAGAAACGGCGTACTCAGAAAAACATTCACACAACAATCCCCTGATATATTCTGTTAACAATTTCATACCCTGATTGACAATGTTTCCTGAGGAAAAAAACTATATTATTTTCCAAACAATAGTAAAAAATCCCAAACAACAATGAACAATTATACACTTGTAAAAACAAACACAAATAGTACTAGAGTAATAAATTAATATGATCTCAGAAACAAACTAAACAAAACAAAATATAACACAAGTACAAGAATGTAACTGATCGCCTTCATTCTCTGCCAAAGAACAGAAGGCTTAAGTGCAATTATGAAGTCTTTGGAAATGCTATTTATGTATTTGGTGCTGCTTGACTTGGTTTAGCTCTCGTCCTCTAAGGATCTTTTTTTTGTCATAGACTATTACACGCAAACACAGACGAATTTTAGACTACCTCTGGAACTGGAGTTTAAACATCCTTCTCTTTTTTTCCTCATTGTACTCTTATGTCACCCCCGAAGCGAACTACACTGGCCCTCTCTTGCCATTGTCCCCATCTTGAAGTTTTCATTAGGTCAGGATCCGGGGCTTTAAAGTGGCCGGGCTTGGGTCGATCGTCCAGCTCCAACCACTTCTCCAAAGCGGCATCGACTTCGGCCTCAGATGAGTTCTCTGCAAGAGCTTCAGCCTCGGCGCTGACATCAAATCTCTCGAGGATCTCGGTGGCGTACCTCAGCTCAGGACTTTCAGGCCGGGAATTGGCGGTGCAATATCCCGAGCGACGGTGCAGCCTAAGGGAAAAATGATGGAGGAAGCCACGGTGGCACAACGTGCAGCAATGTGGTCTCTCGCTTGAGCTGTGCATGCGGCGGTGCAGCTTCAGGTGGATGTATTGTGTGAACTTGGTGCCACACACTTTGCACTGGTAGGGCTTCTCTCCAGAATGTAAGCGCAGGTGAGTCTTCAGGTTGCTGGTACTGCTAAAACGCTTCTGGCACACCTGTGGGATGGTCAACAGAAGCCGTGTTTATTATTTAACCCAGACCTATTGTGCAAGTCATACCATGAAGCAAAATGTGCACCAAAATAGGAGCAAACCAAAAGCTTTATGACAATGGTCTCTTTATCTTGTCTTGGAATTCAGGGGGCAAGTCAGACATGTTTATTTCGTCTGAGCTCGGCTGGGTTCTTAGCTGAGAGGGTGCGTCATGTCTGAGATACAAAAAGAACTCAGGCTGACGCCATTGTCCCACCCTTTGGGATTAATGTACAACAAAGTCATGGCTTTATTTAAAGGGTGCTTGAGGACTAGGTGAAAGTACCTGTAGATAAACAATGCCTCAGGTATGTGTCATCGTGTGCGAATGACACGCACCCACATTTCTACTCCTCTCACTTTCTTATAGATTCTTCACAAACATTCCTTTAAACCAACCCTCATTACTCAGTTACAAATTCTCACTGTCACTTTTATTATACTTTCCATTTACTTGTGATATTATTTTCACCTCACCTGACATTCATGAGGTTTCTCTCCAGTGTGGACAAGATGATGTTTCTGTAGGTGTGCCAGCTGGGTGAAGCTCTTCTTGCACAACTGACACTGAAAAGGCCTCTCTCCATTGTGCACTCTTAAGTGCACCTGAAAAAAAAAAAAAAGACATACTAATTAGAACCTACTAGAACCTCATTAAAGTTACTCCCCTTTGACTCAGTCCAGAGAACATCTGTGTTACACACCTTCAAGTTGGACAACTGGCCAAAGGTCTTGAGGCAAACGTTGCACTCGTATTTGATCTTTCCGTTCTGTTTCTTCAGTGGGTACGGCAGGGACTTATACCCTGGACCTTGCGGTGACATTGATGAAGATGATGATGTCAGAGAGCTGCTCTTTGGTGTAGCATCCATGCTGAGGTTGATGGCCTCCTCGCATGGATGCTCAGACCCTGGGGAGTGCTTCATGAGGGGGGAGAGTTCAGGGGTGGCTGGGGAACCCTGGGGAGGTGATGTATTCGCAAGCCTCTCTTCCAGGCTGGTATGAGGATGTAGGCCAGGATAAGGAAGATTAACAGGGAGTAGGCCTGGTTGAGTCATGGCAGAAAAGGGCAAGGCTTCGTTGCTGTAGTGGAATGGTCCTCTGGGGGGCAGCATAGAGGGGATGGAAGGTGTGTAAGGGCTTAGAATGAGTTGAGAATATTGAGGGTCAAAAGGAGGCAAAAAATGGTAGGTATGTGGCAGAGCGGTGTATGGCCTCAAGTTTTCCCTGGGGCTGTAATAGCTCTGGGAATGCAGTGGATGGTCTCGGTCAGGGCACGACTGGGAAAAAAGCTTAGGATGTGATTTGTGTGTGCTGTCCTGGGGAAGCTTCTCACTGGAGTCCATCAGGTGTTGATCAGGCGTGCTGGGTGGTGTGTCCTGCTCAATGGCCTCCACATCAATCTTCTCCTCAGCTTCCTCAGCCTCGTCCTTTCGTTCCTTTGTTACCTCTTCCTGTCTGTGTAGGCTGTACGGGTGTGATGCCTGTTTGGGATGGCAGGTCCACTGAGGTAGGCAGTGCTTCTGGAGGTCAGCTTCAATCACATCACCACCAAAGTGCTCTACGATGGAGAAAGGAAGAAGAACATCAGAGGCACAGCAACAAACAACATGGCCTTCACACACCTACTCATCGCCTTCTCTCTCGTGGCCTCACTTATGGTAAACGGCAGATGTTTCGGTTTTGGTTTGACAAGAGGAGATATATCGCAACGGTTTCTATCTGATGTAAAGTCAGTACTGCTATCACACATCACCTTGATTACTAGTGTGTGGGAGTTCACGGGGTGTGCACAACTGACTGCGTGTGTGTTTCAGTGGGTGTGTGTGTATGAGAACACAGAAGCCAAGAGTAGCAGTCATACTTCTCGGTCAGAAACTGTGCTGACTCACCATGTCAGCAGATGTCTTTAACCACAGGAAAAAATCCTTTATCACAACTTCAGCACCAGCAGTCGCTGACACATTTGACAAGGAACTAAGATGACGGTGGAAACCACAATCCCATCCACACTGAGCAGGTAAACAGAAAACCACCAAACCACAAATAAAATGTGACTCAAAAAACTGCCAAATCATGGAGTATGGCCTCATCATCCACTCTCTCTCACAGAGAGGGAAGGAGATTACAAAAACAGATTATTGCCCTTGTGGTCAAGGCCTGCTTCCTCAAACCTGATGTGAACAAATCCTTTACGGGCAGCGTGCATTGTCAGATGGGAAAGTGAAAATGGTCAGCCAGACAGAGTTACCAAACACAAAGGAAAAAATACAGGCTGTTTCACCATTAGGAATGAAAAAAAATCTGCATGTTCTGGACTGAACAATATTTTTAAAACTAATTGATGACCCCTGCTTTAGGAATTCCCTCAAAATTTCTAACAGAGTATTCAGTCAAGTGTTCACATGCCGAGCCATCCTCAGATGACCTGAAAAAATTCCAGCTCATCAGTCGTGCCATGCGTTGTTTTTTTATTGCCTGTCCAGTTCTTCATGGTATACCAACAACAAAAAAAACAGCTGTGGATGTGACTAAGTCTTTTTCTTTACTCAGTAGACTTCTCTGAATCTCAATTCAGGAAGTAAAAGTTGTAAACTAACCGGCGTGACGTGAGACTTTTCAGAGAAAGAAGCTTTGAGGAAAGTCAAACAAAGCTTGATGGGAGAAGTTTCCTGGACAGGGACGTTCCAACCATTAGATGCAATTGTGTGACAAGAGAGAGCGAGAGCGCGCGCGAGAGAGAGTCATCGGTTCAAAAGTCACACCATTGGTTTGCCAGCGTGCACACACAATAATAAATATGTGTGTACAATGCACACATGCACTCTCTTTTTCTTTCTGTCTGAGCAGTGAATAGAGCAGGAAACGGTCACACTAAAGACTATTGTCTGGCAGGAAGTCTCAATGTGAGAAAGATTTTATAAAAAGGTTTCACCTTAAAAAGATAACACCCATTTACACACTTTCATTTAAAAACTGAAAAGACGACAGCATGTTATAAACAACTGGTTGGACTATACTTTGTGTGAGGTAATATGCCTCCATTTGTTTTCTCGAATGTAGACGAGGATGAGAGCTGTACCCGCCTGTAAGCTGACCTGCTGCTGAACCCCTACCTTCACACACATAGCAGCTGATGCGGAGATACACAGATAATCTATACAACAACTAGTGGAAAAACTGACTAGTGCCATGACGGAGCATGCTGGTGCATTGTGGAGAAATTACGTAATAAAAAGAAAAGTTCGAAATGAAATGAACTAACAAGTGGGAGCTACAGAAAGCCTGTGAGATGCAAGATGGAAGACAAAAGGATAAGAAAACTGTTTGAAAGCTGATCGAAAACTGAGGTCCCTGAGGAATCCGGATTATGACCAGTATGCGATCTTTACTCACTTGGCTTTACGCTGTCTGTTTGCTCTTCCATGCGTCCACACAGCCTCCTCGTGTACTCCTGACTGTACCACATAAGCAACTCGCGCTGGGGGTCCACAGGCCTGATGGTGTATAAGAAGACATCGTTCCCGTTTTGACAGGCCACCAGGTTCTGCTCGGCCGAGGGATGCGCCGGGTTGACGAAACGCATCCAGTTGCTGCGCTGCATGTCATATCCTTCAATGAAGTGGTGAAGCTGCCCACTGGGGTAAATCTGAAGGACAAGAATGAGAGAGCAGTTATTGGGAGCATGAAGAAATAACGTGGATCAATACAACATCATAAAAGCATAAAAACAACCCAATACATCTTTTTGGTTAATATCGTCCTTCCACTTGAGATAATAAATAACATCTATTACAAGTTGATTTTAACAACATTTAATACATAAAAAGTATAACAGAAATTCTATATTCTATAGACATATAAAAATCATAAACATATGATTATAATATATATATATATATATTCTACAGCTGTACAGTCCATACACAGCTAACTGAAGAAACGGCTCCTGCTTCATGTGCTCACTCAGGTGTGTGTGTGTGTGCGAGTGTGTGTGCGTGTGTGCGTGTGTGTGTGCGTGTGTGTGTGTGCGTGTGTGTGTGTGTGCGCATGCCTGCAGTAGAAGTGTGCCAATAAATAATCATGAGACTTGACAGATTTCTACACAGCTCATACACACTTACAAACAGACACCCACACACACACACACACACACACACACACACACACACACACACACACCTGAGTGAGCACATGAAGCAGGAGCCGTAACAGAACAGGAAGTTGGGATGGACTTTACAGGAAATGAGGGACGGAAAGGGCAATGGCGAGCCCTAAGGGGACTAAGTCAGAGGTGGAAAACCCAGAGTGGCTCATACTCCCCTGAGCGTACACATACACACACACACACACACACACACGTGCAAAAAGAAAAACAGATGGTTCATGGAAATGGATGAAAGAAAAGCAATACTGTAGAGTTATATCAAAATGAAAGTGCTATACACAGCATGAGAGGTGTGAGAACAAATCTCACACACACACACTCACACACAGGTCTTCTGTGAGCTTGTGTGTTCATGTGTGTGTGTTGTGATATTAAGTGGTTTGCTTTCTGTGTCAGTATTTTGTGCACACGCCTGCTCAAGGACCCGGACTTATTAAAACAAGTTCTCAAAGGAGGAAATTTGTGCTCCATTTTTCTCTCAACAGTGGGAAAGCCAACTAGAAACCTAGAGTGACATGGGTAAGATGAGATAGCTGTAAAGTTTCTCTGTATTTTCCAGCTTTGAACAGTGTGCATAAGCGCATGCGGGCACTTTCTCAGAAATTCCTTCCTGAACAAGTTTAGCTGCATTGTTCCCGATGTGAGTGTGCCTAAACAATGAGCATGCTTACCAAGAGTCGTTTGAGTTATCCTTACAGTCTAAATGAATGGCCTCACTCACCCTCCAAAAATATTTCCTGTTGGCGTCGGGCAGGACCTCGTCTTTGGTGTAAATCTCACCCTGCAGGGGCCCGAAGCAAGTGCCCTGGGGGAGGAACTCCTTACTGAAAACACCAGCCACCTGCAGAGAACACTTCTTCAGTCAGTCAAATCAAATTCAGAGTCTAAATATGCTGCTTATAATTTTATTTATCTGAATCATATTTGGTGGAATGGTAGTATAGATGCTAGCATTGCTGAGTCACAGCACCAGGGTTCCCTGCTTCAATCCTGAACTCCGGTTACTGTCGGTATGTAGACCTCTGGTTTCCTCACAGTTCACAAAAACACACTGATAGGTGGATTACACTAAATTACCCCCTGGTGTGAATGTGTGTGTGTGTGTGTGTGTGTGTGTGCGCGCGCAATAGACTGGCATACTGTCCCAAGATTCCAAAGATAAACTGTGGATCCACCAAGACCCTGACCGGGATACACCATGACCCTAAGAACCAGACGATCCCTGAGTCCTGTTTGAGTAGAAGAACTTCAGTGTGAAACAGTTTACAGTTGTCCTTAAAGAGCAGATAGGAAAAAGACTTTGCATACTTGTTATTGCGCCTCCAAACAAATAACGGAATTATATAAAGGGTGTAAGAAAAAATTATTTGAATCGGAAAATCGGTCCAACAATCTACGATACAGCCTCAAACATTTATAGTGAAAACTGTTGAAAACTACAATTTGTGCAGTTGATGTACATGACAATCAGTGTACACTATCCTGGTCACACACACATTTTCCCGTGGTGGGAAAGTTCAGTTTAACTGAACTGAATCATATTAGTACCCTGCAATGGATCGGCATCCCATCCAGAGTGTATTCCCTCCTCATGCCCAGTATTCTCGGAATAAGCTCCATCTAAACATCAACTCTGACCAGGATAAAGTGCTTACAATGAGTATTTGATCAGACCTAAACTGAATCGTATTGGTGCTAAAAATGAATCATATCACTGCTGAAATGAATCATGTCTGTGCTGAATCAAATCGTGTAAGTGCTGAAGTGAATCATATCGGATCAGTAATGAACTGAAGCAAATTGTATCATTACCTGTTTATCATTTTTGCATTATATCATATAATACACATAAAGATGTATATTGTACCATCTGAAAGAGGGAGTTTTACACCCCTACTATTCATTCCTGACATCTGAACAGGAAGTTATCTGCATGAAACACAGACAGGTGGAACTCCAGTGAGTTCAGGTGACCGATTAGACCTAGATGTCCACTTTCCCCTCGTGCTGCTCCACTGACCCACTAACCCCCAAGTAAGCAAGGTAACTTGCCATCACCAGAACACCATAACAGACAGATGGTACTCAACACACAATATTATTGTCACAGACATGAATATGGTTGCTCACTTTGTGTTCCATTTAGGAAGATGATGTGTAAATTTGGTCAGTTTGGTCATCTGCCAGTCCCCCACCACCACCAACCAGTTCTCATATCTTATGTGATTCTTTCAAGACGATGCCCAAGATTGGCTAATGCTACTCTCATTGACAGGGGAGAGAGATTATGCCCCACCCGCCAGAGAGCATGGCCAGGTTTTCCCCTCCCTTGGCTCCCAGATGGCCCTGGTGTTGTCATGATTCAGACTCTGGACGAACTTAAGCTGGAATTGCCTGCTTCACCTTCCCAATATGTCATTTTGACATGTCTTTTAAAGCCATATTTCTCAAATCATGTTACAGTTGAGGAGAAGGAGGAAGGAGAACCGATGGAGAAGCTTAAGATCAGGTTAGATCTCAAAAAGGCGAGGTTAAGGGCCAGGAAATGGGAAATGAGAGCAGAAGTGAATTGTAGCAAAATTGCTCGTCGTTATTCTTGCATAACAGATTGGTCAGTCTGTTGTGATTAACCGTGTGTGGGGGAAGGGTGATTTTCAATTGGATGGGGTAATGGTTTGGTGCTGGCTGGCTTGGGGTTTGGAGGAGAACAAGTACAGCTTCATGGCAGGATGAGTGGAACTATGTAAACACACTGAACACACTCACTCCTGTACTCCTCACCTGTCTTCTTCCAGGAAGTAAAGTTAATCTTAAAAGCTTAACCTACTTCCTGTGTCGGTGTGTGTAAGAGCCAAGAAGGAACTCAGGAACTCAAGCTGGTTGGAGAGGTTAAACAGGTACTTGTGCACCCTGTGTCCCCCTTTTATGAATACGGTATCTTTCAGTACTCTAAAAGATTCAACAGTTGTCCATCTAAGCTTTTTATAAAGGTTCCTTTTCCTGGTCACTGACAAGTACATATAGTGGCTATCATACTTTCAAAGATAATCTAAAGACACATCCTCAGGCCATAAGGACCACCGATATAAGTACCGTATATTACAAGTAAAAAGTACACACAGAAGATATAAAAGATGTCCCAACTTTGATGGTACAACAAGGAAATGTAGCGTACACCACTACAAATACTCCCAGACCTCTTAGGTTCTAAGATTTGAGGGAAAAAGATCTAGAACTAAAAATCATCTGGTGTGTCAGCAGATTTAGAGATGCAGTCGCGGACAGTTTCCCGGATCTCTGTCTTTAAAAAAAAACCAAAAAAAAAAACCGAAGATTTGCATGGCAACACTTCAGGGGCCGTCCAAGAATCAGGATGCTCAGAGGATTGTGGGATTCCAGGAAGAAGTTCACATGCTTGATGAGCACCCAAGCGACAGTTTCACAGAACCGATGAGGAGGGAAACCACTAGAGGAAAAAGGTCTGCTTTCGGATGGGAAGTGTGAAACCTGACGTGATTGTTTTATGGTTTACTGTCAAATCATTTTTGTGAAATTATAAAAACATGAGCACCTTTTTGAAAGGTTTCACTTGCTGGTTCTGCCCTGAAGCCTGGGAATGTTTGCATGAGCGAGTCAGAAAAGAAAAGGAAAAAGAAAGAGAAAAAGGGAAGAGAAAGACTAGAGCGGACGAGATCGCACTATATTCAGTGTTGTGCTTAATAATAATAATAATAATAATAATAATAATAATATTAATTTTTACTTATACAGCAGTTTGAGTCTGGTACTTTCACACACACAAAAAAGAACAGTGAGAAGCCTGTCTGGTGAAAGTGTGAATTTTTTTTTCTATGCAAAATATTAACGGGCATTGCTGTGTATGTGTGTATGGGTGTGTGTGTTCTAGCATGTTTTTATATCTTAGTGAGGACCAAACATTTCACAAGGACAGGAATGTCTGACGGTTTTGACTTTGTGGCTGGTCCACACTGCCAGTGAAAGGTCCTTACAAGGATAGTAAGAAAAATATATCTGTGTGTGTGTGTGTGTGTGTGTGTGAGAGCATGTGCGTGTGTTTGTGTGTTTTTTCTCCCCAGACTTCACACCTTGACTGAACCGAAGACCGCAAATTCACACCATTTGCATGGCAAGACGAGAAAATAACCGAGGACGAGAGAGAGGAACAGTCTGTCATCGATTTAAAAAAAGAATAAATTAGCAATGATGAAAAAGAGATAGTGTGTGAGATAGAGATAAATGGAGAGAGAGAGAGTGTGAGATGGAGAGAGTGTGCATGGAGGAGGAAGGAAGAGAAGACAACCGCAGCAATGAGTGAAAAAAAACAAGGGCTGATAGAACGAAAGTAATCCAGCAACGTTAATCTGCTTCACGTCTTAACGACAATACTCAGAGCAGATAAGGTAACGAGGTAACGATGAGCTTCTGATTGGCTTCGGACTCCGCACACACACACACACACACACACGCACACACACACACACGCACACACGCACACAGTCCAAAGGCCATGTGTTGACACACTCATCTTTTTCAGTAGGTGATACAGAGAATGAGAAAGGTGGTGGGATGTGGATCGATAGTGAAACTCAAAAGAGTAGGAGAGAGTGAGAATAGAAAAGACGTTTTGTGTGCGTTTGAGAGGGAGAGAGAGAGAGAGAGAGAGAGAGAGTGAATTGATGCGATTAAGATGAATCAGAGGCCTTGTCACCTGTCAGCTTTTAGTTTCTTTGATTCACACAGAGCCATCAAGCCGCTCTTTGACTAATCAGGGCTGGAAGCATATGATATTTCAAATCTGATTGGTCAGAAGTTCATTATTAATCTTACAAATCACAGGTGTATACTAATGCACTCACATTTTCTCACATGTTCTGGTTTCTATAGTAACAGCTCATTCACAAGTGTTCAGGACATCTTCAGGACAGAGGAGTTTACACTTGGCGTCACGACTGTTGCTCTCACCTGGTTGTCAGTGCCATACTGCAAGGTGAGGTTGTTTGGGATGGAGGTCATGGCTCTGGGAAGGTGGAAGCCTGGCTGAAACGGCTCAATATGGGTGCAGTTGAGAGCGAAATCCACCTCACACCTCTCATTCACGTTCTTCAGACACATCTCCTGCTTCAGCTCGTCTTCTGGTTCCTGATTCACTCGCTCTGCCTCGGGCTGGGCTCGGCGTGCTTTGGTTTTTCGCACCAGTGGTTCTTCTCTTGGCTTTCTATGATAAAGCTGAAAATGTAATGAAGGTCATGTTTCATTAAAGAAATCCAAACTGATCTGTTTTGTATTATGAGCAAAGCTCAGCCCGTAAACAAATTGTCTGTACTGATCACATGTTATACAGCAGTCTTCTTTGTTCATAACATTCCACTATACGCAGCAATTTTAGTGGCGTTACAGTAGCTACCAAAGTTGCTAATTTGGAGGATTTTAATGGGTTTGGTCTATGACTCATTAATTTCGTAAAGAACGTGTTTGCCATGCCCTGCTATGTGTCCGATTTGATAAAAAAAAAAAAAAAAAAAGGTTGGTCAAATCATGGCACGTGTGAGCTCTAGCTTTCGACATACCTCAGTTGGATATACAATACAGGGAAATTCATTAAGCCACAATAAAAGTGGTTTTGTGAAGTCTGGCTTCATTGTTAGTGTAGTGTTTGTCACATGCTAGCATATATTAATCAGACTTGCTGCTGTGCGCACTCGCCATCATGATCCACCCCATTGTTTAGATTGGCAATTAGAAAGGGTGAGGGCAAACACAACTTTTTAATGAATCACAAGGAGAGGCAATATGAAAGTAGAGACATATTCATCATAAATCACAAGGACGAGGCCAGAAGATCTGGTTAAATATAGCGGATTACGACTCTGACTTGTGATCGTCATATGATTGGAATGATTTGTGTTACTCATGTTCAGAAATCCATTTTTACACTTTCAATCTAATGACCTTACCAAAAAAAAAAAGTTAATCAGCCATGATGACTCTGTTTTTTATCTTTCTATCCACCATTCATTCATCCGCAGGTACTTTTCCACTTACTTGACACTCATTTAGTTGTTCAATCTTCATTTCTTTGGTTACGCCATCCCTCGTTCCTCTCTCTTCTTCAGTCACAAACACATCCGCAATCTTTTCTTCACTTCCCAAATCCAATTCTGTTCCAGTGTTTTCAGGGTTTCGTTTTTTCTTCCACTTTGCCACAGTAACTGTCAGCATCTTGCTGGTGCCAGGCTTTTGAGCATTCGCGACCATCCAATCATGAAATCCCTGTGGTCATATGACTCTCAGGATTAGTCTGAGGAGATCCAATTGGGACGACGGCCGTGCCAGCTCAACCGTAACGTTGTGTTCTTCTCGGACGATGTTTTTGCGAGTTAAGAAAGCAAGCAGATGGTGGATCAGGGCACAGGGCTGTGACATCACACACTTGTACGCTTTTCTGTACTGTTAACGGGCAATCTGCTTCCTGCCTCGTAACCCCCCCTCAGCGCCGAACAGTCCGCCAAGACCTCATCTGACCTACATTCAGAAAACACTGGACATGTGGAGCAGGTTGAAGGAGAGGATCGGTCAGCAGGTTGTCCTGCTCTCTCGAACGCATTTCACTTCACTTCAGTTTAGAAAGAGAAAATAAAGCAAAGAGATGATAAAGTATGCAGGAATCTTCATGTCTGCTGTGCCAGACATCAAAAAATAGGATATATAGTAAATTAAGTGTTTTATTAGAGATGGCATTGATCCAACACGCAGTATCAGTGTCGGGCCGAGACCCAAAAAAGAAATGGTGGCTCGGCTACCACAGAAAATACATCAGCTGTCAGATCCTGTAACAAATGGAAATGAATTTGGAAAAGAAATGTATTTTTGGAACAGGAAATGTTTACTTACGAAGAGATTGAACTGTTTTGTCCTGTCTTTAATGATTTTTCAATATATATTTTATATATTGCTTTATTTCATCATTCAGTTTATCATTTTTATTTATTATATATAGAATAGAAGAAGTGATTTTTGTGTGAAAGTGTTTAACTGTGAAGTGCTTCATCTTTACATTTGTAAAGAAAGCAATATCAGATGCGTATGCATGTCTGCTGATTTTAGAATATTTTTATTGCAATTTATTGAGGCGACCTTGAACGAGGGTAAGACAAGCCTGCTCAACACACCGATAAGATCAAGAATGCCATATTTAGGATACAATAGCTACGTTTACATCATGCAAAATTCACAGGAGCTAAACTGAAATTCTCTGGGTGTGATGTTTGTGTCATTGTTCACATGCTGTAGCACATGGTGCCAATACTTATGGGGATTCCTTGGTGGTGTTTTTTTTCTTTTGTTTCGTGTGAGTCTTAGGCTCTTCTACTTTTACTTTGCGCTGTAATCATGTGTGATCAGTAACTGAACTCTTTCCTTGGAGATCCACCAACACGATCGTGCAGTTAAAGCTGAATGTGGAGCGGAGAAGCCAGCGGAGACGGAACAGAACCGCGGCGTTACTGGAGATATGAACAGCGTGAGATGTGTGTGGGCTGTGTGGGGAAAAGCCAAAACTATTAAAAAAAGAAAATGCATTCATGTTATGATCAGGTTTATAACCCATGACGTGAGCACACGGCTTTTACATTCATTTGTGTCGTTAAACCGATACTGAATGAGGGTGTGTGTGTGTGTGTGTGTGTGCGCGCGCGGGCGCGTTTGGGTGTCAGCTCTAATCCAGCCTGTTCAGTGAAACGGTCAGTAACTTGGCTGCCATATGGCCGGGCCGCGTGGCTCTTGTGGAGGAAGCGTGTCGCTCGTCCTGCTGCGCTAATTTCTCTAATTATCAGACAGTCTGGGAGGAGGCTTAGGACCTCACGGCCCGACAGGCCTGAACTTGTGGTGCAGCAAAATCTGCTACAATGACTGAGCGCAGCTGGGAAAAAAGCTTGAGAAAGAGACGTCTTTTGTCACTGTTAATGAAACATCTAGATTTTTTAACGTTTGCGTTTTTGAAGACAGACGCTACAACGCTGGACATATTTAGTGCTTAAATGAAGGCAGATCAGAACCAAAATAAACAAGTATTGACGTGATGAATTTCTTTATAGGCCGGTTTAGACGGCGTCAGACTGTCCAGCAGTGATCAGTGGGATAAAGTGTAATAATAATAAAAAACATGTCATTGTTGCTAATGATATCACGTTATTTTCAACATTGTTATTAGTAGCGCTACATATCACAGCTGGAAACTACTGAAAAACTAAGTAGGTTTCTGGAAACATGACACACAAAGTCCAGAACCAATGTACAAAAAAAAGCCCTTTATAATGAACTAATCCAGACAAACTAATCTGTTACACACCAGTGCGCAATGTCCTGTTTAAACGGGTCATATACATGACCGCATACGCACCGTTTCCTAATCAGCTGTCTTGTCAAACACGGTCTGTAATTTCCACCTGGAAACTTTTCTGACTGTACGACTGAACAGTTACACAGGTTTTTCAGAGTGTAGAAATAAATGACGCTCCTAATAAATACACAAACTGACACCAGAGGATGAGCGTCTGTAGATCTGGCATGTTTTCAGTCTTGCAGGTCACAGAGAAATCACAACGGGTCACCTCCTCCGTCCTGGAAAACTGTTACAGCACTGACACTGGAGACTCCTTCCAGAAATGTTTACATCAACGTCCCCTAACCATATCACACACGTCTCTTCGTTAAGCCATTATTAGTTTTAGATCATGGTGGAGCGTTGGCTGTACACGTGCCTGGGAATGAGCTGTTACTATAGGAACCATAATGTATCAGAACAGGCACGTTAATGTACGTAAATCTGTGATTTATGTCACAGCTGGATTTACTGTCAATGAGAATGAACTAAGAGTACACCTGTGGTGTGAGCTGCTCTAAAGGTGTCACATCGGCTGATTATTGAGAATTAAGTGAGAAGTGTTTTAGAAAAATGTAGAAGATTGTAAGGGTGTGGTACAGGTACTGATCTTACCTGGCAACTCAGAGGTAGTTCAGTGGAAATACAGTGGAACCTTCACCTGTGCGCACACACACACACACACACACACACACACACACACACAAAGATACAAGTGCACGGTCACATTTCAAAATAAAACTGAAAATTGATAGAAAGGTGATAGCGAAGCGTGCGAGCCTCCTGAGTATATGACCTTTATCGCAATCCTTATACTAATGCTAAACTCTCAGATTAAAAAAAACCCAAAAAGTGTTCCTCATGAGTTCTTGGCGTGGTTAATGATACTGGTTTGCTAATAAGGTTCTACTTGAAATCTTTCTGAAAGAGAGAGCACGGGCTGACTGAGAAGCGTTAAAGATCCTCCCTGATGGACTCAAACCCCAAAACTCAGACCTTGTGTCTGTCCAAACAGCCCACGAGCACGTTTGTGATCACGTTTCTGTGTAGCTAAGGCGCTAGAAACGTGTCACGTCCCCTACGGGATCATTCATTCAAAAGAAAATACTAGTCTTTACTTTATGTTTTGTAATTAATTTGTATTTTAATGCTAACATCAGCCAACATAAAAAAACAACATACAGCGAGTGGAAATGTCTGGAATACGGCCAGATGTACTTAATTTTTATTATTATAAGATGATTCTAAACAAAAAAAATTCAGCCCATTTTTAGATTCATTTCCTTATTTCAATTCCAATTTTATTCTTGGGCTGGCAGATAATTCTGCTTTTTATTTTCAAGTAAAAAAACAGACGCTTCCCTCCTTATCTTTTCATTCTAGGACGCTCTTTTTTCTTCAGTCGTTCCGCATGTAGATGTAAAGAAAGACCTTGAACATTACCTTACTAGAGACGTTTAAAAAAAAAAAAGCTGGAATGACGCCGTGTGATTTTGGCTTGGCAACCGTATCAACTATTTTAATCCTTGATATCATCTCCTGAAACGCAACGATGCAAAACGGCAGAAATACAATTTCACTGCTATTTCAGAAACGCTGAAGCGTGAGCTTGATGAGGCAAAGGGTGAAACAGCGAGGAAATACACGCGATTGACTCTGAACTAGGACACTGGGCGCCTTGAAACGAGGGTCGCTGGGTATCTGTGGGGGTCAAAGGTCACAGTTCTGAGCAGAAGGATGTGGGCTGAAATCCCAGGAACCACTAAAAAAAAATAAAACTTTGGAACAAATTTCCAAAAGAATATGGAAAAAGTAATGGGAAATTTGTCAATCAACTGGTCACGTGACAAAGGTGATCCGTGAGAAAAAACTACAGAAGTGCGGCGGTGTTTTTCTCCTGCGTACAGAAAGGTTTAACATTTGATGTTCATTTATTCGTCTTCACTGCATGCTTTGTTCTGCTCAGGGTCACGGTGACGGTTCATGCTTTACTCTTTACATAAATGGAGAAAAACTTTCATTTCTTCATCCAAACGGCGCACAAGTTCCTCTGTGAACGCGAGTTCTCTTTATGTTCAGGCTATATACGGCGCTCGAACGCCACGCCCCCTACATTTCTTCAAAAATAAAGGTTTCCATCACCCGCATTTTTTTCACGTTTCATTTTTAACGTTCGATCGACTTTTTCACCTCAACCAAGCAGAACAATGATTTTCGTGATATTTTCTGTTTTTAAATTGTTAAAAAAAAAAAAAAAAAATTAGACAAAAGGGCTGGATGGAAATCCCCAAGACCCAGCCCTGTACTCTTAGAAAAAATGGTTCCTCAAGGGTTCTTTGGATAATCGAGGGCTCTTTGCTTTCTTCTGAATCTCTCTCTCTGAAAGGGACTCCCCCAGACGAACAAGCCGTAGACCCATTTAGACTTCTAGATGTAACTTTCATCCCCCCAAGAGTGTATGATTGGATTTTGGCTCACAAAGTTTTTGGGATTATGGTAAAGCGTCGTTTCAAATGACCAAAAAAATTCCGAGTGTAACTTCAACATCAAGGATCTTTTGTCCCCCAGTTTGCTGAAGGAGGTGGAGGTCTACGCGTAACTCTCCGAAAACGTTCAGTGAAGTTAAACCTGGTGAGTGGTGACGTCAAACCACTCGTGACGTCGGTCAGCAGTGAGCATGTGGGTGTTTTCATCCCGGAGTGTGGAAAGAGTTTGCGCAGTATGGTGGACCTGCTCCTGGAACTCGCCTTCAGCACAGTAACCACTGGACCTTTTTTCTGACGGTGTTTTTCCGTGTTTGACATAATGCCATGACTCGGAACTTTTCACTTTGGAACACTGAATAATTGTTCAGCCTTGTTGACTGACTAATCCAGACTCCAGTATTTGTCCTCTTTTGACTTTGCTGCTTAGTGGCTTTGAAATCGTATATAAAGTAAAGTATTCATTTTAAACCTCTCTTATAGCCAATCCACCTGATATAAGTCATCAAACTACTTGTTTTCCAAATAAAGTGCATCAAAGCAGCATGAAGGCTCGTTGCTCGTTCTCTCGAACCCCGTAAACACGCAAACACGTCAACTGAACGTTATCGTTTTTGTTTTGGAGGCGAAACCTGAACCCACTTCTGATGAAATGTCTTTTCTTATGAAGCTACCTCATTTTCTCCGAAACCGAAAACACAACCCGCGATTTAGATCTGGACAATTACGGTCTGGAGCTCGGCCCACTTGTCAACAGCGTCGCAAACAAACAGGCCGAAACCGCCATGTGCTTCAAGATCGGCATCTCTGAGTGTTTTCTTGACGCCCTAGTCCCTTTGTCTTCTTTCTGAGTTTCCAGGACCATGCAAAAGGGCAGAATGCACAAAATGATGTCATTCCCGGTGATGTGCTTTAAACGAGACATCTGGAGAGGAGAGCGCAGCTGCTGTGTCTGTGCATGAGGCTGGAAGTGGATTAAAGGTGACGGTGAAGCAATTCGGCCGCTTGACATCTGTCCCGAGAAAACAAACAACAGTTGTGGAGTTGCGTGCATCACCAAATATCCAGTAATCATCTTTGTTTCAAATCAAAGAAAGTGCTTTTTGCTGCTGGTTGTATTGCAGATAAGCTCTGCAAAAAGGCTGCATGAAGCTGCAGATGTGATTTTCAGCCTTAGCATTAAGCTTCATTACTGCTTCAGATGTTTAAAGAGGCATGAAACTGCAATAACAACACTGTGAAGTGCCAGAGGTCGCCGCTGGCTTCACGCCAAGTTTCAACCAATGTAGAAGTGAAAATAAATGCCCCTTATCACGGCTACCGCCCCACATCAGTGCCAGCGTCACAGCTAGCCAAGCATGAAGCATACCTGAACTGAAAAATGATCTCTCAGCACTGCTAATTAACAGCTAACTGAAAACTCCGAGTGACAGAGCGGTGTGACGAAGCCACCCGAGTCACTGCTGCCACCCCGAAGTGGGTCGTTTCCCTATAACAGCACGTGAAGCCCTGGGTTGCGATTTTATTTACAATTTTTTAAGTTATTTAAAGAACACCACGTCGTCTTTTTCATCCATTTACAGCTATGTTTAATGTCGCGGAATGTCTGCGACCAGTTAGTTCCTGTTCTCACTTATGATATAGATGCTATAAATAGTTGTCCCCTCACCAGCCTCTCTTTATTCTCTCGCTTAAGGTTAATAAGCCAAAAAAAAAAAGAAAGACCCGAAGCTTGTCATTACCGAGAAACTGCAACAAAAAAGCATAAACACCTCTGTCCTGAAGATATCAGAAAACTGGGCTTGTTTTTTTAAGTGCATTAATAAAGACATGTGATGTGCAGTTGCACTGCTGTCAGAGCTGCTGTTAGAGAAAACTAATCAACTTCTGACCAATCAGGATCGCTTTGGTGTGATAAAACTGCTTTAGCATTCAGTCCATCGCCAGATGACGACAGGTTTCTGGCAGGATCAGGATCCTGGATCCAGGATCCTGACGCTGTCATGGATGTTTATGGATAACGTTACGTGTCTTGGTGTTAGCTAGGAAATGGGAACGCGGCTAAGAATAAATGTGGAACGTATGGCTAGGAACCGGTTTATTGGCATAAGCATTTCTCTTTTTTAAGAAAGGGTTATTAGTTAAGTAACGAATGCTTAAGAATCTTCTCTGAAAAGGAATTTTAAACACTTTTAACAGTCTTGTTTTTAAGGGTTATGCAGTTATCAGGGTTACGCAGTTACTGCCTGCGCTCTGCGAAAACTCTCAAAGGACTAAAGGGTGCAGAACCCTGCAAGAGTGCTTATTTAGCAAGCGGAGAACGCTTAAATGTCCACCACTTGCTTTGTTCTGTAAGGGTCAGGGTTAGGGCCAGTGCCCTGCCATTTTTCAGTCGTGAAGAGCTCTAACGTGTTATGTTACTGCGGTGTGACGTAACAGGTCCTTTTTCACCCTGAGGTAGTTTAAATTGTTGGAAAAGAAATTGCTAAAACTTGCACAGTGCCAAGGGCCGGTGATGATAGGTGAGGCCTGCAGCTGAGCTGTGAAAACAATCAGAAGCAGCTACTGCGGAGGTTGCTCAGATCCTGAGCCAAGACGATAGTATGAGCTGCTGCTGTGAGGCTTATTTTCTTGGGCCTAAGTCCAGGTTTCAATTGCTTGACATGCACAAGAGTAAGATGATGTGCTAACCTTCATCTGGGTGAACTTCCTCCTCTGTCATTTTGAAAGACAGAGGTGTGAACTCTGCGGCTTTCATCAGCTTTGCATTCTCTCTGGTTCCGTGTCTCTGTATAGCACTGGTCATCGCTAAAGTGCTCTCAAAAAGACTTCTGAAGAGGGAAATGTCAGAAAAGCATATGGTTAGAGATCGCAGTTACAGTGGGAAAGCGCCGACATCAAGCATGAGAAGTGGCGCATGAATGCTGTGGGGAGTGTGGGAAGGCCGTGCAGAAAGCTTGTTCAGTGCCAAGCTGAGAATCTGAACTTTCTCACACTCTGCGATGTCAGGCACTAGAGCGAGAGAGAAGCTGCAGAGCGCTGACAAAAGCCACAGAGTTCACACCTCTGTCTCTGAAAACATCAACGAGAATATCTGCGTGTAACCAACTCAGCCTTAGCACATCATCCACCCTCAGTGCGGAATAAAAACCTCGGTGGTGAGTGACCTCATGATCACTGGTCCCAAAAAAAACAGACTGTTGACCAGGACCGTCTTTTCGTGCTATACATGTCGAGCGCTGCGGTTTCTTCTGTCCTGGTTTTAACTCCTACCTGCTTAGAAGACCAGGGCTGGAGCAGCGGTGCAGCAGGCATCGTTGCCACCTGACAGCTCCACGACCCCTGCTTCAATCCTAACCTCAGTTTACCCTCTCTGAGGAGTTTCTGGTTTCCTCCATGGCCTCTGGTTTCCTCACACCCTTCAAAACGTTGCGACGCTAAATTGCCATGAGTGCATGGTGACCTACAGTGCACCTGCAGCGCATCCCAGTCAGCGTTCCCGGGATTCCCTCACCACCCAAAGCGCTTACTGAAGATGAATGAAAGAATATTTGGACCAAAAAGCTGTCTTTTTTCCCCATAACATTTCTTTAGCACCTACTAATTTGATTTTGTATTCAAGCTATAAAAACGGAACATGAAACTTTACCTTCGAACTCACTCCTGGTTGATAATTTCTCATTAACACGCTCCACACACCCTCACAGAGTGCTTCTATGAAAAATGACCCAGTGTGTTATGTCACTGCTGTGCTTTCTGTGAAGACAGAGAGAAGTGGTGATTTTAGTCTAAACAAGAATTTTAACTGGGTGTGTGTGTGTGTGTGTGTGTGGCCAAGAAGAGGGAAATAAAACGCCATATTAGAATACAATGTCACAGAAGGAACAGGGCTGCTATTATTATTATTATTATTATTATTATTATTATTATGAAAATCACGCAGGTCAATCCCAGTGTTGAAAGGAACGAGGAGGATGGGCTTAAGTCTGATGATGTCATAGCATGGTATTTAAACAAAAACATTGTGTGAAAGTGTATTTAAACTATAAATAACAATTTTTGATCATTTAGTTATTAATCTCAGTCAGGATCAAAGCGATGTCTGAGGAGGAACAGAGATAGCCATGTTCTTATAGGACAATAATCAAACCTCTCTCGTGACCTCGTAATCAGACTGATGTTTGCCCGAGGAAAAACCCTGACTGAATGACATTCTATAAAATACACAAAATCATGGACTGAAGTTGCACAATTCCTGGTCATGACTCGGCAATGCCGTGTTAAGGTAAGCATACAACAATTAGATTTGTGGCTTCATAAAAATAACTCATTACCACACCTTACTGGGAAAAAAAAATCACTATCATGTCACCTGTGTAGCTTTTCACTTTAATTACGTTAATTACATTACGAATGTGTCACATTAGTGTCACTTTTGCTTTCAGTACCTGCTAATGTTTTGCTCACATCCCCATCAGCGTTTATTTCCTGTGCTGACAATGCGTGATGATAAATCTCAGCCCGACTGGTTTGTATGGCTTTACGAGAACTAATTACTCATGACTAATAAAGGAAATTTTCCAGATTACAAAGCCTACTGCTTCCAAACTCATATGAAACAGAATACGTAAAGTAATTGCCTCTATATTTACAAGTGTAATATTACGATCAGTAGGCTTTTTATTCAAGTCATGTCATGTCTTTTAGCGTAACCCAAATCCACTTTAATGACTAATTCAGGCGCAACGCCTCTTCAGGGGTGTTAATCTGATTCATGGAGTCGTAACAGGTGGGATTGGGGATTTAAAAAAAAAAATCTGTCTGAGAGACGAGCCAGGATTTATTCCCAGATCCTTCTGATCAATAATAAGTGTGCTGCTAATTAAAGCAGAGCAAGCGGAAAGGGTGAGGGCAGAGAGAGAGAGAGGGAGAGATGGGGGAGGGTAAATAGAGACGTCTGAGTCAGAGACGTCTAGACGAAGAAATTCTCACCTGCAGAGAGCGGGAGGGGGAGAGGCGCACTGGAAAAGGTGGTTTTTATTATTGTGCCATACTGGTATAGCATAATGTTTATCGCATAACGCTTCACATTTCTTCATCACAGTCCTGATATATCATCAGTGTATTTATAAGCTCTGACCTCATTTCCCTTCCTCTTCCTCCTCCCCGTTTCTCTCCATCACTTTGACCTAATTCTCTTCACCTAATCTGCTGCGTTCAGACTGTCTTTTGGACAACAATCAACTCCGCTAATTGTCTAAATCCCCCCGTCTTTAAGGATCGCGCTCTCTCTTGGAGGTGGTCATCACTAGGCTTGTGTGACGTAACGATTTAATCATCTCTGCAGGATATTACACTTCCACCATGTCCGGTGAGGTTTACTCAGGTCATCTTATACTACATTATACTACCACACCTGATGACACTTTTTGTATTTTTGCAAAGCAGCCCGGTAGTTTAACAGGAGAGTATGCTCGTGCCATCACAGACAGCCCCTGGAAGCCCCGCCCCTTCCTCTGTCGCTCATGGCGGGATTCTCTCGCTTTCTCTCAGTTTACAGTTCATCAGTGTGAAATAAAATCTGCGAGTGTATTTCTGACTTAGCTAACATATATCGCTAACATCACTTCCTTATGTTTATTAGTGACGCCATCAAAAAAAATCTTTGTTTTCATGCCAAATTGAGAAAAAAAACAAAGAGTTTGACATAAAATGATGAAATAGGCTTACAGCCTAATGTTAAATGTAACACTTTAAAAACAATGTTTATGGCAATAATACTTAGAAAGTGATTTAATGCTCAAACCCTGAGCAGCAGATCGAACGATTTTTTGTAAAAGCATTCTGATAATATTGTGTTGTTATGGTTTTTTACTCTTTACTGCGCCTCAGTGCAGAAACACATAAGAACAGTGAGGGTTTGTGGTGCTGCTGCCAGTAAGCAGGTCCTGACTGTAATATAATCACATCCTCCCCTACACTCCGTTACCCTGAAATGGTGGACATGCTCATTTTCCTGTCCTTTATTTAGCTTCGTGGAGTTCTGGGGATAGTAAACACAACGCAAAACTCAGCATGATGTAATCAGAGGGGTGGCATCATTTCCCAGCATTCAGCTGCCGAAAACGCTTCATCATCATCATGATCTTCATCAGTATCATTAACGTCCTCCTCCGCATGCGGGTGAAGAATCAAACTGAAATTCAGTGTGTTGCTTAATGAAGGGAGAAAAGAGAAGCATCACCTCGGGACTGTAGGCGATTTGAGAAGAATAGAAAAATTACTCATAAAATATAAATAACTTCAACTGCAGCCAAATTAACCTCGAGACACTTCCTGTTTCAGAGCTTATGGGAAAGTTCACAAAGGGCGTGAAATAAATTCATATATATAAAACCTCCACCTTTAATCGAAAATGTTCATCTGCTTTTCTTTCTCTCTTGATTTGTTTCTGGTTTTCTCTACCTCTTTTAGGGTGCCTTCACCTGTCCAATTAAATATAAACTCACAAAGCAAACAAACAAACAAACAAACAAACAAACAAGCAACTATGAATAATCCCGTCACCCCGACCCCGTCTCTCTTTCCACCTCTCCATTTCTCCCTCTCTCTCTCTCTCATCTCTCCGTCTCTCTCTCTCTCATTTCTCCCTCTCTCCCCCACTCATCTTTCTCTCTCATCTCATCTCCCTCTCATTTCTCCCTCTCTCATCTCATCTCCCTCTCTCTCATCTCTCCGTCTCTCTCTCTCTCTCTCGCTCTCATCTCCCTCTCTCTCTCTCATCTCATCTCCCTCTCATTTCTCCCTCTCTCTCTCTCATCTCCCTCTCTCTCATCTCTCCGTCTCTCTCTCTCATCTCATCTCCCTCTCATCTCTCCCTCTCTCTCATCTCTCCGTCTCCCCTGTCTCTCTCTCTCTCTCTCTCTCTCTCTCGCAGTTGGACAGTGTGCTGTTGTGTTAGTAATCTGATTACTAGATTATAGCTTGGCAAGAAAACAGTAACTTCAGTGAAGGAGAAGAACTGTGTGTGTGTGTGTGTGTGTGTGTGTGTGTGTGTGTGTGTGTGTACGCTGGAAAAGTGTGTTAGTATCTTGACATGCCTCAGGAAGGTCATTCTCGCCACATTCTTCTTAAGAATCTTGAAATGTAAATTGTTTTTGCAGTGGTGGCAGATTCCCCCAGCACACAGCTCTCCTCTTTCACATGACGCCAGCTGACCACATCTTTTTAAACTGCAGCTCACGCAGCATCGGGGGCGGAGTAACACGCTCTGAGGAACGCGCTACCTACCCACGTCTGCACACGTGACACCTCCAGACACCCATGATTGGCTAGCAGCGCTGTGATTGACAGGCGAGAGACAGCATGCCACGCCTCCCTCCCTGAGAGCACGGCCACGTTTGTAGTCTTCGGCTCGTGGCCACGGACGGCTGCGGCGGCAGCGGAGACATCACCATCTCCGGATGATCGACTGAACGCTTTTGTGTTGCATCACTCGGGAGCCGAGAAATGTGCATATTTATAAATCTGATTTAGAGATTTAACAGATTTCCCGAATGATTTTCTTCTTCCAAGCTCCTTTCCTGTGCTGGATTTTAAGGCATGTGCTTCCTCTGCACCATCACTTTCCATTCTCAAGAAACACACAGGGTTTGATTTCACTGACAAGACAAGGATAAATCCAGAAGTGTGTATGTTGATTATGAAGGCCTGTGAGTGCACACACACGCAGACACACACACATTAGTTTTTCTATACTTGTGAGGTCTTTCCATTGACGTAATGATTAACACTATACCTGCCCTTAAACCTAAACCGAAACCTGACCTTAACCTCAGTAATGAAAAGGAAACTTTTTGGCTCTTTTACTTTCTCTTATTTCTGCTTAAACAAACAAAAAAAGGACCCATTACTTGTAAGGTCCATCCAAATGTCCTCACAAGACAAACATTTTGAAATCCTCATAAGAGGGTAAAAACGTATATATATATATATATATATATATATATATACACTGTGTTGGAGGCCCTCACTTCTATATATATACATACATACGTACATACATACACACACACACACACGGTGATGGAATTGTAAAATTATTTTTTTGCTCCAATTGTCATAAAATCAGCAATACTTTCATGGTAATAAACAACACAGTAATCCAAAGAAGATGAAAAGGGGATTAACTACAGACAGGGTGTTTATCACTTGTTTCATTCAGGGGAGGACATCTGACACACACACACACACACACACACACACACACACACACACACACACACACACACACAAACATGGATTATCAACAAAAAATATAGGCAATAAACTTTGATATTTATAAGAACTGAATACGATAAAGAAATAAGGAACAGATGAAAAAGAAAGAAAGAAAGAAAGTGTCACAATAAAAAGGTCATCCTTTCAGTCAGCAGAAACAAATGTGCTTAAAAGTCTGTGCACGCTTCTGAAAAATTGCTTTTCATGTGTGAGAGCGCGCGCTCGCCGGAGAAGGTAAAGAAGCGGCGCGAGAGGAGTGATGAGTGACGGGGTGTGTGTTTGTGTGTGTGTGTGTGTGTGTGTGTGTGTGATTAATGAGGCACGCAGCATGTGTGTGTACGGTGTGTGTGTCGTTGCTGTGCTGGAGGCCCTCACTTCTACACTTGTGTACACTTGTTGCGTTGTCCACTCGTACCCTCGCGCCGCTGCTTCTCCTTTCTGCGTCTCACTTCCTCTCTGTGTTTCTTCCTAAAGCTCAGAGGGGTTTTTAACTTCCTTCCCTTCAGACGGATTCCCGCGAAGCTGCTTCGTGAAAGTGAGCATGGTTTAACATGTTTTATTAATTAATAAACCCGTTTTCATTTAATGAATTAAAATGTCACGAGGCCAGAAAAGGGATTTGATTTAAAAAGAAAAATCACAGCGCAGGTAAAATGATCAACAACTGACACAAAGTAAATAAAAAGCAACACAAGAAACAATTAATAAATTAATAACAATAATATCAAATAAATAAATAAATAAATTGTATCTTAAAATAATGCTGTCTCATGATAATGATGCCATTTCCTGGGTCGTCCGGTAAACACACCGTAATACAACAAGGTAATTTTGGACACAGGAAGTGGAGTGTGTGGGAGGCAGCAGGAGTTAGTAATACAACAATAGATTTCCTAAACAGCCTGATGTCATTTCCTGTCGGAGCATGGGGACGTTAAATGCTTCTTTTGTCTTCTTTTGCATAATCACAGTGTGTGTAGGTGTGTGTTACTGCTCATACTCCAGTTACAGCGTTTACTCAGGAAACAACAGGCCTTTCTGCATATTTGTGTGTGTGTGTGTGTGTGTGTGTGTGTGTGTGTGTGTGTGTGCGCGCGCGCTGTGGTGGCATTTGTTTCTAATAATCTATATAATAAATAGTTTGCTGTCTATCGAATAATTTAGCTAATTAATACATTTATTACATCTTCAACTCAGGGAAAGTGTCTGTCTGTCTGTCTCTCTATCTGTCTGTCTCTCTCTCTGTCTCCCTGTCTGCCTGTCTCTCTGTCTGTCTGTCTGTCTCTCTCTCTCTGTCGGTCTCTCTGTCTCTCTATCCATCAGTCTCTCTGTCTGTCTGTCTGTCCATTCACCTGTCTGCCTCTCTGTCCATCTTTCTATCTATCCATCTGTCTGTCTGAATTTTATTTTACTGTATTTAAATTTGTTTAAATTTATATTATTATATATTACATTATTCTATTTACTTTTATGTTAGTTGTATGTAGCAATAAATTATTAATCTCTATTTTAATATTGAAAAAAATCCTTTATGTATAATATGTATTGAGATTGCGGACATAATTATAAATATAAATTTCAATATTTCTGTTGTTCCATTTGTGTGTGTCGGTTCGGAGCTCGCTGCCGTCCACAGACAATCGTGGTGTTTTTCCAGCTGCGTATTTTATTTGACGTCCTTTACATTCTGAAGTTCACAAACTTATTAAAAGATTAGTACGAGTTGTTTCCTCCCTCTTGTGAATAAAGTCTCCTCTAATGTCCACTCATGAGGTTTGACACGAGTCTTTACTAAACCCTAGCGTTGCTTTATTCCATGTTCATGAACGTGTTATAAAGGCTGCGTGCAGGTTCCTCTTAAAAAGTGGGTTTTGAGCTATTTTAACACTCACTGGTTGTAAAAACTGTATGAAATCGGAGCGTTATTAAGCAGCGTGAGTCACTTGTCTCATGTGTCTCAGCGTCTCATGTGTCGTTAGCGCGGTGTGTCTCTCAGCACGTTCCACCTCTCGCTCAGTTCTTTAGCACTTCCTGTAGCGGAGGGAAGTGTGCAGTGCACACACACCTATCAGCTCTGAGGATACAGTCACTGACTGACGCTTTCAGGAAACGGCTTACTATGTGCGCACGCACACGCACACACACTGACAAGCCTTTATAAAGGTCTTAACTGTTAACATTAGAATGTCATAACAACGTTACTTCGTAGCTCAGAGTGCTCTGTTCTATTCCTGGACTTAATATGGGTGTAATGGTGACTTGCGACTCATGGTTTTGACATCATAATCACAGTTTTCTTTTTCCTTCCCGGCCCTTAAGTGAAGAAAGTTTCATTTTACTCTTCATAAGATTTTGACCTTAAACACGGGCGGAGTTCGGAACGGGACACGACGCCTACATAAGCCTCTCGGGACATCTGACCGATCGTTCTGTCAATTATGATGTCAGCCTTATTCAGGCGTTATAGCACTTTCAGTACATCAGAACATCACAACTGATTTTCTAGCGGAGTGTGTGTTCTGGTCTATTTGTGCATGCGAGGCATATTAATATTTATGGCAGCATCATGACACCATTATGTGTCACTTTCCGGCTGCTGGGTGTCATTTTACTGGTCATAAGTTACTGGTCATGAGTTTATCTTAAACATGCTTTAGTTAAGGGCAGTGTTCATAACGGAGACTTTCAGGACATCGGAGTCAAACCTACCACAAGATTCATAAAGCCTTACCTGTCAAAGATGTTATCATGGATTATGATGTCAGTTTGATGTGACACAAACTTATGCCACTTGATTCAGGTGTCATAACAGCAGAACATCATAACGATTGACTTTAGAGCTCAGAGTGTGTTCTGGACATGAATGCAGTGTCATGTCGTCCATCACGTTTCAGTTTCAGGAGTAAAGAAGGTCGCATTTTCACGTTATTAGGTCGCTATGACCGGACTGCAGGCACGTCGGCCGTTTGTCGGATGCCTCGATGCTAATGCAGGCTTGATGTGGCCTGCTGAACACCGCTCGGTAAGCCACGCATCACACAGTAAAAGGAACAAAGCTACAATTTCATGGCGTTGGAGCAGAAGCGTTATAACCACCTTATTGTCAACAGAAAGCTGTTGCTCAACCTGGGACTTATGTCAGGTTAAAAATAGGTGAGATTAGATTTTATGGTATGTATAAAATCTTATGCATGTATGTCAGATGTCATGAGGGCTTGTGTGGCTCTGTACACGCTGCTGTTGAGTGCAGAGTGTTGCCCAGGATGAAACCACACATCACACATTTAACACAAACACAAACAGACATTCAGGTGATTCACTCAGGGACTTTCCTCTTTATAGACCAGACATAAGGTCCAACACCGCGCCACTTCCTTTCACCTTGAACAAGCATGACATCACACCCACGCTGAGCCCCGATTGGTTAACGGTGTGCGGCCTGTGAGTCATCTGACTCCGTCACACGGACCTTTGGCACTCAGGATTAATAAACGTGTGTCAGAGCCGGTGCTTGCGCGGCCCCTCCCGCCTGAGTGATCAGACTTCGGGTTAGACACGTCACAGCGCTGCGCTGTAAATATCTCTCGCATGACAGCCGCGTAATCGCTCGCACGCGTCCCAGACATGTTCAGACAGATACACGGCAGCTACAATAACACCGACGTACACACACAGCGTGGACTACAGCACGTATTCTCTCCCCGTTCACTCATTTTATCCAAACAGCACTTTTAATAGCAGACATTACCATAAAATAAAAAGGTGAAGAGAAAGAAACCTGATCTTCCTCATCACGCAGATCCGATTCGCAGCAGCGTGTAGCAGCGCCCTCGGAAGGAAGAGAGAAAAAAAAGATAAATAAGCAAGTACATAAATAAGTAAAGCAAATTAATAAACACTTGAAAATAATAACTCAAACCACAGATTAATATTCTGAATTATGAATATAATGTGCACCATCATCTTTATTTTTTGGAGTCATAAAACCTTTTTTAGATTCTTGCAACAACAACAACAATAATAATAACAATAATAATAATAATAATAATAACAACAACAACAAAGGGGTATTTTGTTCAATAATATAATAACATGAAGAATGTTTATTATTAATATTAATTTTATCATACTGGTATTCTGAAAAGTCAAAATGAAAAGTGCTATATACAGAGATTATTATTATTATTAATACTAATAATAATCATTGTGTGTGTGTGTGTGTGTGTGTGTGTGCGCGCGTGCGTGTGTGTGTGTGTGTGCATGTAACACGTCAGCACTTGCAGTGTGTTATACTCCTGCTTACACTTCATGTATTTGAATGTAATGTTTGGACTGTATTTTTAATTTATAGAGTTAAAATCAAGTCCCGGCAAAAAATATCTCAAATACGTTCACATTGATAACCAAAGCCAAAAGTCCTCTTTTTAAAACTCTCTCTGTTCAATTTTTTATAATTTAATGGAATAAAAGGATTCATTTGTGCTGATCTGAGCAGTAAACCTGGCGGTTTGGAGCATTACAACCTCCCTGGCCACTTTATTAGGAACGTATGGAGGATTCCGCAGGCAGTTAGCAACACTCTGCCTAGCTGCTGCTCCACGTCCAGGTGATTCTGCATCATGCTGCACGTTTCTCTGCTGCTTATTCATTCTCCTGTTCTACCACATTGCCAAAGTGCTCATTGTGTTCTAGGGTTAGGGTTAGTCCTGGTGACAGAGAGGTTTGTGAAGAACCCTGAACTGGCCGTCACACTGTCTGGAGATGACTTTGTGACGTGGCACATTATCATGCTGGAACAAGCTGTTACAAGACAAATAAAGTAAATAAAGATCAGCATGTGCTCAGTAATGATATTGATGAAGCTCAACTGGTATTAACAGGTCCAAGGTGTGCCAACGAAACATTCCTGACTCCTGACACAAGGCAGGCTGGGTCCATGATGCTCATGACGAGATTCAGGCCCTGCATCTGCAGCAGAAACCCATGATGGCGTCAGATTGGGGCTCCTGGCTGACAGGAGAGGAACCCGTCGTGGTGCTGTCTGGTGTGCTCGTCGATGCTTTTCTGCTCACCAAGGTTGTCAAGAGTGATTATTTGCATCACCCTAGTCCTCCTGTCTGAACATCGTCACCCTGAATCGTTAATGCGGCATTATAATTTTAGCATTTTCTAATACAAATTACTATTTTATATCTTTGCATTTCGAATAAGTTCGGGTCGGCTCCTGGTCCCGTCTCTGTGACGCGAGCAGGTGAAAAGCGCAGCGTGTGTCTGTACAGTAAGCGATTTCAGCGCTCCTTCCTGAAACGAGAACTTGTTTGGATTTGCACAGTTCTGCATATTGCACATGAAAGCCGTAAGCTGACACTGAGCAAATACGTGACATCATTTAAGCAGCATGAAAGAGATTAGATGGAACCTGTTTGATGTTAAATTCATCCAACTTTTTTTTTTGGTTGTTGTTTTTTCCGGGAGATATCTGAAACGTGTTGAATACGAGCCAAATGAAACGAAATATCGCTGGTGTTTGATTGCCGCTCTGTTTTGAATGCGTCAGAGTCTTTGTGTTCTGCCCTCGAGAGAAACTCTGCCACCTCTAACACACTGTTTCGGGGGAAGTTCGTTAGACGAGCCCCGGAACCCGCGTCAGGCCCGAGGCCTCGAGGCTGCGTGACTAAGCAGCTCAGGAAGACGGGATCCTTTTCAAAACTTTAAAAATAGTACATGAAGGTAAATATCTAAATATGCTCTATGTGAGGTCGTTCGCGAAAAGCCCGAAAAAACAAATGCCGGTGATGCACTTCAACGTCGCTACGTGAACGTTTCACCAAAATGACGAGGATTTTTTTGGTTTAGGTGAATTTTCCAGCCCTGACGTGGCGTATTCCTGCAGCGATCACGCTCTGCACACACGCAAAAGTCTGCGCAAAGACCTCAGAAACCTCACGCTTTGATCGGGTTTCAGCGTGCACACACCCTGGACAGAACACAGAGGCTTAAACCTTTCACATAAGAGAATCAAAAGACTTTAATAACAAGAACAGGTCAGAAGTGAGGGGATGAATGAGCGATTTTTAGCAGTGAAGTGACCACGACGAGGCTCGAGCTGAAGCGCCGCAGGTGAGGAGACGGGGACTGTTGTGGTCGATGCTGGTAATCAGAGCAAAAACTCACTTCCTGTCGTAAACTCAGAATGCTGTATAATACAGCGGTGATGTTCTTCTATCAGTAGATTAGGACACAAATGTAGAGGTAGGCGTGGCGTCTTTCACTGGAATTTCAGTGGAATGAGTGTAATTGTGACCGTTTTTCACTAGAACTTTTCACACATTTCAGTAAGAAAAAAAAAGATCTCCCTGGGGGCAAATAAGTTACAGACACTTAATATACTTCCAGTGCATTTATTACACACATCAAATTTACTACGCAAATGCAAAAACACGCATGTATAAATACGCCCAGACAAGGATATGTTTACGATTCGTGCACCGAAAATATATTTAACAAACACCAACGTGACTTAACCTCATTTCGCCTCCCTGTACGTGTGATTTGGGTCGTACTGAAAAGGTCTGTAAATTATTTCACACAATATAGTCCGGATTTTTATAAATGCTTTGCCACCTTACAGCCACAGTCCCTAAAATATAGCATGACTTTTCACAATCACTGACACACCCAGGAAGATTTTAGCACACAGTGCTGCATCTATTCTTCATCCTGTCACCCGTGACATCACTTCCTGCCAGGCCGGAATAGAGAGTGAGAGGGAGAGAGGGGGAAGAACGAGGGAGCTGATTTGCTTTTGCTTTCACTTTGCACTCTGGGCAGCTGAGTCACTGAGTATCTGTGTCCACTCACACACACACACACACACACACACACACACACACGAGAAACTAGCACAGAAAAAGGACAGAAGCCCACTCTGAACCTTCTACATGGCTTTCAAATACCCTGAAGCACGACGAGACGAGAGTAAGGTGAGCGCGGGTTTCACTTTTACAAGCACACTTGATCTTTGTTCTTCCGGTTTCTCTTAAGAGACACTGATATGTTCACTCACACACTCACACACTCACACACTCACACACTCACACACTCACACACTCACACACTCACACACTCATGGAAAGTTTGAGGAGTTCACATTCCTTTCCCAGTTGTCATGATTAGACAAGCTGACTGTGTGTGTGTGTGTGTACGTGTGTGTGTGTGTGTGTGTGTACGTGTGTGTGTGTGTGTGTGTGTGTGTGTGAGAGGGGTCAGATGTCACCGGGGTGATGGTTGTTTATACAGCATTCAGTGGAAATGGAAACTGCAGACATTTCATGTATTTTAGAATTCTGAGTGAAAGCATATTTTCAAAATGTGTGTGTGTGTGTGTGTGTGTGTGTGTGTGTGTGTGTGTGTGTGTGTGTGTGCTGTCCCTCTGGTGGATGACTATCAGGGTGTAAAGGTCCCTGATCCATACTGGTGGCTGGAGGATCCTGATGGTGATGAGACCAAAGTAACTCAATAATAATAATAATAATAATAATAACAATAATAATATTAAGAAACATAAACTAGAAGCTGCTGCCATTGAGGTCACCATGGCTACTAACATTTATTTATTTACTTCCATGTTCATGGGTTTATCTATCTCCCTGTCTATCTATCCATCTAAAAGTCCCATTTTAGTATTTATTATATGTATATAGTTTATTTTATATATTTTATTTTATAGTTTATTTTAATAAACAATTTTAGAATGTTGAATTTATTGTTATATTTCATTTTCATTCTCTAACATTTAATTTCCGTTGACATTCTATTTAATTTTATTTTAATATTGAGTTTCTCTTTTCTTACTTCAAACACTTTCTTCTTCTCTCACTTTTTTTTTTAATTCAAATTACAAATTTGAATTTTTTAAATACATTTTTAGACTATTACATATATATATAATTTTTACCAAATATTAAAATTTATGGCAGAAAAAAAAGTGTGTATGTGTGTGTGTGTATGTGTGTGTGTGTGCGCACGCAGGCGTTTGTAGAGGAGCAGAATAAACTGACCATGCCGTTCCTGGATCAGTGTGAAGTCCGAGAGAACTTTCATCAACGACTCACTGAACTGTACAACTACCCCAAATACAGTTGCCCCTACAAGAGAGGAGACAGGTATACACACACACACACACAATCATATTTCTAGTGCACTTGATTATTTTCCTTTAACAGCACACCTGAAGTGTTTTATTCCTCTTACACCGCAGCAATTTACCAACAATTGTATTGTTTTTAAACTGCAGAACGACACGCTGTACTTTTTATCCGTTTATAGTTACCTGTAATGTTGTGAACCGTCAGTGAGGCGAGTGAGTTCCTGTTGTCACTTACGTTATAGCAGCTATAAACACTCGTTCCATCATCGTAGTTTGTCACGTCACTGACTCAGCGGAGTTTCTGTTTTTAATAACTCTCAGTAACGATCTCGTTACTTCACAGGTATTTTTACTTCCATAACAAGGGCCTGCAGAATCAGGACGTGTTGTACGTACAGGACTCTCTGGACTCTCCGGCATCTGTCTTCTTCGACCCCAACACGCTCTCTGAGGACGGAACCGTGGCTCTCAAGAGTGGGTTCTCAACCTCCGTCTTCATCTGTCTCTCTCTCTCGCGCGCGCTCTCTCTCTCTCTCTCCAGCTCTCGCTGTCCATGTCTCCGTCTCTCCCTCTTTGTATCTCTCCCTTTCTCTCTCTCAGTATCTGTCTTAGTGTCTGTCTGCCTCTCGGCCCATGTCTTTGTCTCTTTCTCTGTCTCTCTCCACTAATGAATCAGTCATCTGTGTGTGTGTGTGTGTGTGTGTGTGTGTGTGTTTGCTCAGTGGGCCGTTTGTCGGAGGAGTGTGAGTATTTTGCGTACGGTCTGAGCAGCGCCGGTTCTGACTGGGTGACGGTGAGGTTTATGAAGGCTGATGATGTCACTCAGCTTCCTGACGTCCTGGAGAGAGTGAAGTTCAGCTGCCTCGCCTGGAGCCACGACGCCAAGGGCATCTTCTACAACTGCTACCCCCTGCAGCAGGGCAAGGCCGACGGTACGGCTCAGTGTGTGCGCGAGTGTGTGTGTGTCGCGGTGGCGGTGGGGGGGGTTATAAACAATACATAAAGGCCGGTTTCAGGTTGAATCCTGTTTATATGTTTCATCAAAATAGAGCAACATATAGAGTTTAAATAAAACAAGGTTCATTTTAAAATGTAAAAATACTGTACATTTCGAATATGAAGAAAGCTTTGAGTTTTTATAAATGCTGATGAAGTTTCTTATAAAAAAAAAGTGAATTTTATCATTTAAAAGGTGACTTTTATTGCATCACAGCTTCCGTTTCATGTACAAGGGGAAAAGTCATTCACTTTCTTCAAAAAAGAAAAAATTAAATGCTGATTTTAACTAAAATTTTAACCTGAGATTATTAATAAATTAAGAAACAAAGTATTATTTTATACTATATTTCACTTTGTCTGTTTTAAGGCTTAAAAATGAAAACTTTTTTTATGAAGTAACATCATCATTAAGAACAGCAGCAGCAGCAATAACAGTGGTGACTTTACTGCAGGCACGGAGACGACCACTAACCTGAACCAGAAACTCTACTACCATGTGATCGGCACCAGCCAATCGGAGGACGTGTTGGTGGCCGAGTTCCCGGAGCATCCGAAATGGCACAGCGCAGTCACTGTGAGAGAAACAGCACTGTCACATGACCTCACTCAGCCAGGACACGCCCCCTTTTCACCTAAACTTATAGAAACCAAAAGAAATGATGTTAGATATTAGATAGAGATGGTGAGAGAGACAAACAGAGCAACAGAAAGAGAGAGAGATTTATTATTATTATTATTATTATTATTATATTTTATTAAACATTTTAATTCACTTAATTCACTAAACAATAAATTAACTTCTGTTTTTCCGCCTTTACTCTGATCGTTCGTTTCCTGCTCCCAGCTGACTGTGTGCATTACCTTTTATGGAGTTTTGTGGGCGTCACTAAATGCAAATGAGAGCGGTGTCAGGATCACACACTGCACTTTAAGGGAAAGGCACGTTTAGAAATCCAGTGGAATATTTCAGTTCAGTTTAGCTCACGCAATCATACACAACTTTACCGAGACCGTTAATGAGGCTGGATATTTGTTTAGTTTGATCACATGACCTCACCACAAGCCTTTAGTGTAGGTTTAATCACAGAGCTGTAGATTTTATTAACATTTGTCGGTAAGGTCTTTAATTAATTTAATAGAAGTGAATAAACTGGGTTTAAGTGCCATCTACAAATAAACACACACACACACTGTTTACCTTATAGTGCAGTGCATCATAATTAACATTAAAAAACAATAATAATTTTAAATAAAAATGATCTCAAAATTATTAAATGTCTCTCTCTGTTTCTCTCCCTCTCTCCCTCTCCATCTCTCTCCCTCTCTCTCTCCATCCATTTCCCTCTCAATCTCTCTCTCTCTCTCTCTCTCTCCCCCTCTCTCTCTCCCTCTCTCGCTCTCTCTCCCTTGCTCCCTCTCTCCCTCTCCATCTCTCTCCATCTCTCTCCCTCTCTCTCTCCATCCATTTCCCTCTCAATCTCTCTCCCTCTCTCCCTCTCTCTCTCTCTCCCTCACTCCCTCTCTCCTTCCCTCTCTCTCTCCCTCGCTCCCTCTCTCTCTCCCTCGCTCCCTCTCTCTCTCCCTCGCTCCCTCTCTCTCTCACTCGCTCCCTCTCTCGCTCCCTCTCTCCCTCCCTCTCTCTCTCCCTCGCTCCCTCGCTCCCTCTCTCCTTCCCTCTCTCTCTCCCTCGCTCCCTCTCTCTCTCTCTCTCTCTCTCGCTCCCTCTCCCGACAGATATCAGATGATGGACGTTATGCCGTGTTGTCCATCACTGAGGGTTGTGAGCCAGTAAACCAGTTGTGGTACTGTGATTTACACCAGCTTTCCAATGGCATCTCAGGTGTGTGTGTGTGTGTGTGTGTGTGTGTGTGTGTGCGTGTGTGTGTGTGTGTCAGGTGATCTGATCACAAGCATTTTATTGACTTTGTGTCTAGTGGACACTTGTCATTTATAAATGATCGGCAGTTACATTTACTGAATGAACTAATAAGAAAAATATGACTAATGCCTTGAAGAGCAAAACATTCAAAATGCTTCCCTATAAAATGAAGAGGAGAATATCTCCAAAATGCGATATAGCCTCTTGTATCGATGTTTATTTTAGTATTCACGTAAAATTCAAGTAAGTGCAGTTCTGAGTAATGAGTAATGTGCATACTGAGTAATTTATTTCGTACTTCCCTACTCTTACTCAGCACGCTCTGGGTGGCACCTTTCGTTTTACTTTAAGTACAAGCACTTTTACTTGAGAAGGGATCTTGGTGATTCCACCTCAACACCAGAAAGACGTCAGTGCACATCAGGGCTGCGTGGCTTTAAGGCTGGCTCGTACTTCTGTGTTAAAGCATACCGGTGCCGTGTTCATGCAGCTACAGGAGCGTTAGTGAGGTCAGGCGCTGATGTTGGGATGTCGAGGAGGCTCCAGTTCCAGTT